>JAHLJT010009419.1:50166504-50482525 GCA_031308135.1 Acheta domesticus
ATCGTAAGTATTTCGGACAGTTTTTTTACTTTGCTTTTCTTTTTCATGAAAAACATGGCAATGCCCAAATTATTTCAAGATCGCATCTTATTTGTTGGTATGTGTTCAATTGTTAGTAAATTCCATATTTACATTTGTTAGTTAAGTTTGTTTTCTTTTTTTTTTTTTTGACGAATGAAAGATTGAGAAAAAATGTAGTTTGCCTTTTATACTAGGCATTATTCTTTTCCCATTTTTGGATTTCTCTATTATTGATTGTGATTTTAGAATTGTAGATGTATAGTTAAATAACTATTTTATCTTTTAATTCGTCGCTGCTTTTTGGAGAGAATTTTTCTTGTATGAAATATTTAATAAGTCCATATTGGATATTTACATAGGAATGAATTAAAGTAATTATTTCAAGGCTTGATATTGATCCTGTCCGAATAAATGGTAAAACTCTCAACAAATACATTTTTTTTCTTTTTTAATGTTGGAAATACACGTGTACGGTATAATTCTCCCAGAATATATGTGAAGTTTCTCCGGATTTCCTAGTTTTGAGATAGTGAGATTCTAGCTTCTCCATCCTCGTTTTTGCTAAGTTGATTTCGGGGTGTTTTTTTTGATGACACTAAAGACCCAAATTATGGCCCAAGATTTTTTGAGTTGAGTTGCTATTGGGATGGTTTTAAATATTTGTTATTGTACGTAGGGTGAGTTTCGAAATTTTGAAAAGGAACAAAAATTCGCACGTTTACGACCACACAAATATTTTCGAATTTTCATACGGGTGGTGTTCAATAACAACCCACAATTTTTAACCTTAATTTCGGAGATTGTAGGGTACCAAAATAATGTTTCTGGTGTCACTGAAGAGCCCAAAAATATCCGAACTTATGGTGGGAGAAATTTTGAAATTTGAGATTAGGAGTGGTTTTGATTTTTTTTGTTTTCGTATTTAGTGGTGTGTTTCGAAATTTTGAAAAGTGGCCCCCAGAAGCCCAAAATTCACTTGTTTTGACCGTGCAAAAAAAATTGAATTTTAAGTAAGTGGGGTGCTAGCTTTACCGGCCAAAATTTGAAATCGGAATTTCAAGGTGTTGGGAGGTAGCCCAAACTTTTTAGAAGGGGGCTGAAATTAGCCCAAAATTATGGCGCAAGCATTTTTGAGTTTTGAGAAAGTGGGGGGCTAGCTTTACCGACGTAAGTGGCGCCTGCTATTACAAGCCACCGTCCAGACCTGGTACCTGCCGAATACCGCCGTGTGTGTAATAAATAAACTGTGCCCGGCGGGGGCCGCCTCAGCCGCGGGCATCGTCTGGCGTAGGCCAATCCGCACCTAAAAAACTCCCGCGCCACCACCCGGAGCCCTCGATGCCCTACACCCTGTCAAAGAAGATGGTGCAGTGATGGAGCAGTTTAAAATGTAAATAGTGTAAATAGTAACCAGTGCACAACAAGGACGTGACAGTGACACCTGTGCTTAGTGTCAGGTCTTTCAGATAAGAGAATTCGAAGATAAAAGCAATAAGGACGCGACAAAGTCGCTATGAAGTAAATTGTAATTAGATGTAGGTTGTTGAAGTACTGATAGTGCTAAAATAAAACAAAACAGGGTGCGTCAAGTTACATGAAGAGAGGAAAATCCTCAGACTATTATAGATAACGCAAGAGAGGTCAAAGCAATCTTGAACTCTCCAACCATCCAATATATACATGCTATGTAGTGCAAAACTACCACCATGTAAATTGTTCTGTCGACAATAAACCTACTTAAATACAGAGTAATATACGTAGTATAGGGAAAGTTATATATATGCTGCGGGGAAAATGGCGAATTTTCGCCACCAAAAAAAAAATTAGTTGTCTGGTCGTGATGACGAAAAACTGGATAAATTCAGTTGCTAATTAAGAAAAAAAAATCCCTTAACACGTGGTGTAGCCAGAACCGTTTTTTGTTGGTCCTTGATTCCCAAAAACAACTGAAAGGAAAACGTCCATCCGTCCGTCCGTCATACACTGCTAGCACCTAAACCGTACGTACGATTTCTGCCAAAATGGATATCCCCGCACGATCTGGTTTGAGTGAAGCTTTGAGATTTGGAAAAAGATTCTATAAAATTTTGGGGTACTTTACATGAAGCTCCCGGATGTTTTTAAACTTTTCTCAAAAACTGCTCCAAATTTTCTTTAAATTTCTTGTAGAACAGAGTAAATGCACATATTATGGTGACATAGGTACGATGTTCACGGTAAACTCTAAATTTTCGAAAATTGGCAAAATTTGAATTTTATTCAACGTCTTCTCCAACTACAAAATTTGCAGTAATGTAGATTTTTCCTTCAAATGTACTTTTTCTTCATAGTGAGTTCTTTCATAGTGAGTTGTGTTTATTCGCACGTAAGAACCAATGTTAATTGTTTCGCTTTGTACAGCCCTGAATTTTGGAATTTGAATGGCGGGTGATAATTTTTCCAAGAGCCTAAATATTATTCTTAACTTTTGGGAGGGGTTTCAGATTTTTCCTAAGGTTTTTTGATTTTGGTGTTATTTCACCCGTAAGAACCTATGTTAATTGTTCCGCTTTGTACAGCCCTGAGTTTTGGAATTTGAAGGCGGGATTGATTTTTTCCAAGAGCCTAAAATTATTCTTAACTTTTGGGAGGGGTTTCAGATTTTTCCTACGGTTTTTTGATTTTGGTGTTATTTCACCCGTAAGAACCAATGTTAATTGTTTCGTTTTGTACAGCCCTGATTTTGGAATTTGAAGGCTGGGATGATTTTTTTTCCAAGAGCCTAAAATTATTCTTAACTTTTGGGAGGGGTTTCAGATTTTTCCTAAGGTTTTTTGATTTTGGTGTTATTTCACCCGTAAGAACCAATGTTAATTGTTTCGCTTTGTACAGCCCTGATTTTTGGAATTTGAAGGCTGGGATGATTTTTTTTCCAAGAGTCTAAAATTATTCTTAACTCTTGGGAGGGGTTTCAGGATTTTTCCTAAGGTTTTTTGATTTTGGTGTTCTTTACCCGTAAGAACCAATGTTAATTGTTTCGCGCTGTACATCCCTGATTTTTAGAATTTGAAGGCGGGGTTGATTTTTTTCCAAGAGCCTAAAATTATTCTTAACTTTGGGAGGGGTTTCAGATTTTTCCTACGGTTTTTTGATTTTGGTGTTATTTCACCCGTAAGAACCAATGTTATTGTTTCGCTTTGTACAGCCCTGAATTTTGGTATTTGAAGGCGGGGATGATTTTTTTCCAAGAGCCTAAAATTATTCTTAACTTTTGGGAGGGGTTTCAGATTTTTCCTAAGGTTTTTTGATTTGGTGCTATTTCACCCATAAGAACCAATGTTAATTGTTTCGCTTTGTACAGCCCTGATTTTTGGAATTTGAAGGCGGGGATAATTTTTTTCCAAGAGCCTAAAATTATTCTTAACTTTTGGGAGGGGTTTCAGATTTTTCCTAAGGTTTTTGATTTTGATGTTTATTCGCCCATAAGAACCAATGTTAATTGTTTCGCTTTGTACAGCCCTGAATTTTGGAATTTGAAGGCGGGGATAATTTTTTTCCAAGAGCCTAAAATTATTCTTAAATTTTGGGATGGGTTTCAGATTTTACAATTGATTTTGAGATAGATTCTGGGTGGGCGCTGCTAGCTTTAGACTAAAGCTAGCAGCGCCCACGATTTTCGGAAATCTAGAGGAGCCTAAAATTCGGGAATAGAGCATTTAATTAGCCTAAAATTAGCCTAAAATTTTGGATATAGTTTGGTTGAGATTGGTTTCTGGGCGCTGCTAGCTTTAGATGGCTGGATTATTTTCCGTCTGCGTACGAGAGGTATGGATCCCACCGTGATGGGTAAACCAACACACACTTCTTCTTTTGTCTCTGGACACTTTTGCTTTCATCTACGAACAAGAAGCAGCGAATTAAATTCATATTTTCAGCTCTATAACTATTCAGAGGTTATGTAGGTGTGTAACATTAGGTCTAATAATTGAAATATTATGAAAATAGTAAATAATGTAATTCCTGTAGTATTAGGTTAAATTCAGCGAATATACCTAATATTGAAAGCGATTCTCTCTAAAAATGCGAAAAATCGTGTATTTATAAAAATATTTGAAAAATATAGCGTGAAAATTTGTGAGTTTTTCAAAATTACTCAATTTTCTATTTCACGATATATAAAGATATAATGATGGAAATTCGCACTTATTGTGCATTTAGCATATAAATGTCTTACAACATGTCTCTTTTAATGTATCCCTTGTGAATAAATAATATGAATTAGTGTCAATAATAATGAATTTTACATGTTATTAATGTTATTATCAACGCTTAAAACATTTTACTGCGTAAAAAATAAAAACCCAGTGCGCTGTTCTGAGGATATTGACTTCAATCGGTCTGTAATGTTTCGAAGAACATCAGAGTTTATAGATCATTATTAAACACCGCATCTTAATTACAAAACATCTGCATTGCTATGATCTGTCAAACTTTATTAATATGAACATAGATAATTCACTTTTGAGGAATTACATCTGCTAAAAAGTTTTAAAAAATTTAATGTTGATCTTTTATATGTCAAACATTGTGACATTTTTGTGTTTCTTGCAAACGTTTATCTTCGGCAGTTTTTTATGTTTCTCACTAAAGCTATGTGATGTACACCAATATATGTATAATACTTGTGGTACCCGAACTTCTTAACCAAGCTCCGTGAAGTCTCGGAAGATAACCAGCTCGAGAAAGCGCGTGTGCTTGGATGGATGACTGTCTGTAAAACCAGGATACCAACGGCGCTGAACCCCTGAACCTATAGTGCCATTTCTTACTTGACGTATGACTGACAATGCTCAAGGAGAATTACTCCACGTTCTACGCCAAAAGGTCTGGGAACATAATGCTGGCGTTGGTAGCCGATTTGCTTGAACAAGCTCCGTGAAGTCACTGAGGCAACTCGAGATACCGTAGGTTCCTGGATCGGTGACCGTCTGGGAACCCCGGGGATCTAACAGTGCCGAGCCCCTGGCCGAAGGGATAAAAGGCAATGACTAACTACGACTAACGAAGACTGAGTAGCTTAACCGAGGATTACCCCACGTTCGACGCCAGTTTGGTTAGAGTACCTCGTTATGGAAAACATTACAGAACTTACAAAAAGCAGGTGTTTTCAGTCATTTCGTCACTTATGAGTAGTTTACTATCATAACGTTGAACATGGTATTTCACGTCAAAATATTTTTTGAGTAATTTCGTATGTATGTATTTTGAAGTTTTTGTCATATTCATTCGTCGTTCTGCATCATTTGAAACATTTAATAAACTTCAAGCTGAAAAAATAAACGTAACACACAATGATTTCACTACAACAATCTCAAGATACATAATTAATATAACTATATTGTCGTAACAATTATGATTTTTTAATAAAAAAACGCCAAAAAAATCTCCACGACTCCAATTTTTGAACGAAATATTCATATAGGGCTAGGTATTACTTTTCTATAATTTTCCTGAAGTTTTATTTCAGTTCTACTATTAGGGGACAGAAAAAATGTGAAAATGTTAAAAACAAATTGGGTGGCAGTAGGTGATGTCAGCTGGGAAGGGGTCAGGCAAAACCAAAAAGCTAGCCTAGACCAAAGAAATTAGAAAACTAACTAGTATGAGAAAGTCTGTGCCATTTTGAAGCACTAGTAGTGCCATTTTGAAGCACTACATTAAATATGTTTTTTTAAAGTCATGAAGATATTTTTTTATCCAAGAACACCATATTTAGATAGTTTTGTATCGATCATGTAAATCGTTCAAAATAGTATTTGTCCTTAGCGACTTATAATACGACTTATAAATTCTTAAAAAGGATTGTCATTCTTTAGTAATATTAGCTCTGAAATCTACTTTCCACGTCGGAGAAGTACTCAAATGACCCAAGGACCGCGCGCCATCTTCCCTTCTTCTTCCTTGCATCCTCATCCCTGACTTACATACTTACACTTACTTGCACTAAACTACGGTGCACGGTACGGAGATAAGTCGGGAGCTTAGAGCCTGGGGCGGAGCCCCGCTAGTGGGAAATACACGGAAGGGGACAACCCCGCAAGCCAACGCGTAGGTGGGCGCCGGTTCTTCTCGTGCACGTCTCCACCTCGCGTGATAAAACCATGCACTACTTGTACGGGAATAATGACCATAGAAGAACACGTGCCCAGAAACACGAAATAATCAATCCTTTCCAAGTCGTGGCTCTAAATTTCGAGGGCATCGAAATAATCAATCCTTTCCAAGTCGTAGGCTCTAAATTTCGAGGGCATCGAAATAATCAATCCTTTCCAAGTCGTGGCTCTAAATTTCGAGGGCATCGAAATAATCAATCCTTTCCAAGTCGTGGCTCTAAATTTCAGAGGGCATCGAAATAATCAATCCTTTCCAAGTCGTGGCTCTAAATTTCGAGGGCATCGAAATAATCAATCCTTTCCAAGTCTGGCTCTAAATTTCGAGGGCATCGAAATAATCAATCCTTTCCAAGTCGTGGCTCTAAATTTCGAGGGCATCGAAATAATCAATCCTTTCCAAGTCGTGGCTCTAAATTCCGACCTTCCTTTCTTACAGAAAGAGACAGGTGTCTGCTATATTAATAATTTCCAACACGTTTTTAACCCAAAATACTTTCAGGATCTATTTCCCTCGTTTTATATTATTGTTAGTTAAATTCAATGAAAAATCTACCTCACTCATTTTGCATCTCACGTGAGTGCGATGCAAATCGTGTATACGTTTTCTTCGTCGACGGCATTTCACAGTTGTGAGACTTTTTTGAGATCCCAGTTAGTTACGTTGCTGCCTTTTATCAAAGTCATCTTCAACTGTCTCTAATATGCTTCTTCTTGACAGGGTGATTATGTTAAAATAAATTCAATTAACTTGTTTGTTTTTTCCATGACGTCGTTTACCTAATACAGATTTCATGTACATTCAGAGTTCATGTCAATACAGAGTTCATGTTCATTTCATGTAGGTCACGTAAGTCAAAGTCACCTACACCTAAGACTCACGTAAAAAAATGGCATAGAAATAGACCTGTAAGTACTGACGTTTAAAATCGGTTTCTTAATAACAGTATGTTGTGAAGTAAAATATATACGAGTACAATCATCTCCACCCTTTTCCATGTATTGTAGCATGATATGCAATTTGAGTAATTATATTGAAATATGCGTCCACTCACAAATCTTCAAGTAATTTTAATAACAGCATCTTACCCTAATCATTTTATTTAATAACGGCTACCAGCAGTTTTTAATTCTCCTATTACTTATTGAAATATTTACTTAATTTTACTATATCAATAGTATGTACTTCGGGCTCGCTATATTATTATACGTGTGCTGGACTTCTTTATGATCTTACTTGAATTCGTGGGCCTGGAAATCCACCGCTCATACAAGAATGAGGTTGGTAGAATTATTTATATTATGGGAAATTGGTATTGGTGGCTAATTTTCATAACATTGTTTTGCAATAAATAACAAGTAAATTGAACTAATTACAGTAGTGCTAGAATGGCTACTATGGTTTGATTTGAAATATTTCCGTATTCTAACTTTAAATTCATGAAACAACTTATTAATATTTATTTTTAGACACATGGCAAAATTAAATAAACAAATGTATTTATAGACTCACACAAATATTTACAACTCTACTCATTTACGTGTGCTCGGATCCATTCTGTTTTAAAAATTTAGAATCTTTCTAACATGGCCATTTGTTAATTTATTCTTTAAATAATTAATATGCTCATTTTCTTCAAATCTGATGACAATGTTGACCTTGTACGTCTCTTATGTTCTCTGTAATTCCGTAAATATATCTCACTTTCCTTTAGAAGCTCTTTCAGCAAGTTTGGCCACGTTGGTTCTGCATCCTCGGCAAGTGGCAAGTTGGTCTGCATCCTCGGAACTTTCTGTCTTCTGTTACGACTTCAACCATTCTTCTACTTACACACGAAAGATTATTGTTCCGTTTCTCTCATCTAAACATTTGAATCTATGAATCTATCAAAAATGAATTTTTAAATTAAACTCCATTTTGATTACACGGAACATCATTTTTACTTTCAACTCTTTTCCGCCGAACCGGGTGGCCGCGATCGGTAAAGCGAGATCGTTCTTCCTAGTTTTTCGTTTTCAATAATACTATTTTACTGATCGTTTCTTGTACCAATTGTTCCTATCTTGCTGTCCTTCAGTGCTGTCTTACAACATTTCCTTTTGCATAATTCTAATGCCCGTTGATAATAATGTTCTAATAAACTTTATTATTAGATATAATTTAGTTTTAAATTAAATATTTCTTTATTACAAAATATAATTGAAATATGAATTGATAGCGTTCAAATGACATATATCATCTCGATTCCTCTAACAAGTTTAATTTACTATTTTACTTCGATTCATTGTATAAAATAAATAAATAAATTTAATGTCTTTGAGATGATACTGCTCATATCAATATACCTTGAGAAATACAAAAGGTACTTAAGAAGCTTGTAGATTTGCGAAATGAATTCTGCAAAGTCTATACAGTATTGGTGAAAAGTGATCAGAGCTAATTTCTAAAAGAATGTAAGATTTATAAGAATATGCAATCAGCGTACTCGTCATTTTCTTCCTTCAGAAACTGATCAAGAATAAAAAAGTGGTGTATCATGTATTCCCAACCAAATAAATGCCTAAAATGTACAGTCATAATTGCAAATCCTAGGCCATACATAAGCGATGAAGAATGAGACACAAAATTCAAAAAATAGGCTTATTTCTACAAAGGCGATAGGTACTGCCCCTTGAAATTCCAAATCTTCCTACGAGTAACATAATAGAACGTACAAAATTATAATGAATATTTGCGGTAAATCGGAAGTTTATAGCTCACGGATCCTTTGATTCGCCGATTTAATGCTGCAATTCATATGAATCAATACGCGTTCGTAGGCTTCCGCAGTCGGAGTAATTGTGTTCTTGGCTGTCTGGGGTGAGCCGCGTCTAAGTCGATGGATCTGACGTTTCGGCCATCTTGCTGTGGCCTTCTTCAGAGCTAAACTGCTGCTGCTTCTTCAGCAGTTTATCTCCGAAACGTCAGATCCATCGACTCAGACGCGTCTCATCCCGGACAGCCAAGAACACACATGAATCAATAAACCGATTGTTCCAATTTGCATGGTTCACGTTAGATATATAATTTTCTAACCAAAGCACATTTACAACCAACGCATTTTGACATCAAATGGTCCGTGACGAATCCAACGTGCTGCGCTCGTGAGGGTTTTCTGGGCTTCCGCCCTCGTGACTTCCCTTGAGATTCTCGTGACCCGTCTCTGCTCTCGTTTCGGCAGTGCTCACGTTGTTTCATAAACCACCCTCACTTCTACGAGAATTTCCTTAAAGAAAATTGTATCGTACTGATATGCACTTCCACTAGCACATTTACTTTACTATGCCTGCACCACACGTCACCATGAACAATTGCAAAAAATGCAATTGAATACTTCCTTCACAATGCATTTGTATTTAAATTTCTCGGCAGGCCTTGACTCACAGTTTAGCAAATAAATTCTGACACCGGAAACTTTGTTCAACCAACATTGCTTCCCTATAGCTAATCGCGCAATTATACGTACCTCAAACCTGTAATAAATACGGAACGGTGTGCTTCCGTTGATAAACGTGTCCTGTATATCTGGCACTGGTATGTCGGTACTAGATGTCAAAGATCCATGTGAATGAACATCAGCGACTCTTTGTCTACAGATTACGTATCTATTGACTTGTAATGCACCGAAAGATGATCTGAATTCATTTATCTGAAATAACAAAAATCTTTACATAACTTCAAGTAAACTTGAGAGAGCGATAGCGAAAGAGAGTGAAGACGAGCAAGTATTAGGAAGGGAGAGGGGGAGAATTTAGAGCGCGAAAGGACGAGGGTTAAAAACAGTAATTGTGAGAGGGAGAATGCGACACAGAGAGAGAGAGAAAGAGTGAGAGAGAAAGAGAAAGAAAAAGAGAGAGCTGGAGAGAGAAAGTGAGAGAGATTTTGAAAATGTTGCCCGCACTTATTGTATTTTTCGGGGTAAAATGCTCGTGTCAATTCTCTATTTCCTCAAAGTCTGTGCAGAGTACATACCTGAATAATGTACGCTTTGAGGTAGACTCTACTTTGGCTTTGGTTTTCGAAAACAAAATCAGCGTGCACGTTTTGATTTGGTACATAACCTGAAAACGGTAGATGTATGCGAAGCGTGAGCGGATAGTCACGTAGACCATAGTTTATCATCTTCGTAGCGCTTGCGTGAACAGGTATCTGAAAATAGAATCCGATTATTAACACATTACTTGAATTACTAGAATAAGCGACCAATTGGAGACAATAATATTATAGTCAAAGGCATCATTGTCATTGAAAAAACGGTATTTTGTTGGAAGCAGAAATAAACTCTTCGTTCCCCGTGATTTTATGTTGTAAGAAATATTTAAAAGTAAGGACTCATGATTCCAAAGAAAAATCTTCAACATTCCACCAATGTTTGCCTGACAGGACTATTGATAGTCGAACGAACGCAGTGCAGTAGAAAATAATGAATTTTCTTTGGAGCAGTGTTCTGTGATATAGACTTAACACTACCTTATAAAGGAATAGCCACTTTAACCTTCGTATAATAATGAGGAGGGAAAGGTTCCCAGCGTAGTTCTTACCCCAAATCTTTTTTTTAGTAAGAAGTTACTGTTTCATAGAGAAGGATTTTTATCGTAATGTATACTTAAAAAAAAACGAAATACGTGTGTTATACGAGTAATTTTTAGAAAATATTTTATTAAATTAATTTTAAAGTATTATATGAATATCACCATATTTCATGTCCAAAACTTAATATAAATCCTAATATTAAATATTATATTGGTAACTTGCCTAATGATGGAGCTCACCACGTACCGACACGTCGCTAAGAGATGAAATACGAGTAAAGAATTCGAAAAAGAAAGGAATATAATTGATTGACAATAACAAGAGGAACCGCCATTTCGCATAGTTCTTAAATACATCAAGTTTTCCTTAAATTATATTGCAGTTTATTCTGGGGTTTGCCGTTGATTCCCTACTCCCATTGGTCTTTTCGGAAGGGCAGTGGTATGCGACTGTTAACATTACGGGTTTCCGCCGTTCGTTATGAACAGGGCTCGGATTCTGATGACCTAAAAATTCTTTGAAAATGACCTATAAAATGACTTCAAAATAAGAGAAAAATGACCTATATAATGATTTAAAAATAAGGGGAAAATGACCTCATTTTGAAAAAGTACTAAAAAATTTGTATGAGAATGTTTATTCATTCAATTAATTTTACAATTTTAAATACAATTTATTTATATAAAATTTTATTTAATATAACGTTTTATTTTAGTGGGAAATGTAATTCTTAACTCCGATCTCAGTTTTGAAAATTCGATAAAGTTACCGAAGGTCCGTGTAATTGTGAGCAGAGAGTAGTATTGTGACAGTTCGGAAAACAGAGTCCACTGCAGTAGTGAAATTCGTCATGAGCTGATGATACATTAAAACTTTCTTTTAGTGTGTCTTGCAATTCAAAAAACATTCACCGACAAAAAACACGGGAAGGAAACAATGGCGTAAAAGTAAAGAATGACCAAAAAATTGAAAAAATGACCCAAAATATCTCAATAACTGCAAATTTCTTTCACGTAAATGTCGTGATAAACATTCATTTACAAGATAGATACGTCTAGAATGCACCAATGAAAAGATGACATGTTATCAGAATCTGAGCCCTAGTTAAGAAGAGTCGAAGATAGAGTTCTAGTTTAAGGTGGCACATTACTCGTCTCAAAACATTTTGTTTATGTTTTTTATCATAAGAAGATTGCATTACGAAGAGCAGAGCGGAGAATCGTTCTTGCTGACTTGATTTCGCCGTCTCACAGAGCCCACGCTCCCCTCATCTCCCTGTGAAATCTCTATTAGCTCTCCAAGAAGGATCGAAACTGTCGGACCCGCTGGTTCTCGCCTGTTCTTGGCAGTATCCACGAAGCATGCTCAGTGTGCAGTTTGTTGGTAGTTTCGGTGTATTTAGCTTGTGATAAGCACAATGAGCTCTTTTAAAAAAGGGGAAAATGTTTTAATACAATATTTTCCTTAATTTTAATAACAATATGGTTGGATCACAACAGCATACTTTCTCGCATTATTTGTTACGGTCACTCACAATTACGCTCACATTTTTAAAAATTTTATTCGAGAATAAAATAAAACTAGTGGTGCTACAAGATCAATATTTTACCGCCTTACAACAATGTTGTGCAATATTATACTGCTAATCATTCTGCAAAAGTATTTTCAACCAGCAATTTTCCCCTCTGCGCCGAAATTCGAAATCAGGTTCACAGATATAACTAACCATTCGTCCTATTCGTCCTATTGCTACACCTCTTACTCGCTCTACCCTGCTAATTTTCTCTGAGGCTTAAAAAAGTTAATGGTCCCTCTCATTATTTTTGACATGCAATTTTTGGATACTCAGAGAGTTTAATGAAAATGAGTTCTTTGCCATTTTTAAAGACTTCTATTCGTGGAAAAATAATCATCAAAAATGTAAAATCGTTTTTGTGAAAATTTTCTTATTAAAATTGTATTAGTTTCAAGCAGAATTATATGCTTCAACAACGTGTTTCTTCAAAAATACTTATATGACCATTTTAAAGATCTAATTTGTTAGAAAATATTTTATTTAATACAAAACTCTCTATGTTCAATATGGTTCTTTGCAATGATAATTTTTGGCAATTTTCGTAAAAATAGATATTTCGCCGAAAATGAGACCAGCTCCAATTTTTTTACCGTGTTTGGATACGTACGAGGAGAATATTTAAAGAAAAATCTGGTACATATGTGTAAGAAAATGCTTTTTATAAAAAAATTTCAAACAAATTTTTATAATTTTTTGAAAATATTTCAAACAAAAATATGTGAAAAACTTTGATTTTTTTAAATTTATATTTTAACTTTTTTCCCCAAATATTGTACTTTGCTTTTTTTTAAGTTTTAATTTTTGAAATCAGATTTTATTCAAGAGAAAATTGCCATCTTCAATTATATTGCAATTCCATACAATTTTACAATACCTTACCGTATCTCATTGGTTTATTTAAACATGTAGATGAGAATCTTATTTACCAGCAATGAAATTGCCAAATATACCTTTAACGAAATATTTCTAAATTAATAGACTTACCGTAAGACCAGATATTCTATTTAAATCCAAAGGGCATTTTACTTTAATAGGAGATTTACATTTATTGTCAATTAATCCACGACGTATTGCGGCCTTTACTTGATAGTGCACATATCCGCTTTGCTTGGAAAAGGATGAAGGTATTCCCCCTGGTAAAACAAAACTAAAAGAATACCTATGTGTTCCAGGGGGTAAAATAGTATCACCTGTAAAGTTCAATCGCAATCTGTTAAGTAAACATATTATTAATAAAAAATGTTTAAATCTCAATGATACGATGAAATAGAATGTGTTCACTTACTTGGTACTCCAGCAAAGTCAGTTAAATATTGTTTGTAAATTTCAATTTCATAATAGTAATTCCCGGTATTGTTTAGTTCTGGGGTAGTTGGTACTCCCGCTTTACCAACAACTTCTAGTTGGATGGCTACAAAAACATGAACATTAGTAAACATATGTCTGTAATCAGAAATGATTACTTTTGATAATTTGGAATTAACAAATATAATTTCGACCCACTGTGGCACTTTCGATGAATCAAACGCCTCTAAAACAGTCACAATCTCTATTAATTCCATAAAGTATGAAAAACACAATGAACTGTTTTAACGTTACGTTTTAAGGAATTCTTGAAGGGGCAGACGGGCAGAGAGAGGGGGTACGGACGGAGGAACTGACACATTTTTTGATTTTTTTAAAATACTTTTTTTCTGTATCACGGACATAAAAAGGTATTTTCTTTAAAGTTTCGTGTCAATTTTTTGCAGCATTACATAACTTTCTCAAAACTACGTACACGAGAAAATAAAGAGTATGCCATCTTCATTTATATTACAGCTCACATTAGCAATTGACACTAAACAATTGAAAACGAGTTAACGAGTTTAAATGATAGGTAAAGTATGTTCTGCTTCTATATTTATTTTTTAGAATAATGAAAATATGAAATGAATTATCGTTGAATTATGGAATTCTAGAAGAATTTCTTTGGAAAATATAATTTTTGAACTAATAAAACTGTATTTCTAGTGAAACCGTTATTGGTCGCAAAATAAAAGGTTCCCTCCTGCAAAATGACAGTTTTTGAAGTGGTTGGCTTTTCTTGCGCACCGACGCTATGTCTGCCATGTGTAGTACTTTGCTCACCAAGCCCGGCGAGGCCATTTTACCTCGAATCTTCCTCTCCTTCTGCAATTCAATGGTAAGTGTTCCTGTCACTGTTTCCCCACAGAAATATGAAGCCACAGACTTGTCGAAGTTTATTTCAAAACGAACAACACTCATCACAGTTTGAAGTTGGCACAGAGTAACTCAACTACCAGTAATGACTGTCAGGTTATCGACTAACGTTTGTCACCTGTATGGTGGTGTTCTGTCTTCCTTATCAGTAGCGGCGTATCAGCTTTATCGCTAACTTTAGCGATATCTGGATTGTGACGGATAAAGGATGTGCCAAAAAAGGAAATGGGATATGACGTTTGGTTACGTGGAAAAGACGGAAGTTACAAAAGGAATACTATAACGAAACAGTTAATTCATTGATAAACAAGAAAAGGAAAATAAAACTGTTGTCAAGAAAGAAGAGGCATTCTTGTGACATGTGTCGTGATCATATAAAATTATATTACTTTCTCGCTACTTATTTTTTGTGCAAAATTACACGAAAACTACTCATTTTTTGGGGAAAAAGTAAATACGAGCTTACTCAAATATCCATCTTTAAGGAACAAAATACTGTGATTTCTTTATCTCTTTATATTACTATTTCTTTATCTAACCCTTTATATTACGTGTACAATTCTGACCCGTTTTAGGATTTTCGACACCAGCTAGGTAGCTAGGTCGAATTCAGCCACTGTCTGGAAGATAATCCTAGCGAGGGGCTGCTATGATCGGTAGTTTTACGTAGTTTCGCCGATCATCACCATGTGGATGCCGGAGTAGTACCCTGACAAATGGGCCACGGACTGCGCACGATTTTTCTACCTCCTCCTTGTTCTATCGTCATCCCTTGCCTACATAGATTTACATGCACCACACTACCACACATATTGGGAGACCAGTCGACAGCTTATAGTTTGTTCCGGCTAGAGCGGTGCCTCGATGGTGAGAAATACCTGGTTAGGGAAAACCCGAAGAGGTGTTTCACTATCGACGCCGACACCATCGCAAGTGGACGTATCGGTGCGCTGGCCCTCACCATCCAATGGGGAAGATCACTGAGACCTCCCGTGATAAAAGAATGCACTACACTTGTGGGAATAATGGACATAGCCGTTGACGCGCCCGTAAGCAAGAGATAATCAATCAATTCAGATCCGTTTTCATTACTGCTCCTATGTGATGAGGCTGTCTATTATGCCGAAGGGATATCAAATTGTGCCCTCGTGCCTCCGATTGGCTCTGGCGGAATTGTATTGGCGTCACTGCTTTTTGCGCTTCACCTAACATCAACTAACTCTCAACTAACATCAGCCATCCGTCTGGGTGGATAAGACGGGTTCTTTAGAACATGAGGGGGAAGCCAGAAAGCAGTATGAAGTGCCATATACTATTCTCAAACTCTGTTGAGAAACATTTATTGTTTTCTTAAGCTTATATGACTTGCATCGCACCGCTAGAGCTGCGGCCCTTATAGCAGGTCCTCAGGCGCAAGTCCCTTTACCAAATCAATGGATCGCTTGACAGATGTTGATTGAAATAACTCTACATTTCAATTCCGCAAAAGTAAGGCTAAAATAAGTAAGTCTAGAATAAAATACTAAATATACATTTTTGAGAACTACACTATAGCTATCCTCTTAACTCCATACTTTCATTTAGAGTGTTGTATATTACAAAACGACCTAGGTATTCTATTTACTATTGCAGAAATTTTGGAAGGGTAAATGAAAGTAACTAGATAAGGTATTTCAACTATGTGCTATATATGTTAAATTGTGCTATTTACAATTATATACGGGAGTATCACGTATTTGTCTATAGAGGCGTGCGGCCTCTTCTCTGAGAGGGGTGGGGAACATCCTCTCAATCCTCCCGTCATCCTTCCTTTCATCTTCTGTTCTCGAGCCACTGGGCCTTGCCGCCCGTGCCTCCAAGTGCATGTGTATGCATGGGAGTTGTCTTACGCTACCCCTTAGTCGCCCGGAGCGCCGTGCCTCAGCAATCACTTTGACAGAGCACCCTTACCCCTGCGTTTCCGTCCCTGGCACAGGCAGCCGTGTGGGACTCTACTGCAGTGTTGTCAAGGTCGATGCCACGAGCGAGAGTCCGTGGCACTCGTGCCACGACGAAATCGCCCCTCCGCGCAGATCATTACCCCGCCACCAGAGACGCCATCCTTTCCCGTCGCTAGTTGCGCATTGAAGCTCGTGGCATGCTACAGTGCCACGACGCGTGCCACTGCCACCAGTAGAAGACCTTGGCACCACTGCTCTACTGTCTAGCGATTCATTAAGTGGCAGAGTGAACAGTGACGTTGGGATTGGGGGTGGGATGGACAGAAATAACGGACTTCGGCAAGATCAAAACAGAATCTTTCGTAAACAGCGCGAAGCGACACAGACTCTCTCCATGATGACAACGTCTCATTGTATGACGGCCACGTTATTCATTCTTGTCAAAATTTTGTTGAACTCTGTAGAATAAAATATTAATAGTTGAAAAAATCCTGCTTGCTTGTTTTGCTTCTAACCCTGGCAAAACGATTAAATATTTTTATTCACTTTTGAGAGTAATGACTGGCTGTATACCGCGCTCGGGAACTTATCTTTCTCTTTCGTCAACATTGCTCCTGTGAGATCCTTGTCATTCCTTCATAATGTTTCAATTACAATGGGTTTTTATTGGAAAAAAGTAAATGTTTTCAGTCTATTCAATAAAAAACTTCCCAATACCAGAAGCTTGAAGTAATTTGCATGGAGATCTGCTTAGCATAGGTGGGAAACTCAAAACTGAAGAGGAAAAAAATACATGACATATTTTCTAGAACATTTTTCGTTCAAAAATTGTTTAATGTGAAGTAAATATGATTTACAATTGATAAAAGATATATTATCTTTATTTAATAAGTACAATACTATACCATTCCTGCCCTTTCACTTTACACCAAGGAAGATTCTTAGATAAATTTATTAGAGACAAAACAAATAATAAATAAATACACCAGGAATCACAACTGTATGTTTATAAGAATTAAACAAATGTATAATACATTCTTAAAGTCGAAAAGTTTTGAAAATACTGTCAATGCCAAAGTCAATTATTTATCTTTTTCCTTATTTTTCAACTTGATTGTTTTACAAAATATTAGTTACATTTTGTAATTTCTCTTTCTCTCTCTAATTTCTTTCTTCTCTCGCAACATTTTCTAGAAGTAATGCTGAAAAATTTATAATTGAGACATTCATGTTAATTTGTATTCACTTTTAGAATAATCAGGAATGACAATGCCGTACTAAATAAGAGCACAGAGAAAACAATAGCTTTAAAGTCAGTGAAATATGCACCTCGTATTTAACATATCGAATTGTTCTAAACAAGTAATTTTGAAACTATGTAAGAAAGTTTTCGGCATTTCTTGTATCAAATAAAAATTTTCATTCCAGGAATTTTCATCTACATTTCATCAACCAATTCTATCTTGACAGAATTTTGTAATGCCATAGGACGTATAAGGAATATTAGAATAAGACCATTTATTAAGAAATCTGGTTCATGGACAATGTTTTTTCATTATTTGCATGAACTTCACAAAGAAACAATTCGTTCAATTTAGGGTTCGGGTGTGTATTGTAACATAACACGGGAATATATTTGAATCCTGGAGAACAATTTCTTTCTTTACATGAATAATTTTTATTTGCTTGGGACAGAACATTACACAATCTTCTAGCCTGAACATTATTTACTCGTGCAAATGCATGCCAGCTGCGTTTAGTGAACAATATACAGGAGGGTAAGTTTAAAGAGGTCATATTAGAGAAATCTCAAATAATGTTTCATAGCTGTAGGTATTTGGATGGGGTATTAAAGGATGTTTAAAAAGAAAGGCATACTCCAATATTCCCTTTACAGTTTGTTTGGTAAAGGTTTCGCTTTTTACTTTTTAAATTCATTGATATGGTCTCTATTAGGAACATTGAAAGCGTAAGCCCACGCCGACAGTATCTCGCTTTTTGTTTTCGTCAAATGCCTTTCTTCGGAGAAAATGTGTAATTGGCAATATAAGACTTGCCAAAACCCCAAATGCATCAGATATTTTATTAAATGATAATCATCAATTACACAAACTAGAAATAATGTATTAGTTGAACAGAATATGAAAATACAGCATACCTCATGTGTAAGGAGGGAAAGAAAATAGAAATATGGAAGTTCACGATTTGTTAATTAACAAGGTTGGGCAGTATTTAAATTTTTGTATTGGAAATACGTATTTTAAGAACATTTTGTATTTGAAAACTGTATTTTTGAGTTTTTTGGATGTGTATTTTTGAGATGTATACAAATATATAATAGGTGTATTAAAAAACCTCAAATACTTCAAATACAGATGATAACGAGGATAATGTCATTTTGTTTGACTGTGCTAGTGATCGCACCTCATTGATATACAAGCTTCTTTCAGGTGTTGAATTTCATTTCTCTTAATTTTTAAATAAATTTATATCATTAAAATGATGAACAGCGGAACGACTGTTTTCCTTTGCGGTTTTCATTCATTTGCCAACTAAAGATTTATTGTCTGATTATTTGTTTGAAAAATTAGTCGCTTTGAAAGGAAATTCCGTTTATTTATTTTAGACATATTTTTATATCATTTTACATTTGAAAGTATTTACACATTTATTTGTAGATTAGATATAGTTATTGTTCAGAATTTTGTATGACTGTCAATTACTAATCTATTGTAATGAAAAAATACAAAATATTGTTTCAATAAAAATATAGAATAAAAAATAATTATATTTACTCTATTTTGAGTATTTGAAGTATTTTAATAACGTATGTATTTGGCAAATCCAAACCTAATATATTTTGAGAATGTACTTAAATACTTATTTAAAATTTTTTTGGCGAAGTATTTAAATACTAAATTTAAAGTATTTTGCCCAACCCTGTTAGTTAATTGTATAAAGGAAGTGCAGGCAATTGTATAGATTGACTGTCAGGCACAGGTATAGTCTGATCACTACTACCACTTCTCGATCAACTAGAATGGTAGCCTATTATTTTAGAATAGCTGCTCTGATTCTTTAGAAATTTGGAGATTGCTGATAGGACACAGCCCTTCAACACTCATTAACTGTTTCTTTGGACTTTGCGGTACCTCTTGGAGATATCAAGATTGTTTTATTGTGAATGTTGTCTTTGATTTGGAATTTCCGTTTTTTTTTTTCTTGAACTATCTTCCATGACAATTCAACTGACAAGTCAAAATCTTCAAATGTAATACTATAGCTGAATCCATTTCCTTCGACTTTTTCCCACAAATATCTGTACAATACCCTCTGAATATTTGTTTGCTTATTACAACTATCTCCCACCATATGCATAATTTAATTCTAATCCAAGCTTTACATCTGTCTATATTTTAGTAAAAAAGATGAGTAGTGAGAAGAAAACACATCTAATTTTCCATCACTTCAAAATTTCACCTTTTGTCTCTGACTGCCAAAATAATTATTCTGTAACTCTCTGTGTGAAGCGATATATAACTAATGTGGTGGGATACGCATTGAGCTTTTACTCTTAGTGAACGTTGGAAGCAACTTCCCTCCGTCAAGAGTTTTTCGAAAACTGATGCCTAGGGACTTCAATGTGGTCTATCCCGAAAGATAAGCTCTAGATTTTCTACACTCAGAGCGGATCCCTCGAGAAGAGAACTTTTCTTTCTTACCACAATGAAGGCCGAATGGAGGGTTACTCAATAGCGAAGATCTGTCATTACTTCTCTCCGATATACTTCTTCGAACCGAAAGCTTTAACGACACGTCCTTTCGATTGAATTCACCGAGAGTGGACATACGATATTTTCCATCTTTAATAGCGTTCTTGGAAACTCAAAGAGGGTTCCTTAAGAATAGAACTTAGTTTTCTTCCCCTAGTTTTCATCTCTAACAGCGTCCTTGGTGTTTTCTTCACTTCCACCGCCGACTGTCATTACTTCACTCCGACATACTTCTTCGAGCCAAAAGTTCCAAAGATACCGCCTTTCCATTGCGTTCTCCAAGTAGACATCAGATGTTTATCTCTAACGGCGTCCTTGGAAACAGAGAGGGTCCCTCAAGAGGAGAACTCGGTTTTCTTCCCTTCGAAAATGAATGACGTATTACTCGGTAGCGAAGGTCTGTCATTACTTCACTTCTGATGTTTTCTCATCTTCAAAGCGTCCTTTGAAGCTCAGAGAGAGTGCATCAAGAGGAGAACTCAGTTTTCTTCCCTACGACAATGAAAGCCGAAAGGAGGATTACTTGGCAGCGAAGATCTGTCATTAGGTCAATCCGACATACTTCTCCGAGCCAAAAGTTCTGACAATACCTCCTCTGAATCGACTTCACCGGGACTCACAACCGATGCTTCCCATCACCAACAGCGTCCTTGGAGTTTACTTGACTTCCACCGCCGTCTTAACGAACGACGCCATCTCCACCGATTCGAGCGCCGTGGGCGCGAGCGGTGGCTGCAGGGGCAAGGGCGTGGTGGTGGCGGGGGCGGCGAGGGTGGAGGAACTGAGCGGCGGGCCAAGGGCGGCCCTTAGCCTTTGCCACGCCGTCTCCACGGCGGCAGTGTCTGCGCCACCGCCTCCGGGGCCCCCCGCCGGCCACTCCAGGAAGGTGCGCGTGTCCAGCAGAATGCGCAGCAGGCGCGGCAGCGTGCGCGCCTCAGCCGCTCCAGCTCCACCAGCACCAGGAAGTCGCTAGCGCCCTCCAGCAGGTGCTGCGTCGCCATTTCCAGCTCCCACTGGCACCACTGCGCACACACAAAGCCTCAGATAAGGAACGCAACACATGCAATAATAATAATAATAAAAATAAAAATAATAATAATAATAATAATAATAATAATAATAATAATAATAATAACAACGAGGTTCAAGGGGTTGATGTTCAAGAAGACAGGAAACTAACATTTTTTCAACATTCATGTGGTTAAATCGAGAAGCATTTCAAGATTGTGGTAACCATCCCTTTGAATATCTCGATGAACTGATGAGGAATTGGTTCTTGATCAATTTAATTGAAAGTATTTTTAGATCGGGATTTCTAAGAGAGTGTCAATTAACCATCTGGGCTGACACACACAGAGGTGGTGGATAAACCGACTATAGTTCAATGGCAACTCTCATAACTCGAATTAGTGGAGTCTCATTGGGTCTTTTGGCCGTATTGTAATAAAGGAAAATCGACGTTATGAAGAAGTCAATAACATTAGAATCACATCGACTCGGTTGTCAGCTAGAGATTGTGTCGGATATCAGGGTCACTAGTTGTCTGGCACAAAATAAGCTATAAAACCTAAGATCTTTGACTGGGCGACCAGAGCTGATAAGGACTCTGGGGAATTGAAAAATAACGATGGTGGGGTAATTGTGGAATTGAAGAAACCATGCAGTATTACTAAAAAGATAACCTTTGCCAAAGGGGATTCCAAAAGAGAATGTACTTACCAATTTTGGCAACAACATTCGACCTCAGAAAAAAGTAAATAGCATAACATAAATACGTTATGGAATGCTAGAATTCAAGATTTTAACGGAAATACATGTATAGGGTCCCCTGATGCCGAAAAAGTTTTTGTTTCAAAATGTCTGTCAGTAATGTCGTCCTGCCCGTCCGTCCGTCTGTCAAAATCACTTGCCCTCCAAAAATTGGTAAACTTTTTCCCCAAATTAATATTCTTAAACAAATCTGGCCTGGATAAAAGCCCTACGTTTTTGAAAAGTATTATTTAAATTTTGGGAGAACTTTACATGAAGCCTCTGGGACATTTCAAAATTTTCTCAAAAAATTGTTCCAAATGTTTTATTTAACTTATTGTTAGAATACAGTGGATATCACTTCTAAATTTGGCTTAGGTCCAAATTTAGCTATTATCTCTGAATTTTCGAGAAGTACAAAATTTGAAATGTTTTCTTCTTGATGTACAATATTAAAGATAGAGATTTTTTTTCAAATGGAATTTGTTCTTCACAATTAATTCTTTAGTGTAGATCGGTAAAAATTTTTCGCGCAATTTTGTGTGAAATATGACAAATATTGAAAAGACGTTTTTCTCAAAAAACGGCTTCAAGGTTTTCTTCAAACGTTTTTCATTGATACTGCTAAATTCACAGAATAACATGTCACATTTTTTATTAATTTTCCAAACGTTACACAATGTGTTTTTTTTAAATATAGTTTTTATAATTGATTGTATTTGTAATTACACGGACTTAAAATGAACTTTTCTGAATTTTTTAATAAACTCAAACTTACAAATTTCTGTGAAAATGAACCTATGAATATGAATTTACCTTTTGCAGAAAAGCTCAATATATTTTCTCAAAACTAATTTTTTTTCTTTAATTTTGTTGCATGGATAGTGCTAAATATACCAAATATTAAGACATAAACGCCACTTTCATGTATTCTTTTATTTTTCCAAAGTTATACCAATGGGAGTTTTGGTATATCTCTCACGTCGTGAAAATTTACATTATGGGCGTTTTGTACACATTATTGCATTTGTAGGTTTGAAATGGTTTTTGATAAATACTCTTGGAAATTCAAAATTTTTATGTGAAAATGAGTTCAAAATTGTACGTTTTCAGAACCTTTCGTCACATTTTCTCAATAACGGAACCAAATTTTTCAATGAAAATTTGCTTAAATAACCAGGTTCTACTTTTATATCAAACTATTAAAGTCGTATTTAAATAATTGAAATGTGAATTATTCTGCTGTTAGGGATCATGAAACAGGAAAAATGTCTTTTCGGACACAGCTGGGAACAGAGTTGGGCAACCGAAAACGCAAGCTCTAAAGATGTAAGAAAACTGATTACGAGCACGTCTGTGCCATTTTGTAGCACCACAAGATTATCGTTGTGATATGATTATCGGGATTTACATATTTTTGTGATTTTCTGTGGAAATGGAAGTACTTAATTCTGAAGTAGCTTTTCGTTTCTTCAGAGACTATAGCGTCCAAGCATTTGATTGCAGTACAGAGCTTATGGAGAACAGCGTTGTCACTTCTCAGCGGCGCTTATACGCAACACTCGCCGTGCTGAATACTTGGATTGACATGAAATTTTGCCAGCTTGTTCAGCACCTTGAATACCACTTGAACGGAAATAATTTCAAAACATGTTAAATAGACTGCTTAATATTAGAAATAAAGATTTTTGATAAAAAAGATGTATTTCTTTTATTAGAATTATTATTTAAAAAACAGGCCTTTAAATGAGAGTTAAAACTGAAATATCAATAGCAAAACAAGTCCAAATCCAGTTGGAACATTGTTAATTCATCACATACTGACGAGGCTTGAATTGTTTTGCGCGAATGACATCGATACCAAGGTCAATATTGCTAATTGTTAGTCCCAAGTCATTTTATACGTCCAATACATCCACTTTTTTATGTAAAATAAAGGGAAAATTCATTCACAAAGGTGAGATGACATGGATGGTATCAAATACTGCAAGGGTTTGTGCGGACAATGCGTAATATTCTTTTCGAACACCCAGCTAATAATTCGTCACCTATTTGCATTTGAAAGCACATTTTACGACAACTACTGGTTGAATGTCTTTGGCATTAATATTATTAACAGTAAAATTTCTAATTCATTTTCATATATGTTTAAATGCATTTCACTGTTTTTAATAAGTGAAATTCAAAAATAAATACTCTATTTTTCCTTTCACATCGCCTCTTGAGAATCGCTGAGAAGTATTTAAGATCACTTAACGACATGAAATGTTCGTTCGGAGCGCACGAAATATTGCTTTTATTACCGTCTAACTCAAGAACCATGATTCATACAGAAATGTGGTTGGTCTCATATCAAAATTTGGACTTCCCTTGTCATTTCATCCGCTGGGTGTTTGTGCTTTTCTGCAATAATAAAAAAGTTTCTCGCATAGTGAAAATTTAAGAACGTCAAAATGTAGAAATAAGCATTTGTCTATCATTTATAATTAATTTCATGGAAATTAAACCATAAAACTAAATTACAAAATAACCATCACATTCATAAGAGTTCTGGAATAACTAGTAAAAAACTCAATTGTCTAAGATTAACACAACTGAAGCTATCGTTGAATGAACTTGTTAAGTATTTGCGCGTGAAACAAAATGGACGTGTCGAATAACCCCAAGCCTCCTGAATCGGCAACACAGCTTGCGGTAGAAAGAGAGAGTCTTATGTAAAATTGTATTGGATAGAAAGAGAGGGCAATACTCCATAAGGCGCCGTACTGCAATCAAATGTTTGGATGCACCTTCATAGGGATAGCCCTTCATAATCCGTTTTATTTATTACGATAGTATTATTTGTTGCATAATAAATGTTTTAAATTGAGAAACATTTGTAATTTTTCTCTTTTTCCCGATGAGTTATTCACTCCTTCCTGTGATGTTCGGTTGACGTATCAAAGTCACATAACGCAACACTACATCCGAGTTTTTTCACTATCTCGGCAGTCCTTCCAATTTTCCTCGCAATCGCTTGTACAATTCTCAGAATCTCTTTTCTTGTATCAAAAATTTGCATGATCGGAATCAATGTACACCACCCCTGCTGCACACCCTACTTTCTCCATTTTATAGAAAATTGCAGACCAATGTGAAAAGCAAGCACGGCGATCTGTTAGATCTAAAACCGGTAATTTTTTAATAATTTTCAATAATTTATTACCTTGCGTTGCACAGGTATTTATTTATTACTATTAGACATCGAATGCTAAGTCACTTGAAAAGTGGATTATAGACATCTAAAAAGGCGCTAAAATTAACGCTAGTGGTACTACAGAATGCCACAGACTTCCTCGAACTTTCCTTACATCTTTCGTATAAGTTAGCTTTTGATATTGCCATACCCTTATCTCAGCGGTTATCAACTGCCGCCGAAAAGACAATTGTTGGCCCATGGGCGGCAAATTAATTCGAATTTGGCGCCGTTCTTGGAATTTAGTTATTTATAACAATTCTTTGACGTTAATTAACAGCAAAGAATATGCATTTCCAACGTCGGGCTTTCGTCATAGTCTTATTTCCTCCCCAAAAATGCGCGAGCTACTTCCAAAGAGGTTGGAAAGTCATTTCTCGTATTTATCGTATCAATGGAGCATCAACTGCTTTCAAATAGGCTCAATAGATTGCGTCACGTCCTGGGCGACAGCGAAACATTGTCGCTAATTCTCAGAAGCAAACGATATGCAGTTTAAGACCCGGAGAGATTCCTTTGTTTGGAAAATTACAGAAGCAGAGCGGTTTTACAACGGATCGCTTCGCCAGGTGGAAGCTAAAGAATACACGCGTATTCGCTCCACTGCAGGTTGTATTATTACGTAGAGTTGGCACAATCTCAAGGCTAATTCGAATTGCATTCTCCGTAGACCAGAGCTTTGTACTGCGCCAAAACATTGTAGCACGCCTATGCCTGAACAACAAACAGAATAAGTGAGAAAAACGCCTTCCTTTTGCCCAAACAAGCTAAAAACGACACTTTCTTCAGTATACTTCAGCGTAAGACTCATTAAGTACTTTGGAAAAAATTCTAAAAATAGTTTAAGCGCTAGTTTTTTTCACAAGCGGACAGACGGACGGGTGTTGTATGTTGGGCCAGCAGAGAGAGAGGTGAGCGTCAGGAAATAAACTGAAGCAACTTTCCTGTTTCTCTGTTCTTCCCATTCACGACTCATATCATGGATGTCTCATATTGGACGGAAAAAATGCCTCACCTCACAGGAAGAAAATGAATTTCTCAGAATTCCCTTTGTTGATGGTGGATTTTTAGTCCTGTAGCGGTGGCGGTTCGTGCCGGATGACAACTCGTGAAAGTGTTATTACATTTGTAGAATTATGCAATGTATATTACACAATTGTTATCGTTATATTATTCTGGATTTTGATTGATTAATTGATCAATTCCTGACGTGTCATTAGTCCCGTAAGTGTAGTGCATGTTTTTATCAAGGAAGGTGGTAGAGATCCCTACTACATGGCGAGATCCGGCACCGACCTACCCGTCGGATTGCGAGGTTTCTTCCCTACCAGGTATCTCTTACCAGCAGGGCACCTCCCCAGCCGGGACAAGCTCTAAGCTCCCGTCTGTTCCCGTAGCAGCCGGCCTCTAGGATTCCTCCAAACAACGATTGAATTCGACCTATCTAGCTCGTGTCGAAAATACTTCCACCGTCGGTACTGGAGCTGTAGGACCTCTTGTTCAGAGCCACTGCAGTGATACGAATTGATGCACTGAACTATACTGCGATTATTCTAAGAGCGACCCTCAAGGCCACTCAAATCCCATCTTCGCGATGGAATATGTCACGGCATTTTGAGTCTTTCCCAGTCGTTCCGCTAGATTTCGCACGATCGCGACCGTATGAAGCAGTGCTTGCGATCATGCGACTTCTACCGACAAGACCGAGAAAAGACGCAAAATGCCGTGACATATTCCGTCGCGAAGATGGATTTGAGTGGCCTTGAGGGTCGCTCTTAGAAAATCGCAGTATACATTTCCGATTCGTGCGTAGGTCGGGAGAGTGTAAATTGTTGCGAGCCCTCCTCAACGCGTGACTCATACGGGTGATTGCCGATGATCGTACCTGGCTCTCGACGAAAGAAGGCGTGAGCACCATGAGCGTGCGCCGGCTGCGCGCCATGCACTCCACGATGTTCTGCACGATGAGCGACCCCAGCGGGAAGTCGCGCTCGTGCAGGCACAGGCGGTTAGCGCGGGTTGCTGCCCTCCAGCCGCGGCAGGAGCTCGCCGAGAACCCACGCGCGGTCGTGCTTGCTACAAAAAATTACAGAAATAATTAAAAAAACAAGTACAGTAATCCCTCAACATTCGCGGGAGTTCGGTTCCAGCAAAACATCGCGAATGTCTAATCCACGAATGCTGAGTCGTACGGGTAATTGAAATCTTTTAATGAAAAAACGTGTGTTAGGTTTCTATATATCGAAAAAACTGTTTTAAAACAGAAAGAAAAAAAATGCAGTAGAACTCAGTAAGCACTACTACAAACAGAATGCAAATTTAAAATCCCAAAGAGAAGAAATAAAATAATATTTGAAACTTATTTTCAATCTTGAAAGTGATTCGATATAGGATTCGGTTACTTTTTGTTTCATCATCCTGCTCTTTCTAATATCAAAATGTGGAAGAGTTGCTGGTTCTATGTCTGTCTTAAATTTCGAAGTAATTTACATGATCGGATCATATTCAAATGCTGTTTCCACCTATTTGTTAATGTTTTAGAACGCCATTAATGGTTTTGACACTGAAGTTGCTCCAGGACGCACTCTTTCGTTTTCTTCACTGATTATTTCCCGAAGCTACTCTTTAGTGAAATCATTACAATGAAAGATGCGCAGATCCTAAATGGCTTTTCTGTTTATGTGGCCGAAAACCCTTTCCTCCAACTTCACGCAACAGAATTGAAATATTTTACAATTTTGTTTTTTCTATTAATTTGAATTGAGATTCCAAATTTGAATTTTTTGCAGAACATGATACTTTGAGATCTGGTGTCTGTCAAGTTCGGTTCCCAGATGACGCTGATAAAGGAAATAAAATATGTTCGCTGTAAAAAATGTACGACTAAATGCACTCGCGAATGTAAAAACTGGTAGCATTTCTCTGATCGAGAATGTTCGGAGCTCGCGAATAGCGAATTCGCCAATGTCGGGGGATTACTATATGTAATTGGTATTTTAGGGTCGGATTGACCTTAGGATGCATGGACGCGGGAAATTACATGAATGCATATGCAGGGCCTCTTAGACCCTGCACCAAGCGCTCTCAAACAATGAATATAAAAATTATATTTTATTCTTAATAAATTCGTTTTTTAATAATTTCAATAAAAGCCAACGATTAATGTTAAACAAATTATTATTTGTTTAAATTAATGTTACCCCTAGAATGCTCCCCGGGGTGACGCGTCACCCCCCAGAAGTTTGATTTTTCTTTTTTATTTTCGTTGCTTACGCACGCAGATGGCTAGGAACCCTTCTATACTTACAACTGTGATAGTTGTTCACGTGGTTCTGTGCGCGAAGCCCGTACTGTATCTATCAGTTGTTTGGAGTAGTGACAAGACACCCCGGGCAGTAGTAGTGCACATTGATTTTGTATAAAGCTACAGTGAAATCATGGCTACGTCTGTTAATGATGAACGTTTTAATGGCTTCATAAATTAAATTTTGGATAAAGATGATTCTTTGTATGAAGGAAATTATGATGATCAAGATCATAGCGTAGAGGTTGGTGACGAATATGTATCAGAGCAAATTGCATTACACGATGACCATGATCCCACTAATCCGGTGCCTGTGATCAAATGTAAGAATGGTCGTATGTGGTCTTATAACCCACTGCCATCCACCAGAAATCCCTTTCTCGTAATATTACTTTGATAATTCCTGGAGCAAAGAGAGCAACAAAGAATGTGAAGGCTATAAGTGAGGCTTGGGAAAAAATAGTTTACTACTGACATGACTGATTCACCTTTTATTTTTTTTTACACCTGACATACCTTTTTTTTTACATATTACTCGCTATTTTTTCCATTTTGGAATTAACTATCACATAGTAGAAAGTTAAAGCTTCAAAAAATAATTTTAATTTCAATAATATTTAAAACCAAGCGCATAAGAAAATTGCATATACACGTGGCGTTACAGAATACCCCAGGTGAGCATTAATAGGAGAATACCCCAGGTGACGTAGAAAAAAGGGACAGCAGTCTATGGTTAATCGGGGCCTTACATAACTATTAATAGGGCCTTAAAGCCCTGCATATGAATTGACTTCCTTTTCCAGAGACTAAAATGAAAGCAGAACGATAAAAGATTGCGATGGGACAAGCACTCATAATTGCAGCTGTATAGAGTAAAAAGCGAAATAAAAAACACCGAGGCTTCGGAGGCCCTTCCTGGGTAACCTAGGGTGAATCCGACATTGGTCGTCTAGCGGTGTTCCCAGGCCTGGGCTATATTATCACTTATTATTCAGGCCTGAGGGCTAGGGAAACATGTGGCGAGCATGACGTATTCTCTCGACAGTATCTTGGGTATTTGGCCCTTGCGTGAGCTTTTCTTTCGTCACACAGTTATAGAAATTGAAACGATTGGAATGGAAAGCTGAACTCCATTTCTTCCCCAAACCGAGATCGCACCACGGAAAGCTAGCGCCATCGGACGGGTTGAAAATAATAATAACAACAATAATAATACGTGTGAATTACACGGGACTTACATTATCCTTTATATACTTACTTCCCTGACGTCCGCTGTCAACAATGTCCGTAAGCTACTGCCCTTACCTGGAGATAACAGCATATTATTTTACTAATAATGTTGTCCTCAAAACTTGATAATTGGAACTCCAAAATAATATCTATAAGATTTCAATGTACTATTAAAATATGAAAGTAAAATCTCTTTACCACTTTTTAAAGGGAGAGTCAATGAGAGAACGAGAGATACACTGTAAATGAAAATTAGCTAGCGAGGGATGAAGAGAGATAGAGGGAAAGAGAGAATAGATAATGAGAGAGCAGAGGGCATGATAGCGTGAGCGTGTGAGTGAATGAGCGAGGGAGGATGAATTAGCGAGCGAGCGAGAATGAATGAGGGAGCGAGTGGGAGAGAAAGAGTGAGAAATCGGGAGAGAATGAACGAGTGAGTGAGCCAGTGAAAATAAACGAGAGAGAGAAAGTGAGCGAGAGAGGGAGAATGAATTGAGTGAATAAGGAAGGGAGCGAGAGAGAATGAGCCATGAGAGAGAAAGGTAATGAGAGCTGTGAGAGAGAAAGATATTATTAGAGGTTACACGCAATTTGCCGGCGAGTATCGCATCAGTAACCGAATTGCTTAACTACCCTCCGAGGAAAGTCACAGAGGTTAAGCAACTCGAGACCCCCGTCTAGGGACCACGAGAATCTAATGTCACCCAGCCCCTGGCCGAAGGGATAAAAGACAATGACTGTCTACGACTGACAGTCACTAACTTAACTCCACGTTCCAACGCAAGTACGAATGGTTAGAGAACATTGTTAGGAAAAAAAACAGTTACGTAACGTACCTATAGCAGACGAAGGCGTCGAACTCCCTCTCGGCCGCCGCGGCGTCGGGCAGGTGGCCGGCGCGGCGCGCCCCGCCCACGCGGTGGTTGGCGCGCAGCACGTGCATCACGTACGTCAGCTCGAGGCGGAAGCGCAGGGCCAGCAGCGCCAGGGCGCCGCACGCCGCCGCCACCACCGCCACGCACACCGCCGCCACCACGCCTTGCCGCCCGCCCGCCTGCCCACACACACACACACACAAACGGTTTTTTTTTGTTTGTTTTTTTAAATTCTGGCCCTCAAGAAAATGTGCGCAGATAAATCTCTTTCCCCACACGTCATATACAGTTTTTACTGTTTTTTGACAAATAAATAAATAAAATAGAAACGGCCGCGTTGACTATTTTGTGTTTACGGGCGTGCCAACTGCTACGGTAATTTTGGCCGGAAGTGGAGTGCATGTTTTGCCACGGGGAGTGGCTGTGACTTCCTCTTGATGATTTTCGACGCCAACCCAGTAGGGCTTGCAGGATTTCCCAATCCAGCAGGACACCGGCCCAGTCGGGACAAGCAAGTGTGCATGTTTTGTCAGGGGGAGTGAATGTGATCTTCCTCTTGATGATATTCGACGCCAACCCAGTAGGGCTTGCAGGGTTTCCCAATCCAGCAGGACACTGCCCCAGTCGGGACAAGCTCGAAGGTGCCGACTGGATTCCCGACATGTGTGATAGAGTGTAGAGAAAGTGCTGTGTATTGTAGATGTGTGTGATAGTGTGAAGCATAAGTGTATGTGGGGTGAGGGGGTGAGTAGTATAAGGTGTGATAGTAGGGCAAGGAAGAGGACGGAAACTGCAAACACATTTGATGGGCTGGTGGCAGTAAAAAGAGAAGCCACCCTTAGAATTCATAGCAGGCCTCCTGATATTCGTAAATGTTCAAGTCTCATGTGAGGAGCATGGGGCAGTAATAAGAAGAGGTCATTTACAAAAATCGAGGTATTAACATTGATATCGGGAGACTGGCTACATCTGGTGTGGATTATCTAATTACTGCCTCATTCCCTTCAGTTGCACGATACGCAGACGGTGACATACGCGTAGAACACATTCGCCAAGTCATTGACCGGAGAGTTACGCCCTCTGGATTTTTAACGATGCAGTACATCTACAGTTGTCGCCATCACTACCTTCTAACTAACGTTGGTTTCTTTCAAAGCCTCTCAACTAGCAGCATTCCAACAACGTGTTCACTTCGCTGAATGGAGTATTGTAAGGAGCACCCACCTGGCGACAGGCGTCCAGTGCAGCTCCCTGCAGGTTGACGATCGGGCGGCCGCGGTCCGCCGCCGGGTACCTGCAGACCAGCGGGCGGTCTTCGCCCAGCACCAGGACCTTGGGGCGCGCCTCCTGGCGCAGCCACTCCTGCAGCCCCAGCACGGCGCACCGGCTGCAGTCGATGGGGTTGCCGCCCAGGTCCACCTCGCGCAGCACCTGCGGCAGGGTTGCAAAGATGGAAACTAAATTTGGAGCCGGGACCTTGAACCTGTCGCTCCCCGGGAACCAGCTTCGTCCGATAGAATCTTAGAGTTCACCCACACAGAAACAATCTTAATGCAACATTAATACAAGGATCGCATTGTTATCCTCAAGCAGGCGCCAAAATCAAATAGACAGAATAAAAGAAATTACATTCAAATAAAACAAATTATGAATTGAATGCAATTAGAAATTGAAAGAACAATAATCTAAAACAAAGTTATTAACTTTTCATTATATGATCCTATTTTACTTTCTTTTTTCGGTTAACTGCATTGAGATATTCTTTATCTCTCGAGCCTTTAACCGGATATTTTTCGCAACATTTACTCTTAAAAAAGCAATTGATATTAGCACATTAAAAGGAGGCTGAGTGGGCCTTAGGATTGCCCTAAATAGGGCATGAGCGGTTAAAATCCTCAGCTGCGCTAGGGTTTGAATTAAAGAAAAAATAATGGAGTGTGTAAAATGAAAAGATCATATGGTATTACAAGGAGCATCTACAACAAGAAAGGTCAATCAAGAAAACTCAAAATACAGCATTACAATACAGTAATCAAAAAGGAATCCCTGTATGCAAGTAAATGTCTAGTATTGAATTACAAAATGGACATATTAGAAGTATTAGGAAGAATCATATGTAAAATATTTGGTCCGCTCAAAACTACATAATTCTGGAAATTAAGAAGCAATTATGAAATATATCTCCAAATAAAAAAATTCGGAAGACAAGATTGCTGTTTTTGGAAATATATTTAAGATGGATGAGAACAGACTAACAAAAACAAATATCATGAGCCTTTGGAATAAGAAATCTACCACAATCTGAGTTCAGGATGTTATAGATTTGGATAGGAACAATGCAAGAGAAAATAACTATGGAGAGATTTTTAAAAATAAATTGCTACAAATGAAAGGGTACGAAGGAAGAGAGAAGAAAGCTGGTGCAAAATGGTCCAAAGAAAGGAAAATGAAGCATAGTGAGAAAATAGAGTTCTGGAGAAAGAAGAAAGAGCAACTTAAAAGGAAGTGTTGAAATTGTCTCTTGGTTCCCAGAAGGATACTTGGAGTTACATAATGAGGATCATAGAGAGCAATGGAATACGACTTGGAAATAGTGTAAAATAAGCAGTATACATAAAATGATTCATGATTTCTATAAACTAAGAACCAACAAAAACTCAATCGCAAAGATCAAGTGACACTTTCTCGAATCAGACGTGAAAACACCAAGCTAACTCACTCGCATCTGTTAAATTCCACTGCTCCCTTAAAATGTGAATCATGCAACGAACAACTGTCAATTGTCCATATCCTCCAGTCATGTACTAAATATATCAGTGAACGCCAATCAATCCTACAGACTGATAATCTTTAAAATATTTTAAACTCTAGTGACTTTCAAGAAAAAATATTAACATTATGAAAATTATTAAAAGTGTTTGACGATTTATAAGTCTGTCATTTGTAAAGTACTGTTTCACTCTTGTTTAAATTGTATTTTCTCTATGTTATTCAATCCTGTATTAATGATAGTATAACATGAATATTGGCAGTCACTAATAACCTTGTCGTTGGTGCGACTTTAAATAAAATAAACTAAAAAAGACCCAAAGGAAGCAAGAAGAAAGAAAGCAAATAATGGAGTGTAACGGGCCTGACCTGCAGCGCGTCGAGCATGTCGCGGTCGAGGAGCGCGAGCTCTGTGCCGGAGAGGTCGACGGAGGCGTTGGCGCCCAGCGGCGCGAAGGCGTCGGCCGGCCAGCGCCCGGGCAGCAGGAAGGCGTTGCCGCGCAGGTCCACGCGCGCCACCCCGCGCCCGGCGGCGTCGCGCGCCACCAGCCCCTGGGGGCCCTCCAGGGCGTTGGACGACACGTCCAGGCGCAGCAGGCGCTGCCCCGGCGCCAGGCGCAGCGCCGGCCCCGCGCGCAGCCCGCACCCGGACAGGTCCAGCACCTGCGCGCAACACAGTTCAGTTCGAGGGCGTTGTGTCGCCATGGGATGAATGGGGCGGGATGGGAGGAGAGAGAGAGAAGTGTTGGGAAAGGGAGGGAATTCCATGCGATGAGCACCGCAGCCCGCACCCAGACAGGTCCAGCACCTGCGCGCAACACACGCGCGGTTGGGTTGGAGGGCGTTGGGTCGCCATGTGATGTAATATGTTAGGATGGATGGGGCGGGATGGGAGGAGAGAGACGTGGGAGAAGTGTTGGGAAAGGGAGGGAATTCCATGCGATGGGCACTGCAGATCGAACCCGGACAGCCCCAGGACCTGCGCGCACACACGCGCGGTTCAGTTCGAGGGTGTTGTGTCGCCATGCGATGTACGATGATATGATGGATGAGGCGGGATGAGTGGGGTGGGGCGTTGGGGAGTGGGTTGGGAAAGGGAAGAGATTCAATGCGATGGGCACTGCGGGCCGCACCTGGACAGGCCAGCACATGCGCGCACCATTCACGCAGTTCAGTTGGGCGGCTTTGAGTCGGGATGTGCTACAAGATGATATGTTGGATGGCACTGCGGTGAATTGGCGTGGTGGAAAGGAAAGGCGGAATGCGATGCAATGCGACGTGTTGCGACGCAAGTGATTGATTAATTGATTAGTGATTCCGGGTACGTCAACTGCTAAGGTCATTAGTTCCGTAAAAGTAGTTCATGCTTCATAACGAGAGGTCGCCTCCTCTGGATGGTGAGATCCGCCGCCGCCCTACCCGACGGCTTGATAAGTTTTCCCCAACCAGGTATTCCCCTACCTACCAGAGCGGGGAACCGCCCGATCTGGAACTAGCTCCAAGCTCCCCACCGATCTCCGGCATGTGTGGTAGAGTAGTGAATGTAAGTGTTAAGTGTGGACTGTGGTCTGTCGCCCGTTTGGTAGGGTACAGCTCCGGCATTCTCCTAACGTTAATAGGAGAAACCACTGAAAACTACCGATCAGAGCAGAAATCTCTAGACTGCAGCTGATTTGGTCGTAGCTATCTAGCTAGTATCGACAATCTTGCTACCGTATACTGCGATTTTCGTAACAGCGTCCCTGACAGAAATCAGCTGTTCACGGTTTCATCCAATAGGGAGCTTGAACGTCCACCATAGTGACGTCACTGTCGCGAAATATAAGCTGCCGATTGGATGGCAGAGAAACAGCTGATTTCTGTCAGGGACGCTGTTAAGAAAATCGCAGTATAGGACTCGGACACTAAGACCTCCAGGTCAGAGGCACTTCAGTAGATACCCTGAGCCACCTCAACCGGTGTAATATGATGGGATGGATGATGCACGACACGAGGGGAGTAGCATGGTGGGAAGGGGAAGGGAAGGGATGCGATACGATACGATGCGATGCAATGCGACGTGTCGCGTCGCAAGTGACGTGGCGGGAAGTGACGTGACATGATGACATCGCGGCATGAAATTGTATGAGATAAGGGGATGTGAGAGGAGGCACGGAGGAGAAGTAAAAAGAAAAGAAGGAAGAGGTTGATTTCTATGGAATGGAATCAGTGGGGAGAGATTAGAAGGCAGGGTAGGGAGGCTGGAAGAGATAGATGAATAGATACAACAATGTAGAGTTGATATATTGAATGTAATGTGTGCGATGCCTGGATAAATTACAAAATAATCAAGAATATTCACTTTACTGTTTCATACTTCACTAGTCTTACAGATAAGTAGGAGTGAATGTTTCCGAAACAGATTTTGTACTTGTAAAATCCTGACTATGAATATCGAATTGTAACTATACACATATATTTCGCAAAATGCATTTTAATCCCATTTTCTGCTTTATTTTATAATGTTTATAATAATTTTACAATTTTTTCATTTTTCGTTATCTGCATAAATAATTATTTTCCCAACGAATTGAGACTTCCAGGAAGCGGAATTGTTGCACACACAAACTGCTCACAAAAACTACCTTAAAAAACAAAAAGAAATATATTTTCGCAAAAAATGCATTTAAATACTTACGTATGATGTATCTGTCAATGAAATACCAACCCTAAAACTGTGCTTAATTCAACTGACATTTACTGCAAAAAATACGCTCGCCGAGAACTACACGTTTTGTTTTTAAATAGCCCATGTCAGTCAGAAATTGTATCCAACTCAACTTGAAGTCAAATCTCTATCTTCGTCGGTTTATTTTTTAGACAAGGGGAGTAGCAAATTCATTACCATACATTATCTGTTTTCGAATGATTCGTCTATCGCATTACTGAGAATTACTTGTAATTTCCATCGCACCTTTGATATGGAACAGGTTGTACGGGGTATGTTTTTTTGTATGTGCATTTGTATGTGATGTAAAAAAGTTGTCGGTGATGGTGGAAAGGTTGAAGACATTTATAAGACTTAAAAAAAATAGTTATGCCTTGCTATATCTTGACTGGTTGTTAGTCGTTCGTCCACTTAACTGTCTCTCAATCACTTGCCAGTACATGTAAGTGTTCGCCTGGTTATTTATTAATTTTACGTGCTGATTGCTGGCCCGCCTATTCAGCAGGTACGATGCATCAATTAAGCGCCCTCCTTTACACGATTTTAGCTCTAGGCTATGATTCGCTCTCTAGATACCTTCAAATACTTGCCAGCTCGGCTTCCATAGGATAAGAGCTCGTTCTGAAAGTGCAGGATACGTGAGTTGCTAAAATCCTAAATTCATCTTATCTCTATCCACTCTTTGCAGTGTTTGGAATTTTATTTGCTCCTGGCTGTAGAATCCCATTTCCTCGGGGAACCGGGATTCCTCCGATTTCTTACACGTGGATAACGAATGCTGAGGTCATTCGTTATTCGAAATAGTAAATGTACTTATAGTTTTACTGCACTTGAAATGCGATTTGACTATTTGTTTTTAATATATAATAATAATAATTATTATTATTAAGACTATTATTATTAATAATTTTCGTTATAATCTAATTCATGACTAAAGATGAAACGAGTCGGTTGATTACAAAGCCTACTTCGGGTTGCAACCAGCTTCCTAGGGACTGTCGGTGCCTCTACAATACTTTGCGCAAAATGTGAGCTGACCCAAATAAAAGACTTTCTTGCACTTCCCAGTCTTTTGAATGACCTGAGAGTTTAGTCAAGTTCTTACATATATTTTGAAGAACAAATCCAGAGCTCCGATGACTATCGGGACGCTTTTACATCCCACATTCGGCTGATCTCGATTACCAAACTCTTGTTATGTAAGACGTCTCTCTTCCTCCTTGGTTACGACGTTTTGATCGCACAGCACAACAACACCTACAAGTAGACATGTTTTTTCTCCAAATCCCAGATAACAGTAACCGGTTTATTTGCCGCTATCGTACGATCAGTTTGAATTTGTTGGTCGTAACAATATTGAACACAGTCCAACAGACATTGCCGGTTTTTGGCAAGTGGTTCGTACCCCTTGGAGAATGTGTTTGTTATTATTGTTAATATTATAATCATTATTATCATTAAAGCGAAATTAGTAATGATGTGAATTAACACAAACGCACACACCTCTCTTTAATTTCCCTAATGCTTCTTGTGACATAACGGAACGACAGCATCTCTTGAACACGCGAACTCGTTTTTTTCAGGAATCCGTTATCTGAATCGCGCGCCATCCAGCAAGCGCCCGTCGTGGCTTCCTCTGCGTCAGACCTGCACAGCATTTTGCCACTTTCAGTGACCTCGGGAGCTGCGTGCGGGGCAACTCGGGTGCAAATGAGAAAATCGATGAACGGTGGGGATGAGACCCAATCTAGGAGTGGGGACCACCAATCAGAATGCGCAATTCGAAAGATAGCGCGTAAATTTAAAGAGCAATCGCAAGAAAATGACGGTCATATACAGTTCAAGTAATATTATCTTTGTATTATATTGCAAATGTTTGTTCTCGGTATATGACAGGGCGAAATATGAAACTACAACGAATTATACATATTAGATTTCGACAACAAGTATTATAATTGCTTGTAGGACTTATAATGTAATTCGCTTTGCTACGATGTAATCACAAATGTAGTGTTGTGCTAAACACAAAAGTTTGGTACTGAATTGTGTTTGTTTGATGATGACAGCAATAACATATTTTTATTAACTATGTTTAATTGAATAAGACGGTTGTCACAAAGCAAAAACATATTGTTCTTAAAAAATCATGATTATTTTCTGTTCTAATTTCTGACAAGCGTTGTAGAGTCGTTTACGACATCGTATAAAAATATAAAGCCCTTTTGCATTCTATTTAACCAATACCCATGATTATCTTATGATTGTCCGTAACATATCGTCACAGAAGTTTGCTCGTTGATCTCTTTTATTCACTTTCATAATGGGGAAAAATGGTCACAAATGTGCTATTAAACATTACCCTTCTTGGAATTGCCACATATTCTATTTTTATGTCTATCTTGATGTGAGAGATTGCTCTCATGATTTTGTTCATTTTTCTATGATTTGGAGATTATAACATTCCTGGTGAACAATCAATTATTAAATTACAATTTTTTGTTAGATAGAATTAAATAATTATTTTTTCTATATATAAGCATATATTTTAAAACTATTGCTTTAAAATAATGCTTAAGAGTCACAATGAGCATGTTATTTTCAAAAAGAATTAGAAAATGAAAATACGTACAGTGGTGGATTCAAAGGTGGATATACAGTAATTCTCAGAAACGTAAACAGTGAATTATGACCCCGGTAACTTGAAATACTAGACATAATACATTTAAACAAATGGGCATTTAATTTTGAAGCATGGATCATTATTAGACGCCCAGGCATTCAATCTACGCGCCGCATCGTGCTACGTCAGACTTCTCCCCTCCCCGCAAAGCTTCCTACTCCCCACTACTTGCACTTTCGGCGCTGCCACGGGCAGACGACCGGCTCCCAAGTGCAGAATGCCCGCGGGAGCAGGCGTTGTGCAGGTCTGCTCTGCGTGTACCTGGAGCGCCGGAAGCCTCGCGGGCAGGTCCGCCAGCAGCGCGCCTAGCGGGTTGCGCGCGAGGTGCAGCTCGCGCATGCGCGCCACTGGCTGAGCAGGCGCTGCGCGACGGGCGAACTCACGCTGCGGATGGAGCCTATCGACACGTCCAGCACCTCGAGCTGCGGCAGCTGCAAATAAGCGGGCACATGGACGTTAAACGAATAATAGAATATTAAGAAATGAGATTGTAATGATAACACATTCAGGTCGCTAGCCGTAGAGCCTACGGGCGCCGACAGGTCGCCGTAATTTACGACGCCTGGCATATCTACGTGCGAGCTGCTAGGCGTGCGTACAGACATGATATAAGAAAGCTAATATCACGCCGTTTTTCCGTTCGCTGACTATTCATGGAAGTCACTACGTCAATACTGTACCTAAATACACTACTGATTTCATACGCTGTCATTTAATTGGGAATAAATAGCTTTGTATTACACTAATGTGCGTGCTCTTAGTAGTGACCATTAGGGGGAGCTCTGTTCAAAATTACCACACTTAAACCAATTATTGTGAAAAAAAAAACCTTTTCCTCAATAACGAAGAAAATTTGGAAATCAGGAATTTGCAATAATGCAATAGGTACTAATGTAATGTTCTGTATAATGTTCTAACATTTGTTACGTATAATGTTCTAACACGATTTGTTAAAAAAATTAAAAAGAAACATGTTAAAAACTTTTTTACTCAATTTTTTGAGTTATTTATATTTTAAAAATCTTAAACATTAATTTAAACATCTTAAATTATTAATGTAAACATAAAAGTTGGTGCTTCATATAAAAGTACAAGATTGTTACTTTAAAATAATAAAAAAATCTTGCTTCTACCTTTATTGTTTTAGAAGATATTACCCTTCAAAAATACCTCAAAACCTTACGACTTGTGAGGGAAAAACGTTGAGCAGAGGCTACGACCTGAGTGTGTTATAAACATCAATGCACCAGTACAAATTTTGAAAACGAGCTACGTTAGGAGCGAATTATCAAATGTTTACGAAACAATAAAGCAGCATTATAAAATAGTTGCGTACATTATTTTTGGTACAACAGCATTATAAATTTATAATAGAATTAAAATTAATTTTTGGAAACACCTTCTTTGTGTGATGTCATGGTTATTTGACATTGTGTGAAAAACAGTGCTAGGCTGTCTGGTTTATCGCTATCTCCTCATGATTCTCTGAAAACGATTGGCTGAATGAGTGATGACGAAATTATTCGAGAAACAAAGGGCAAATACGTCATAATCCGTGCCGTAAGATGTCATTTTATGAACGATTTCTTGTAAGGAAAAAGGTCGTTTATAATGCATGGAATTCAAAACAAATTCTTTTCATTCAATCTGAATTTCATGAGAATTTCGTGAATATTTGTTTCCGGGCGCTTCAACTACTTAATTCATTAGTCTCGCAAGTGTTGTGCACGTCCCGGGAGGTGGTGGTGTTCTGCCCCGCAGAAAAGTGAGATCCGATATCGGCCTACACGTTGGTTTACGGGCTTTTTCTTCTCCAGATAATTAACTTTAAAGAATCTTAATCCAAGATCCCGTTTATTGTAAAACCTCAAAATTGATAATTTAATCAGTTGGTGAAAATAAATATCGATGTTTGTAATGTACAATTGATTTTGGTAATAGTAAAATAATAGATGTTTATTCAATTGTCTACCAAATTTATTGTGTTCTTAAGTAAACATTTAAAAAAGTGTAATAATTTGCTGAGACCTGAGAGGAAAGTTGAGGTCTCATTCAAGAATCTGTTTTTTAATGGATTCCTGATTTTAGTAAATTTATGAGAGAATACCTGTAACCAAGGTGATAAAGAAAAAGAAGAATAAATTGTAATCATAAAAAAATCTTTATGTACCATGTCATCATAAGATGTTGCATTCAGGTTGTCAATCTCGTAACTGTTTTCGTGGCTAACAAACTCTGGAGAGAGAACTTCGAAATGTCTTAGCGGCACGTTAGACAGGTTGAGTTTCCTTAATTCTGTAAGAGGTTGCAAAGTGAGGGCCAATCCTTTTGTGGTGAGAAGGTTTCCTGAAAGGTCCAGAATGTGCAGATTCGTCAGCAAAGATATTCCAGCAGGTACAGTGGAGAACTTGTTGCGGGCTAGAAACAGCTCTTCGATCCAAGGGTTTCTCTCGAAATTTTCTGAAAAAAGAAAAGAATACGTTATAAAAGTCGTTTCCATAGGACATCCGTGTGGAATCAAAATTCAGAAATGACTAGCATCTCCAACTTTAAATTTAATTCTCCCAATTTGGTATCAATAAATGAAAAAGAAAGAAAACTTAAGTGTCCAGAAAATTGACAGGTAACCATTCAACTATATACCAGTGGCCTTACTGAGAATGATCACTGAAGCCGAATAAGTAGAGCACAGTCACTTTCAATAAAAATAATTTATTGACAAAGAAATGAGTAAGAACAAACAATACAAAAACAAATTAAAAACCAGTTTAAAATCCCCCAAACTACAACTATTTACAAATCAGTTGAATAAAACATTAAACAGATTTAACCCAATACTAATGTATGACACCTTCACCACAGAACTATTATGACTTCTTTTTCTTTAAGCACTACTAACACAAAGAATAAAGGTTTCAAACACAACACCTTTTTACATATAATACTCATTAACCAGTCTTAGTTCTCTTTGTATCCTCTTCATTCGATATCCAATTAATAATAATTCTATTTATTCCGGGTTTAAATGAATATTCTATTCCATATTCCTCAAAGGTATGACCGTTTCTATGATTGTCTCGTTTAACGTTTATAAACTTCACTGATTTATTAAAAGTCGTTAATTTATATCTTAATCTCGACTATTTAGCACATTGGAATTTCAAGCTAGAAGGTTTACAGATATTTGTTCGAACTGTGACCAGGGTGTCAAATGAACCATTCGAACTGTAGATCGTCGTGACCAATGGTGTTGAGTGGTAAAGTCCCGTGGGACATGGAATCTCTCCCATCATCGTCCGTATTTCCTCTGACGACTCGATGTCACATGTATATTTCTCTATTCTCGGAACACGCAGTATGAATCACCTGTTGGTTTATTGGTCACTTGTTCTTGTTTTGTCATAATTCACATATTCCGTTACAACACAAACATTACGAAAAAATTCCATGTCGCATACTGTGACCCAGCAAAATATTATCTAGGGTATGGAATATTACTCAAATTACCAACTATTAACTGTTTTCCTCTATCAGTTAAAAATACGTCTTCAAAAACCTATTTAAATAAAAAAAATGTAATATTCACGGTCAGATTGCGATAGCTGACTTTCGTTAGCTTTGCCGTTATAATTGTGCAAGTAGGTTCAGGATACAATATACAGACGTTCTACAAATTATTTTGTAGCACGTCCGTTTACTGTACATGCATAAAATACATGTATTATTTTTAACGCCAACAAAAAACATAATAATTACATTTTAAATAATGTACTTCCAGTATTTCAGCCACCTGTTGCAACACTCTCTTCATCAAAGTGCTTGAAAGAACGCACTCTTTGTCCATCTAACAATTTTATTTAATTGATCACGTTACTACTACTAATAATAATATTAGCCATTTTGCTGCAGGTGTGGCTAATAATTTATTACACAGCTCAGAATTTAATAAAATAAATAGCATTTTATAAATGAGATTCAAGAAAATTCGTTGCCTTGGCGATAGTGCTTTTTAACTTTCTTCAGCCTCAATGTTTCGTCTTTACACTTATTAATAATTGCACTTAATTCGCAAATCCTTCAAAAAAGTAAAATACAATATTTTGAGAACTTGTCATTTAACATGATGGTTAAATTTGCTTCCTGCAATATTGATATTTTAAATGAAATGGTTTCTGAAAAACACGTGCCTACTTTTTTTCACTTATATAGTATAGAATTAAAATTTATGGAAATATATTACAAAATAGAATCTTTCCTACATAAAACGTCTTGAGAAAAAAAGCTTGGGGCCACTTCTACAACTTCCATTAAAGTCGCGCTAATAATGGCCCTCTTTTACTATAACCTTTGAGATTTTGAGAAACTTAATGAAAATTTTGTGGAAAGTTTTGAATGCAATCAATTATGCAATTTAAAGATGAAGAAAGTTTAATAAAAATGCGCCATGTGGTTTAGTACACATAGCTCAACCTACGAAAGTTGAAAGTTGGGAACCTAAAATATCTTCCGTATCGACAAAGAGACCAAAAGAAGATATTTCACATTTACGGTTTTTTTAATAAAAATAGCGCGTATAAACCATTTCGAGCAAAAGTGAATAATTCTGTCAAATTTAGAAGCGAAAAAATTGCAATCGACGCGTCATTCTGGTTCGCATCAAAACCTGTACAATGGCGGTTCATAGAAGATTGGCTATTGTATATCCAGCAATTTAAAGACGTCAGTTGTCCACAGCAGCCGCGATGAGCAATCTTGATGCATCAGTTGTGCATCGGACAAGACTGGGCCGCTGTGTCGTAACGCGGAGGTCGTAGATCGCGCCTCGCGCTCAAGGAGGCTGATTGATTTTAATTCATAATGACGCCCAAAAGCACGCGCTCGCCCCCGAGCCATGTGAGTCACGAGCGCGTCACGAGACTTCGAGGAAGTCACATGACAGGCTGCAGCAGAAGACGGGGACGCCCGTCTCTCGCAGACGCTGCTGTGAGCAACATTGATTTTTTTCTCCTTGTGTTGTACCGCGTGACAGCAATTCGTAATATAAACTTCCTCCAGCTGTAGCCCGAAAACGGCAGGAACTGAGGAGCTTAGGAGCTTTGTATTTCGAGTGAGAGCATCGCGCCCGCTACGATTGACGCGTCCTGTGACTTGACCGTCAGAATATTAAGCTAGTTTGAAGCTCTCTCCAATCAATCTATGGTGCATGGAGATAATTGTGTGTCTCATTCATCCCTATCGTGTGCTTCTCGAGAACTGCGCAGCGTTCAAAACACTATAGGAATCTAAATTGCTATACAGTTAAGGAAAACGCCAAAAAAATACTAGTTGTACTGGTCGTTTATTTTACAACTTTACAAACCCTTTTAAAATGTAAACTAACTCTTTCAAATTTTATGTTTTACAATTTATTAAATAAATACGTAGAGAATACGATTTCCAGTAGAATCAGTATTATAAAATTAATAAGAGTTTTGTCTCAATGTCGTTCTATAACTTATAAGTAACATAAATCATGCTTGATTTGTAACAAGTGTCACGTGACATGTTATTATGTTATTGGAAGTTAAAAAATATCAGCTTTTCACAAAATATTTAAAAATATATTATGTATAAAATGTATAAATTTACAAAATATATTACAAAAAAATAGCTGTTTTAATTCAAATGAAATGTACCGTATGTGTTGACAAATATAATCGATAAAACAATCCAGATTTTGAGAACTGTAAACACACACATGGATAATTTTTAGAAGTATTTGATTTACTGAAGTTTTCAGTTATTGCGACAATAACCTTCACTTCAGAACGTCAAGGTTCTGATGTTTATAAATAATATTACAAGGCGTTACAGTGATTCAGTGGCGTAGCGCGTATATCAGCCGCCTGGGGCGGAGAAAAATTTCACCGCCTCCTATTTCGGCATTTCACTTTAAAATACTAAAATATACAACCTTGAACAACGGAAGCAGATAGTCAAATATACAATTACATAAATAAATCAATCGATTTTTCGGTAACAAGAGTCATCAAAACATGGATTCTAGTTACACCACGAGTTGGATGATCTCTTTCTAAATTTAGCAACAGGATTTATCCACTTTTTCGTTACCAGAGCCCTATAATGAGAGTTTTCTGGAGAAATCTCACCGTTTTCTAGCGCACGATAACATAACTTCCTGTTCTTACTTCTCTTCATTTATTCACATTGAGTTTTCTTCTTCAAGATTGAAATGTACATACGCCTGGAATGCTGCGCAATTCCCCGATGAATATCCAGACCGGTTCTCAACTCCAGGACAACATTATTTAGCAATTACAAATTTGGTCTGTGATGAGCAGAACTGCAATACATTTTCTCTTATTAGATGTGGGTGGTATAAGACATTCGTTTGTTTCTCACCACTCAATTGACATTGGTCATTTTGTAATAACTACTGTGAAATTTGTATTACAGTGACGTGTTCTAATCATTCTTACGCTTCACCCTTTCCTTACGCACACACATCAACTACACTACAACACACGCGCGAGAACTAATCGGGAATGTAGAATTTGTCCCGGCTGGGGCGATACCCCGCTGGTGGGAGATACCTGGTTGGAGAAAACTCGTAAGCCGACACGTCGGTCGGCGCCGGATTTCGCCATCCAGCGGGAACATCACCGCCGCCCCTCGCGATAAAATCATGAACTACATACAGGACTAATGACCTGCAGGCGCCTGAATTCTCAAATCAATCAATCAATGAATCAATCTTACAGTTCGAAAAAATGCGTAAATATGTGCATATTTTTCTTTTTTATCCCAATAAAATCCATATTGTGACGTCGTCATAGGATGAGGAAGAACACAGACACGGAGTTGACTGTACATATTTATTTACAAGTTTATTACACTATATACACTCCTAAGGAACACTCCTAAGGAACGCTGCTCTCCACAGCACTCCGACTCCTGAGACGAGCCGCCTCAGTATTTACTAAGAGAACCCCAGCGCGCTACACCAGCGCCGCCCTTGGTCTCTTGTCCCGTGGCGAAAAGCCACGCCTCGCAAGACACTGCTCGCGATCACCTCCGCACATCGCTACGGTCAAAACTCGACTCCCAGGAAGCTTATTCCACCCGCCTCCCTTGCGAGGCATCACGTGACCGACCTCCCACGCACAAAGCGTCATTTCCGCTCGAGATTTGGGCTGGCTGCAGAAGGAGCCTGGCGTCCATCTGCGAACGATTTCTGTCGTCACACATCACTAGTGCGAACGGACAGCCGCCTTCTCAGAACACGCCCCCAGCGGAGAGAGACCCTCGAGAGACCCCGGGGGTCCGTCCGCCCCTGCGCGGCACGAGAGGACCACCCCTCCCCCTTGCACGACTTGTGCGGTCGGTCGCGCCCAGTGCTGTGACGCTACAATATCCTAGTACTAAGGGGAAGTCAAGTGGCCCTTAGTACACAAGGTCAGACACTGCAACTGTGATAAAACTACCTATTAATGTTTACTTGTGTGTAATGTGCACCGCGAGCGCCGCTCGTGCTCCTCGCTGCGGGTCGTTCCAACACGATCGAGTGGAGGTCACGCACGCGAGGTCAGGCGCCTTAGTGAGGCGTTTCATTCACACCAGGAAAACGACGCGACGCGACGCGGCGCGACGCGCGGGGCCAGACGTAGTAGTACGTGGAAGGATGAGACACGCTCCGAATACGGACTCTCGCACATTTCCTCGTTCGCTCCCCAAAAGGAGTTATAGGCTGCTCTTTTCAAACTGGAACGATGGAATCTGGACCTCAAGGAAGTAATCTCATCATTAGGGAGTTTTTGCCATCTCAAACGGTAAGCACTATCGATCTTCTGCGCATGCGCAGATGCTCTAAAGCAATGTTCTCAAGGTCGATGCCACGAGCGGGAGACCGTGGCACGAGTGAAACGACGAAATCGCACCCCGCCGCCAGAGACAACGCCATCCCTATTGTCAAACGGCGGATTACTAATAGTTCCATTTCCCGGCTCTAGTTGCACAGAGAAGCTCGTGGCATGGCACGATGCCACGACGCGTGCCACTGCCACCAGTAGCACACCTTGACACCACTGCTCTAAAGTGATGCGAAACTTAAACTGCGCATGAGCAAAAGATCGATATTGCTTACCGTTCGAAGTGGCAAAACCTCCCTATTAACATTACCACAGTCACCATCGCCATCAACACTAGGAGTAGGCCGTGTTCGCTCCTCAAAGAGTAACGAACGTCACTATTCGGTTTGTTTTAAATTACAAAAGGTAAAAAAGTATATGTATAAAAACCTAAACATAACAAATAACATTATAAAAGGCGTTGAGATCGCTGGTTCTCAAGACTGAATTTTCATAAATTTAAAACAAAATGTTGTCATTATCAACATTCTTATTCATACATAACAAACTTTCGACGGCTTAGCCATCAGTGTCACATGGACTATCTAGTAGTCAGGATTTCGACTGTTATTCGAATAATAGAATTCTGGTTGCCGAGGTGGATGGCTGAGGTGGCTCAGTGCGTGTACCGACTCGGCCCTGTGCATGATTTCTCTTGTCTCCCATGTCACGTTCACTGTCACGTTCTGCTGATCCCAGATTGGAGGAGCCCGCAAATTGTGTTGATGTCCAGTGTATGGTCGAATATTCGTCCATTACGACGTTAAGGTTAACCGGCTGTTGGCTGGAAAAAGCCCTAGAAGAAGAATACAAAAGGATTCTGGCTTCCACACCGCAGATCTGATGATGTCTAAGCGGTCGAAGGGTGTTTATTTTAATAAATAAATATGTTGGTAATGACAACACCTTGATTAAAATATTTAGAAATCCGACAATACTTCAACAACTGCAATTTCCTAATTCATTTTTCCAAGAAGCTTTTCGCATTGCCTGCAGCTACTCGTGCGCCGCTTCCACAGCCTGGTACTGGTATTCAACGAAAATTTGGATTTATGCTGGTGCTCCTTGTAGAAACCAAAAGAAGGGCATATGAAGATAACTCAAAACCATATGACAGATGCTTCAGCAGTTCAAAACCAAGCTCTTATAACCAGGGAATGTGTTTTGGACAATTGAACATTGCAACCGAGAAACATCATAATCCCCACCGTAAGCAAAACTGGAATTTTGAGTTGAACATTACGATTTAAGCCCCATGGATTAGGTAATACGATACTACTGGATAGAACGAGAACTAATTAGATGGATAGAAATGTTCGAGTTGATTGATCTAGACACATTTTCCCTCTAATAAATCGACGGTACACAAGTAAATAGCCTATTTGTTTATTTTCTCTCCCGGCTTCGCTACGTTTGTCTCTATAAAACTTGTGTTTATTTTATGAAACGTTTTCTCTAACAATAATTTTTTTCATTATTTTGTGGAGATATTTGTAAAAAAGTGTTTTTACAGTTATTTCTGAAATCATTCTAATGTGGAATGTTTTGCAGAACAACGGGTCACATACACAGTTCGTCGTACGGTGCATAATGATTCGACTTTTTTTCTCATTGCCATTTCTGCACAGTTACTCAGTGACGTTTCTCTCGTTCCATCGAATACTTCAAATTCAACATACGTGTTTGTGTTTCCATGTTGATGACATTCAATTTAACCGAAATATTGTCAATTCTGACAAAACGATCCCCAACACTCTTGTCACTTTTCGAAATAAATCGCCTATCCGAACATTCTTTGTAGCACATACTAGATTCATGAGGATATTTTCGAAAACTATTTTTTCCATAATAAATTTTGTTTTGACAAAGACGACTACCATAGCGAAACGTCCTGCTCTTGCAATCTGAAGAATATAAACCCAGGTTTACCCCCGTCAGAGAGCACGGCTTAATCCTTGGGTGCTTACGGACATCGCAGACACTCATAAATAAATGCCTTGAAATCACAACACCCAGAAGAAACACAGAATCAATGCATCCAACGCTAATTAAAATTTGAACGGTAATGATGCCCTATCATTCACTCAGAACTAATAATCCATAAAGCAGAAAAAATAAAATTTCTCTTTGTGTTTTGACTTGCATTAGTAAATAAAAAAAATAACATGTTGTAATGCAATGGTTTTCAATTTTTTTGTAAAATAGACTTTATTTTTTTTGTCGCATGAACTGCAAGGTCATTAGCGACCGTTTACACAGTTCTTTGCTGTGCATTAAATAAATTTACATCTTCCAGAAATTTTGAAGAAATACTTGAGATTTTTCAGTCAATAATTTGGGGAGACAATATGTAAGTGAATGAGGAATATTTATGTCTAAATACATCGAGGAATCTATTAAAATATGTTTTATAATTATAGGGATGTTACAAGATGTACATACAAAGGGATGGAGATTCTTTTTTGAAGAGATTTGAATGAGTAAGACGGCTATGTCCTATGCGGAATCTTGCCAGACTAATTTCTTTTCTTGTTTGTACTGAAGGAGCATCATTCTCAAAAATACTTCTTGTAGTTTTGTGGGGAAGACTTGGAAAATATACCACGTAGTGTTCCAGTGGAGCTTAAGAAGTCTATGTAGTTCTCTTTTTATGTCGCTATGTGAAACTATCTTTTTTTGAACACGGAGTTTAGTTTCTTGCTTACCAGCTGAATCTACCAGGTTGTTGCCTTGGATTCCTTTACGGAATGGTATCCATGGAAGAATTATGTCTATTTGATTATATGACAAAACATTGTAGATATTGATGATATCATTTATGATTGCTTCATCGTTATTTAGATTATTCAGACAATATAGTACACTCACTGAATCAGTAAATATGTCTTCTGTTTCTTTGTTATATTTGAGTGCCGCAAGGATAGCATACGCGTAACAGTAAAAAATTAGCAAAAATTTTGTAACCGAGTACGAATACTATTTTCGTTAATTTTGACTGCGATGCGGGATCCAAATTTGGAGAGTGAACCATCTGTATACATTTGTATATAGTCTTCATACTGATTTTGTAGTTCTTTTAACAAGGATTGATATACACAATCGATGGTGTCTTCTTTGATGGAAGAGTTGAGACTTGTATTTACTTTGGTTCTCCAACTTTTGTAAAACCCTCCAAAGGCCCTAAAATTAATGAGAGATTTACTGGGCTTTTTTTTTAATTTATCGTCTTCCTGTTCAACATACATGTTTTCAGGCTTGTGAATAAAAACATGCATAACTTTTGGTTTATTTTCCTAACTGTTGGTGCCCTGGTTGGGTGTGTTATAGGTTTTTGATTTATTTTAATAATTTAAATTATTTTTAAAATAAATTGAAACTACCGAGAATATTCGTTGTTATGATTATTCGATGGAGGTCGTATCATTTGAGGTCGATTTTCTGCTTTCTTTATGGTAGTCTCAATCTGCCACAAATTACTGCCATCGTTCGAATCGTTGCTGCCTACATACATTTGATCCAGCGGTAAGGGGCCCTTTTAATCAGTGGTGATGCTCGATCTTAACGGCATCGTCTTGTTATATCTTCAGTGACCTACTAAATAATCGTGATGATCGTACTTACCATCAACAGATAAATTTAGAGCAGCTCTTTTGCTGCACGCGCTTTCTTGATAATTTATAACACGAATATCAAAAGGCGCCAGTGAACCAACGAACGGTTGTAATGATACGTCATTTCATCGCTCAGACTGACAGTAAGTGTTGGAGCGAGGTCAGGAATTTCAAGACTCTCACGCTCTGCGCTATTGGCGTCCATTGTCAGAATCCGCGCGACTCTGGGTACTATTTCATTACCAGAACTCTGAGAACTAATTAAGGAGACACCGTAAATGTCGCAATTCCCTACTGAATGTGATACCATGAGTTATATTTTTTTAAATACACGCTTTATTTACAGAAAACTTTATGTAAAAGTTTCACAACCATTACACCATTAAATGCTCAGTGATCAATTTAAAATGTTATTTTCCTGATAATTCACACTGTTTTCGATGCGCGTGGCTTACTATTGACAACAAAATGAGGACACACACAATCATCTACATTGCTATTTTTTAATGCGCGCAGAAATTAAAAGAATTGTATGCAGCTTGAAGCTATGTGGGACGTGCCCATGGTTTTGCTACGTACTCAGGAACTCGGGAAAAATGTAAAACAATGAAATAGTTTTGATTTTGAAAACTTCAAATATTTTATTGTATTAATCCGACTATTCTCACAATAAGCGTTCCGACTTAATAACTATAGGCCTGCAGCTACTGAGTAAGAAAATTAAGGCTGGGTGTGTTTAAAGTTACTAGTTCCCAATTAAAGGTTCGAAAAACGTTGGGTCTCGTCGAGAAGTCTCGGTGGTGTCCGGGCCGGTCGTCCCAGCAGTAGGGGATTTTCAACACTGGCAAAGTAGCTGGCTGCATTAGCGACGCCCGTGCCTGGATGAGAATTCTTGTGGCTCATTGTTCAGATCGGTCGTTCCCGTTGTGACATTCGATCGATTTCGAGTGAATGTGCACACTACTTTAAAGAACAGGCCTTGGGCGAATATTTCTCAGTCATCCACTCACTAGTTTATTTGGAACAGCCCACATTTTGCGCAAAGTATTGTAGAGGCACCGATAAGCACCTAAATCTACTCCTTAAGAAGCTGGTTGCAACCCAGGGTGGACTTTATAATCAACCGACTCATAACATCTCTAGTCGTGAATTAGAGGAATAATTATAATAATAATAATAATAATTTATAATAATAATAATAAAAATAATAATAATAAAGCTTGTAAAATGAGCAAATAGTTTCCATTCAATTATTATGAAAAGCACAACTTAAGAAAATAGAATTATAAACATGAGTTAAAATTCAAATCTCAGATGATCATAAATCCTAACGGGTATTTAAATGTTGTTTATAATTGTAATAAAATTATTCACATTAGTTTAATTGTTACCAAATATACGAGCTCAATGAAGTTTTGCAACTTTTTTGTGGCTTTTCTTTCTTCTTAATTTATGTGTGTGGATATTTGATGCAACGCCGAGAACAGTTTTTGGTATCATTCATGAATAATAAATATTTTATTTTTATTATCAATAAAATATAAATAACGTTCAGAGGTTTTTAAGAATCCCATATATTGTTATAGCGAACCATTGTTTTGACGACTGCTGATGATGAGACTCTGGTAAGTGTCGGAGATGCTTCCAGTACTGTGACACAAAATCCGTGATATCCGCAAGAAGAAGAAGAAATGACATTATTAAATAAACACTATATATTCATTTGAAGGGTTCGGACAGTAACTAGATACTATCGCAACGAAACTTCCACTGTTCGTGAATATTAATATTTCGATTGGGTCTAATTGTGTCTGAAATTGTTACTGCCCCAACCCTTCGAAAATATGAACAAGACATTGGTAAAGTAACTAGATAAGCCACACTTTCACCAAATTCGAAATATTAATATTGGCATTATCATTTCTGGTTAAATCTAAATAATTTACATCGAAAATATTGTAAATACTTGTATTTAATTTTGCACATAAGGAATATGTTTTTTTTACAAACTTGTCGCCGGTCAAACTACTCCGCCTTAGCCCTAGATCAAATGGACTCGTACGTCAACCGGGCCCAGCATATGACGCATGAACTGACTTGAGACCTTTCACTTCTTGCGTACGTCACTCTCTGGCACACAGGAGCGTCATGTGACACTCAGGTGAGCCGCCTGTGGTGCTGCTGCACGACCTACTTTATCTTACGAAAGCCTCCTGTCTCCTGCGTTCTCATGGGCGATCCGACTAAAAGTAGATTTCTTGAAAGTACATGACCCAAGTGCAAATATACTCGTACGTATAGTCCGGGAGATATCGTCACAAAATAGTCGATTATTCCCACATGAATCATAAGCACGTACGACGAAACTGCTTCCTGTACAAGATTACATGCACAGACATTCAGTACAAGATTACATTGCACAATATCGAACCCGTAATCTACAAAAATCCGTAATTAAAAAATTTAAAAAAATCACGCACCGGCAGATTTTGTTCAAGACAGTTTTGCCCACATGTTTTGAACCACTGTCAGTCGTGGTTATTCCATCGGGTAAAAAGGAAAGGAAAACTCTATGACGTCTTCGTAATTACTTTTTATATTCCGCGATCCACTTACCTACAGGAATTTCCGAAATTCCGTTCTCGGAGAGGTCAACGCGCCGCAGTCGACTTAGAGCTGGCAAGAGATCCGTGCCCGGGTTGCCCCAACTTTTTCCTCCATGCACTTCCAGCTCTTCCAAGAAAGCCTCCGGTTTCAGCCGCTCCAGCCAAAACTTCGAAAGATTCACATACGCTGGCTCGAACTGCATCGACAGGCCGAAGGCGCGGTTTAAGTACAGCCTTGCCACTGAAATGTCCTTCTTGTACTGGAAGATCCATACTTCAGGTGTACAGCCTCTGCAAGAGAGTAGATGCTATTTAAGGGTCCATGTGCAAATCCACAATGTAGGCCTTCTCTGAAAAGCATTTCAAAATTAAGTGTTCAAAAGCTCTAATTAATGATATAGGATGTTCGATTCCAGTTTCTAAAAAAAATGCATCTACTTTTTATTACAAACTTGAAATTTTCTAGCAAGAAGTGATTATACATGCTACATTATTTAGTTGTGTAGCGAGACATATTTTGAGACGTTTCAAAACACAGGTTACACAAAATTCGCTATTTTACTAAGCGAAATCATTAAGTTGGTGGTACTAAAACTACTCAAAAATATATGAATGAATTCTCCGTGATTTAATATGTAATGTAACTAATATGCAATAACTAAGAAGAAAGTTACAGACGCAAACATATAAATTTTAATTCATCGAAGAATGAGAATTTAAATGGAAGGGCGGATTCATTAACAATGTATTGTAACACACTGGCATATTCATTTCAATATTCGTTGACAACAATCTATGCAGTATTGCAATATTCGTTGAGAACAAAATGCAAACTTGTTTTCTAAAATTGCTAATTAAATACATTGGATCCTCCGTTCACGAGTTACGAAAACTGTTGCTTCTGTTAATAGTTTTGAGAATTGTACCTTTATATACGTGTATGTGAATTCTTTGAAACTTCTGCTAAGATGATTCTCTCCTTTTATGCCGCTCTGGTGCTAATGCCACAAGTGAAACTGATGCTGTCGCAACTTATGGACACGTGGTGATAGTGTACTTAGTACTGAAACGTTTCTGCTACATCACCAGAAGCTTTTCTTTTCTTAGGCATGCCGTGTATTTACTGTCTACGGTCATATCATTACATTATTCTTAGAAAAGGGTTGTCCAACTGACGGCCAGCAAGCCGCATGCATCCCGCGATGCCATTTAGTGTTGCTTGCGAAAGGTTATTAGTCAAAAGTGAAAGTTCCTTTCATCAATGTCGGGAGAGAATATTGTGCGTCTAGCACAAGCGCCCTACCGGATTCATCACCCCCTTTGATGTAACAATGGGTCAAATTTAGTGTAGTGTCCGCCTGTGCGGGCACTTCAGAAGCCCGCCACTACAAAATTGATATACGCCTCGCCGCCCCAGCGGAACGACCGAGGCGTTGGGAGAAGACGCCCCCTCCTCTCCCTGCAGGAGAGGGGCACGGAGCCGCCACCCCTCCCCGGCGAAGGGGTGGGAAGACCGCGCGGGAGAGGTCCATCAAGCTGGCCCGCCCACCATAGCACAATCAAACCAAACTAGTACCAGAATTTCTAACTATTTTATTACTAATTTATTACCGCAAACCCGATTTTTTTACCACTCATTTTCACCCAGAAAACGGGTGGCGGGCCAGCTTGATATCAAGCTGGCCTGCCCACCATAGCAGAATCAAACCAAACTAGTGCCATAATTTTAACTATTTTATTACTAATTTATTACCGCAAAACTAATTTTTTTATCACCCGTCTTCATCCCAAACAGGGGGTGGCGGGCCAGCTTGATATCAAGCTGGCCCGCCCACCATAGCAGAATCAAACCAAACTAGTGCCATAATTTTTAACTATTTTATTACTAATTTATTACCGCAAAACTAATTTTTTACCACTCGTCTTCACCCCGAAACAAGGGGTGGCGGGCCAGCTTGATATCAAGCTGGCCCGCCCACCATAGCAGAATCGAACCAAACTAGTGCCATAATTTTTAACTATTTTATTAATAATTTATTACCGCAAAACTAATTTTCTTACCATTCATCTGCACCCAAAAATATAATTTTTAACTATTTGGTTACTAATTTATTAGTCATGAGGGCGGCGAGCCCGCCCTCTCCCTTATAGCGTCCGGCTCTAACAGTCTTGCTGGTTTTTCTAAAGCCTACCCGAGGGTTAAATACCCGGCGGGTCTTGGCTCTTTTTGCCTGGGGCTGGTATTAGCAAAGCTTTGCAAATGGAATTATACTCGTAGATACTTCGCCAATGGTTTTGGTATAACTAAAATTATTTATGGTCGTTGATGTTCAGTTACTGGTCTAAAATGTCCAATAATTGCAAATCGAGACTGCCGTTGGAAACATTAAATAAACTTTGTAATTTCCAGATATCTCGAAGATTCTGGCATGCGATGAAGGATTCATTCGTTGGTTTTGTTTTGTTCTCCTTACGAAGTTCATCGTAAGTAGAGAAAGTTATGCAATCGTGCGCCGGAAAACGTAGAATTTTCCGCAGAAACACTCTTATTTAAATAAAAGTTTATTAATTTCAAACATTACGTTGTGTATGTTGGATTTCCACATCTCCTGAATCATCCTGACGGTAAAGTATTGTATGAAGAAAAACAGGTGTTAACCTTAATAAAAGAAGAAGAAGACGTTGTGTACAATGATGAAACGGAGATCCTGTAATTGGAAATCTAATACATCTACCGAGTATTATTTTCTGTGAGTACTTCACGAAGAGAACTTACCAAGTAAACTATCCAATTTAAAATGCGTAATATAAAGAAAGTTATGTAATTCCGCCACAAAAAAACGGGAATTTTTTTACACAAAAACTCGTATTGTGATTCGGAAAAAGTATGTAGTAATTTACTTTCTCTAACATGTCTTATAGTGAGATTTCGAGAATTGCGGTTTCTTAATATTTTTTTTACTTCCTTGAATACGTATATATGTGTATACGGAGTATTATACGTAGAATACAGAAAATGATGCTGCGGAATATCAATTTCGAGATCTAAACGGAAATAGAGGTTTTGGACCTTCCTGACACCGAAAAAGCATTTGTTTTTTTTTCTCAATACGTCCGTCCGTCCGTCTGTCTGTCTGTGAATTAGAAGAATAATTTTAATAATAATAGTAATAGTAACAACAACAAACATTTGTTCTATTAATCTGGAATTATTAGTTTATTAATATTTATTTACAACAGCAAGAAAAGCTGTGTATATTTCTGGAGCATATTTGTTTTGAAACTAAAACAAGGAAAGTGTATTACAAAATCTATCTGAATGTATACTTCATTTGGCAAGCTTATTTCACTTTTAAACAGTTTACCAGGAATTCACTGTTCTTGTCAATACAATTTTCTTTCGACGCCAAACACTCAGGCGCGTGCCTTTCTCTTTAAACTCGTGGTCTGGACGGTCACAAGAGTATTTGTGTTGAAAAATCGCCGATTACGCTGCCCCATCACAATAATTTGTCTTTACTATGTACGTATTAATGCGAGAAAATAAAAATATCTATATGTGTAACGCAGATATTTTGTTTTCATGTGCAACATGGTCTTCAATTAGCTTTTGAGTTCATTTCTGTAAAGCGATTTTTTAAAATTATACTTCGAACTTCTTGTTGTACTTTCTTAATTATGTAATGTGCTGAGCAATTGAATATTCCTATCTTCTTTTTCTGAATTCCAGAGTGAATTCCATAACTTAGCCCCGCAGCCTGCAGATTGGAAAGGAAATGCCTGCACCGTCCACTCTGAAGGTGTGGGATTTTCCCGGCGGAGGCAAGCTGTTTACCTGGGGGTGAATTCCATGACCCTCCCCGGGTTCTAGGGATCGAGTTCCGAGCGTAGTGGATATTCGATACTAGATGAATTCAGCAGTCCTGAGCCGTCTGGAGTAGAATTCTAGCGGCCAGCTGCTCTGATCGATAGATTTCCGTGATTTCTCCGATCAATTGTAGGCGCATGCCGGAGCAGTACCCCCAAAAACGGATCGGGAATCATGCACGATATTTCCTTCATTTTCCTCGTCCTATCCCCTCCCTTTACATACGTGCTTAAACGTATAAACACTGCACTACTACTATGTCGGGACCCCAGTAAGGAGCTTAGAGCTTGATCGATTGTGGCGGTGCCTCGCTGGTGGAGATACGTGGAGGAGATTGCCCTGCAATCTGACGTGTGAGTTGGCGCCAGATATTACCCAGCGGAGAATATTGATTCTTTCATTGATTAGTGTTTTCGGACTCATCAACTGCTAAAATCATCCAACAACACCTTACCCCTCCCCCCTTCCCGGGGGGCCTGCTCAACAAGGACCCTTGCAGGTACGCCTCGCCCCTCCCCCCCTCCCCCCTCCCGCGCGGTCGTGAGTGGGGGCGGTGATTTTTCCCATTAGATGGCGAGACCTGGCACCGACCTACAAGTCGGCTTACAGGGTTTCCCCTAGCCAGGTATCTCCTACCTGCGGGGCACCTACCCACCAGAGACAAGCTTTAAGACATGTGTGGTAGAGTAGTTCATGTGAGTGTGTGTGTGAAAGGGGAAGGATAGAACGAAGTAAAGGAAGAAAAATCGCATACGGTCCGAGGCTCGTTTGTTAGGCTACTACTCCGGCAATCGCATGGCGATGATCGGAGAAACCACAGAAAACTACCGATCACAGCGGCCAATCATTAGAATTTTGCTCCAGACATAGGCTAAATTGGACCTAGTTATGCAGCTAGAGTGGAAAATTCCATGCCATCGTCGGGACTGGAACCCTAGGGCCTCCCGTCTAAGGCACTGCAGTGACATCAATTTACGCCCTCACGTTAGCCACTTTTGACGGCCCCAGCGGAGAAGGTATCACCTCTGGGATTAAAATATTCACTGCATTATAGGGACAATTGACCATTACATTTCACATGACAGGTAACACCCACATGAAATCGTCTGCGAGGCGTGGGTGGAGGGAGTGGTGGGAGTGGATGAGTATTAGCAGGGGTCGTTGTTGAGCAGGACGCGTGGGAGGGAAGAGGGGCGAGGCGTACCAGCTGTGTCCTTGTTGAGCAGACCGCGCGGGAGGGGGGGCGAGCCATACATGCAGGGGTCCTTGTTGAGCGTGGGAGGTGGGAGGGGCGAGGCGTTCCTGCAGGGGTCCTTGTTGAATAGGCCGTGTGGGAGAGGGAAAGCAAGGGTCCTTATTGAGCAGGGCGCGGGAGAGGAGAGCGGCGAAGCGTACCTACAAGGGTCCTTGTTGAGCAGGCAGCGCGGGTGGGGGGCATGGAGTAACTGGTTGAGCAGGCCGTGTGGGAGAGGGGAGGGGCGAGCTATACATGCGGGGGTCCTTGTTGAGCAGGCCGTGTGGGAGAGGGAGAGCAAGGGTCCTTGTTGGGCGCGGGAGGGGAGAGCGGCGAAGCGTACCTACAAGTGTCCTTGTTGAGCAGGCAGCGCGGGAGGGGGGAGGGGCGAGACGTACCTGCAAGGGTCCTTGTTGAGCAGTCCGCGGGGGCCGATGGCGTCGTGTCGCAGGCGCAGCGCCACCTCGCGGAAGCCGTGTGACAGCACCACGGTGAGCGTCTCCTTGTCGCGCTCGCTGCGCAGCGTTTCCAGCAGCGGGTCGTCGCGCAGCACCGAGTCGCTCAGATCGCCCAGCGCCTCGCTGCGCACCACCGTGTACGACACCGGGTACAGGCACAGACGGCCGCTCGGCGTGCGCTCGTCCGGCAGCGCTTGGAACTTGCCGCTATGAACATGACAAGCAGTGCGGTCGATGGGGCCTTTACCTTTCAGATGGGGAGATAAAAGGTTTTATTTGTATCTTGTTTATATTGATGTTGTTTCGACAATTCTAAGTTTTACACCTCAAAATATTTCGGGAAAGGTAGTAGCAGAAAACAAAATCCTGATTTTTTGTTTTATTTCTGAATATCTGTTAAATGTTTTAACTTAACTCAAAAATAGTTATGCGCAGTTTTATTTCATATAGGGCTGGTACAAGGGTTTATTTTTCTGTTGTTGTTTATATTGATGTTGTTAAGATAATCCTAAGTTTTCTACTTCAAATTACTTCGGGAAAAGTTTTAGTAGTCAAAATAATAACCTCAAATTTGTTCTAATATTTTTTGTTTTTTTCGTATTTTCTTTTATCTCAAAAATGTTCATGTTCAGTTTTCAACATCACAAATTTTCTTTATAAAATATTTTTCTACCCGTCCATAACAGAGCTACGAGGTTTCGAAGTTTCGCTACGTTTTTTATTTTTTACGAAGTTGCTCCGAGTTAACAAAGGCCACTAATGTAGTACTTGTGCTTTAGGGGTCAACAATAAATACCTACTAGCGTACCCGTGCGAGAACTCTCGCATGTTAAAACCCCACCCTTTCCCTATCCATTTGACTACCCTTTCAATTAAGAAGGAAAGTTGTTAATGAAATACGTTTATTCTTTTAATGTATAAATGTAACTTCTAATGTACTTGCAGAATATCAAACAAAAATAACAATACAATTGATGTGGGAAACAAATTTTCAATAAAAGTTTATTCAGCATTATAGAGATATGTTCTCAGAACAATTCATTAAAAACAACTTTGAACAAATTATTCACTCCTCCTTGAGAGTTGACTTTTCGTTTTCCTTGATAGTCACAAACATAATAGAAAAGGTTTTTACTCTTCAGAAAGCAAAGCAAAGTAAAGTAGTGCGTAAATACCGATCGAGCAAGTACAACCCTACTCTTTGCAATATTATTTGAATTTCCTTGATTTATTATGAGGAACAGAGGGGGTTTTGGAGAGTTCAGGGTGCCAGCTTGCTGGGGTGCGAAATTTGAAAAATTATTTGTGTATTAAAAAGTATTGGATTATTTTCAGCGTTCTTACGTACCTCAAGAAAAGCAATTCCGAGCCAAAAAATAAACTAATATTTTCACCTTTGAGTTCTAAATACCGGGTCTTTATCGTATCTTGCAACCCAGGTCTGGAAACACCAACTCTTGTTTTGCCAATTCGGCAACGCGTGAAATACCTTCGACACCCTTTCACTTTTAGCGAAGCCCGGTCGCGTGCCCTCAGATTTCGGGCTGAGAGAATGTGTCTAATTTTAGTTGGAAGAAAGAGAAAGCACGTATTCTGTCCTTGTTACTCTTTAACGTACTGCAGCCACTACACTGAAAAGAGTAAACGCCTGTCTCCTCATAAACGGTGGTCACTTTGAGCATTTACTCGACTGTCAGTTTTTTGTCATTTTAAGATAATTATATTTTATTACTTTTTATTAATTATTTTCAATAATTATTAAGGTACTACTTAGTTACATTTTATTAGTATTTTTAATAATTTTATCGGTCACATGCGTCTTTAGCCCATTTTAACATGCAATTCTACAGGCGTGTACCTACCTGTATGTTAAGCAATTTAACATCCTTAGCATCGGGTTTTAACATCTTTGGCAACGTGAATAAACAACCATTGATTCATCGCAAGTCAAATGTTTATTAAGAAAGAAACAAGTCGGTGTAGAAAACAAATCAGATTCGAATAATTCAGAATAAAAGTAACTCATATTAGTTTTTGAGATAATTATTGTTCATTGTAATAGGTTTTAATAGTGCAGTTAAAATGTTTTTTAGGTAAATTAATTTCATTTTCCTCGCATTCCATCAAATGAAACTCTTCTTCGGTAATCATATTTACTGACGATCTGAGGTGTCGCCACTGGAAATCGACGCGCCAACTTCCTCACCGAACGTTATTTCTTTAGTTATCTTTAACTTCAGGAGAATTATTTGTATCCATCTTTTTTCAAACCACGGTATACGAATATTGTTTAAATAGATATATCGCAAGCAATACCCCACAATATCATAGTAACATGCCGCAACAACAGAATTCATATGTTTACTATCGCAGTGATTTAAATTTTTGCAAAAATCGTGAGATTGACCGATAAAATGCTGAACATACCACAAAATGTTACAGTGTTATTACTGCCTCGTCCAAATGAAAAATCTCGGCTCCGCTACGCTCCACCTCGATTTTTAACTTTTGGCCCCTGCGGTAATTACTCTCATAACATTCTATGTTATGTATGTTTATTGTCTGTTACTAAAGTTTTCTTATTTGCTTAATATGCAGATTCCATAATAATAATAATAATACATTATTATTATTATTATTATTATTGTTATAAAATGAAGAGCTAGGCGGTAATATTTCACGATATATCTTTTCGATTTCTCTCTGAGGTGGCTTTACTTAATTATTCTTACGTTGCTGTAAATAAATCGATAACTCCCCTCCACATTAATATTAGTTTTGTTTCTTCAGCATACTGGGCAGAATTGCTTAAAGAGACGTTTTGTTTCCACGCTCATGACTCAGCCCACCCCACCCCACCCACTCTGTGCAGCGTGAAAAGATTTCGGCATGAGAGCCGTATACCTGCCCGCCGACACTCTTGAATAGGATCAACAAAGAAACAGGAAACTAGCTGCAGCTTATGACCTGACGGTTGCCTCCTCTGCTGTCCCGACGTGCCAGGCACGGCTGTCTTGAAAGGTGTAAAAGAGACGCTGTTGCCAAATTACCAAAACAAGAACAAGTGCTCTCAGACATGAGTTGCAAGATAAACTAAAGACCCTGTACAATTTGTTATCATTGGAAACAATTTAGTAGGCTTAGACTTCACTTCGGTACATGGGAATGTTACTCAAACGATGTTTGCATATTGAATATCTTAACGAACCGACACCTTGAGCTTAATATCAAACGGTGAATTATTTACAATATGTGTTCGCAGCTGGGCGTTGATGTACATACTTCCAGGCACCACCAACATTTAAATCGTGCCTTTGGACTGCGAATGTTGGCAGTTGTCGAGTGACTTCTCCTATTCTTTCTATAATTTTTAATTTACATGCTTTTTTAATGAATTCACGTAGTATTGTAGGCCAGCGCGATTTGATTTTTGTTTTTCATTTATTTCAAGCTATTTTACTTTTGCTAATTTAAAACGTTTGCTCTTTGTATTGTGCCATACACAAGTTTTCCTTTACTACCTCCGCTTACCCGTGCGAGAACTCTCACATGTTAGACCCTATGTTAGATCCCTATCCTTATATTTCCATTTTAAGAGGGGAAGTAGTTAACGAAACGAGTTTATTTGTTTAAAAATATATAATGGTAAGTTCCAATGAACTAACACAATATCAAATAAAATAATGCAATTGATGTTTAAAATAAATTTCAATAAATATTTATTCAGTATCATGGAGAGTTTTCTTGGAACAATTCACAGCACTTCCTTAAAGACAACATTTGTAGTAATTATTCAATATTCTTTGACAGCTAGCTTTTAGTTTCTCATGAGTCACAAAAATATTAGAAAAGCGTTTTACTTTTGAGAAAGCTATGTGTCTGAACCCGCTGACTTTAAAATTTCATCGAATGATAACGAAAATACTGGTACAGGTAAAACACAGTCTTCACTCTTCTCTGTGCACAAACATCCCTCCTCAATTAGGTAAACAGCACTTACAGACATCCGTAAAACTTTAATTAATTGGTTTCACTACACGCAAAGAAACAATCTTCATAGGTATCAAGCAACTATAATAGTACTTCCAGTTGTTGCTGGAGAGCAAATCATGAATTAATGATTATGCAAATAAACCTCGTCAGACTGCACAAACTACGCTGTTAACAGAAAGCGTAAATAAAGATTGTCGAATCTAAGCCTTCTAAGCGTGTCGCCACAAACATTGCTACCTAGCAGGAAGGGCTGAAATATTGAGGTGGCCTTGATAGCATTGAAGCGTGGAACCGAAAAGTTAATTGAATGGATCGAGGATTATGGTGTGAAAAACGTTTCTTTGAGGACTTTGGCCTCAAAATTTTACTTTTTAAGGCTCTAAAACGCTTTGTTTATGAGTTATTTCCCGATAGAGATTGATATGTCATGCAGATTGCATTTTACATGAATATTTAGATGCGTGTTTTTAAAGAAATTATCCATATTTTTAAAGTCAAAGTGGAATTTGTCAAGACTCCGTGAAATTCTCTTGCTTTAGAGCCCTCATTTATAAAGATTGGTTGCGTGTGAGAGCCGGAACCCAAAGGTATACTACTGAAATAATACAGGAGACGATTAAAAAGTGGAATTCAAGCACATTCGAAGATAACTGGTGGTGCTAAAACGCCGCATATGTTCTCGTCCAAATTACACGAAAAATACTCAAATTTTCGAAAAGTTGTGTATAGCCGTATTTTAAAATCTATCTTTACGAAACAGATTTCATTAAGAGAAAAAATATCTGTCTTCATGATTGTAGTTCTAAGTACATGACAAAAAATTAAATTTTTCCAATTTTCGAAAGATCAGTGTTTTTAACGAAAATTAGATCAGCATAATTCTCTTAAACGTCCTTCACACTATCCAACAAAATTTAATCGAAAAATATAAAAATCATTTTTTTAAATTTTGAAAATATCTCGAGGGCTTCATGAAAAGTAGCCCCCACAACTAAAATTTTGGTTTCAAATTCAAGGAGCCACATCATCAGCCAGATCGATTGAGAAATATAAAGTTTGGAGAAAATCGGGTGAACGAAATGTCCGTTAGCATTGTTCACAGACGGATGGAAAGACAGTGAAACTAGTGGTGCTACAGAATGGCGCAGACTTTCCCGTATTAGTTTTATCTTTCCCTCGGTCTCGGCTAGCTATACGGAATTGCCACATACTCGTGCCAGCTGCCATCTATCGCCGCCCAAACTACACGTTTTTGACATTTTCTTAATTTTTCGGTTTTCTAATGCTAGCACGGAAATATTAATTTTAAAATATTAAAGATCATAAAAACCTCGTCATATATGGCAATTTTACTTTAAAAATTTGTTTTCAGAAAATTGGTTTTAAGCGCTGCTAAAAATGCGATTCGATGGTATCACCGGATTCAATGGTATAACGGTCAGCGTATGGGGTTGTTGTATCCAAATTGCGGGTTCAGACCCGATCAAAGCCGTGGATCTTTTAAGGGAGAAAAAAATCCCTTCGTACGCCTGCCTTCGGAGAGGAAGTAAAGCCGGCTGTCCCATGAAGTATATTTACTGCATGTAAAAGCTCCTCAAGCCTAAAAGAAGCGTCTGAGCTAGATTCAAATCGCCTGTTTCGTCACACCTTCTCTCTCCGCTAGGTGGTGAAAGGAGCGTAGCGAAATTTGCGTGATCAGACGAAAGAGCAGGCCTGAAGGTCCGAGTCTCGCCACGTAAAATAAGACATTATCCTATCCTACTAAAAATGCGAAATTTGAAGTTCATTTTCCCAGAAAATTGTTGAGTTTTTAATAAACTTCATTTGAAATCATTTGAAGCACATTAACTCACAAATACACTAGTGTTTACAATTTGCTGGTAATGTGCATATTAAAGATATGAGAGATCTTAAAAAAATAAAGTTGTGTAATTTTTGAAAAAAAATATCCCAAAATGAACTTTACGTCATATTAAAGAGCGTAATTAGCACTATCCGTTCCAAAATGTAGAAGCAAAAAATTGAAGCCATTAATGAGAAAATGGATGTGTTTCTGAAAATGCGGAATTTTGAGCTAGTTTCCACAGGAAACGATTGAGATCTCGAGAAACGTTGACATTATTTGAATCACATATACTCGTAAATATAGTAATCTGAACAAATCACTGCTATTGTAAATATACCTAAGTGAGAGACAAGTGAAAAAAATAACATTTTTGCAATTTTTGAAAAAATGAAAGAATAGAGCACAATGGAGTTTATGTCCTCTCATAGGGTACATTTAGCACTATATATACCAAAGTTTGAAGAAAACATTTGGACACATTTTTGAGAAAATCGTGTTTTTGTATTTTTTAAAATTGCACATATTACACGCAATATTGCGTGAAAGCTAATAAAATTCTCTAAAAAAATGTATATGACCTTAAAGAAAAAACACACTATGAAGAAAAAATTTCATTTGAAGGAAAAATATCTGTAATTTTGTAGTTAGACGAATAAAATTCAAACTGCAATTTTCGAAAGTTCAGAGTTAATCGTGAAAATCGGACCTATGCCATCTTAATAAGTGTATTTTACTCAGTTCTTACAAAAAATTTAAAGAAAAAATTTGGAGCCGTTTTTGAGAAAATTTTGAAAATGTCCGGGGAGCTTCATGTAAAGGACCCCGAAATTTTGTGGAATCTTTTTCAAAATCTCGAAGCTTTGACTCGAAGCAGATCGACTGGAGAATATACATTTTGGAAGAAATCATACGTATGGTTTAGGCGCTAGCTGTGTTCACAGACGGACGGACAGACGGACAGATGGACTTTTGCTTTCAATTGGTTTTTCGGTATCAAGGACCCATAAAAGCAGGGTTCTGGCTATACCACGTGTTAGGGGATTTTTTTCTTAATTTAGCAAATGAATTTATTCACTTTTTCGTTATCACGGCTAGGCAACGAATTTTTCTCTGGCGAAAATTCGCCATTTTTTCGCGCAGCATTACATAGCTTTCCCTATCCTACATATATTACTCCGTATATTCGTAGGTATACGGGAAAGTAAAAATCGAATGACGGCAAAATGTCTATCAACGACCCCCAAAACATGCATTCTGTCTTACGTGACAGAGGATTTTTTCTAAATTTGGCAATTGGATTTATTCACTTTTTCGTTATCATGTCCCTGTGATAAAAGAGTTTTTCTGCCGAAAATTCGCCACTTTTTTCGCGCAGCATTACATAATTTGCTCTCTTCTGCGTAAGCGGTTGCGAGAAAGTAAAAGAGGTGTGTATTTCTCCTTTGCCCAATAACATACTTCTCACGCAACTTTAAATATCTTATTTTATTTTACCAAATATATTATTATTATTATTATTATTAATGTTATTATTAATATTGTTCATTGTATCAGTAAGCAAAACCTTAATCGGTGCAGGCCTAAAATCTATATTCACTATCCAGTAGCAAACAATGAACCCACTCAGTAGCTTGAGAAAATTGTAACTATTAAATTGAAACTTGTGCTGAACTGACATTTCAACTTGAATTTTAAATACTTGAGTTTTTGACAATTATGAGAAAACATAGTTTTGAAAAGCTCTATCACTATTACTAATATCCAATATCTGCAGAAATAGAAAGAAAACTTTGCAACCTCCGGGATGTCTGTGGTTTCGTTAGATGTCTAGGAACAAGGGAAACATCCAAACACAATGAAACTGCTTCGATTTTGTCAGGAGAATGCAAATATTTGAGTTACTCCGCCTGTTTCTGCCTGAAGTCATGCGTCAGCAAGGCACCAAAATATTCGACATTTCAGCCTACCGGATGCCTCTCACCTGGTTCCTGCCCGCTCAGCGGCTGTCCTCGACAACATTTCCACAGCGTATACAAGTGAAGATCGGCGGAAGCAGTAATCGTATTATTATGTTTACTCTTGTGTGTTTATTCTTGGAAGCCTTAGAAATAGTTTAAGAAAACCTGAGAGAAAAATACAACGGAGGGAGATCAAGAGATTAGGGTTCAAAACGATGTACATACGAGTAGTATACTAGTAATATTAAAAATATATTTAAAAAATGTAAATATGTGGATGAAATGTAAGCAATAAAAAAGGAGGAAATTAAACACACAACGAAGAAAAGCAAACCAGCAATGTTGGAGTCGGTTTTCCACCTCTCGGAGTATCTCCCTGAGATTCTGAATTAAAGTAATTATTTCTCGGAGATTCCAGATTAATATTAAAATAATGGGATATTGCGATAAACTTACGTTAAAATATTGTTAAAAGCCATATAAAAATAAGTCTTAGTGTCAGCTAAAATATTCTGGAGTGTCTCATTTATAAATTAATTACGCAAACAGTACGAAATTATTTTTTAATTAATCACTCTTAATAAAATGACAACTCTGAAACATGTCTGGCTAATTGTTATTTCTTGCAAGATTATTTAATAATATGTGATAATAATATATGTGACATCTTACGTAATGATATGTATGTAATATGATATGCAATGATATGATAATAATGATATGTAAATAAATATTTACATATAAATTGAAAAGTATTGTCATTTACACATTATTTTTAATTAAGAACTATAAATAATGTGTAACCTTCATATCTACTAGATTATTGAGTTTGCACAAAATTATTTTAATACGAATGTTGTTCTGTCAGTGAACATGTCAACTCAGTTTAAGATGAATGATATTCAACACATTACTAAGGTATGTAAATATTAAAAAGTAATAGATATTTGAATATCCCGGTGTCTCTAGTTTTCAAATGGGCAAGTTTTTCTTGTCGGGTACTCACATCGTAGGAATGAGGTCATGAGAAGAGAACGGTAGTACACTTCAAGAAAAACTAAGCAAAAAAGGAGAAGAAGAAGAACTTAAAGTTTATATGCTTATAAGGTTGTCGACGTCCATGAACAATTTCTGTGCATATGTGTGTACGTGAGTGGATGAGGGTGCTAGTAACTTAGGACCCCGAAGAGAACTAGTGGAATTTGTTCCCGCCCAACGCCAGGCGCTCTCTTGCGCCTCACAGATCCGATTTTCGTGTCAAGCAGGGTCCGTCCGACCGTGTTTTGCCTCAGCCGCCGCACCCCAAAGCCTAGCGGTACGACCCAGAGGCCGGTGGATAAAGAGTCAACGGATGTCAATATAAAAACAAGCCGCTGTGATTGATGATAATCAGCACACTGCATACCCAATGTGTGAGCCTCTCACCCACGCAGCAGCCTCACTTTTCCTTGTCGATGTAATTTCTCTCCTCCTTTCTTTTTCCTCAGATTGTATTGTAGTGTTTATGCTTTCCTTGAAGTCTCATTTCCTTGTACCACCAAGGTCAAATATTATTATATTTATTCTTGCTGATATAGATGCTGAATATCGTAAAGGTATATTTTTCAGCTTCTCTAATTAAAATATTTTTTGTTGTCTTACTAGTTTTTCATATTTACTTTGTTATTGTTTCATCTTTAGGTAGGTCTAGTATTAATTGTGATTGATTTAAAATTTTTGTTAAATATTTTAAAATAACGTCATGTGGTATGCTAGGATACATCTGAACAATATCTAGCGATATTAACCTGTCATTTGCAGTTATTTCAAACTGTTTTAGTTCTTGAACAACTTGAGTTGAGTTCATAGCTGTGAATGCATAATCTTTAGGCATATGTGTCTTAATTATTGAAGTGAGAAATTTTGAAAATAAATATTCTGGGGTATCTGTACTAGAGACGACTGGACGAACAGGAAAACCGTTTTTATGTGTCTTAACAAATCCATATGCTCGAGATATATTAGGCGTTGTTGGATATGTATTGTCATAAGTTTTTTGGTCTATAAATTTCTTTGTTTTCCAACCTTTGACCATTTGCTGGATTTTATTTAAAAATATCCTTGATGGATCTTTCGAAAGTAAAGAATAATTATCATTATTTAAAAAAGTTTGTTCAACCTTATGTATGTCATCCGCAGCGTCTATTGCCACTATGGTGCCTCCTTTGTCAGCAGGAACAATAAATAAATCAGGATTGTCTTTTTTTCGGTTTGTTTCTTTTTCTGAATGACAGCTCGTTGACTTTGAGAGAGTCTGATTGGGGTTTAAATAAATTTAGAAAGTTCGTTAATCATTGTGTTACGAGCTGTTTCACTATCCCTACCAAAAGATTAAAGAAGAAAGTTTGAGCCGTTTTTGAGAAAATTTTGTTTTTGTAACTTTTTAAAATTGCACATATTAGCACGCAATATTGTGCAAAAAATACTAAAATTTTCAAAAAAAATGTACTTGACCTTAATGAAAGAACTCACTTTGGAGAAGAACTATACTATACGTACTATACTTACTATACTATACTATACGTACGTACGCATAATATATAGGAGAGTAATAATGTTAAAATAATAACGCACTAACTTACGAGTAAGCTATTATATAAAAGTGAAATTGTTTACAACTGCAGTTGTAAACAACAGTTGGCAATAACTGCACTTGTGAGCAGCAAAAATAGTACAACTCATGTGATTGCTTTCAAATTTGGCACGAATATTGTTGAGCGATCAGGAATCAAACATAACGAAGATTGGGATTCAAAACATTACCCCAATATGTTCCCCAATATTTTATACATTATACATTACCCTCAATATTTTCTACAAAAAAATTCAAAATTGATACCTACTGCAGTCTTATTAAGGATAGCTTTCCCTCTGTTGAAATCGAAATATCAAATAATTTAACTTTGAACAGAGAACTGTAATTGTCTACATGCTATTTAATTCCGTAATGTGAACTGTTTCTATTTGAGAATCATCACCTTTGCCCGTTTTTCTTCACCTATATTTATAAAGGTTAGTGAGAAATTTATCTTGATTGCATCTAGGCGTGTATGTATGAGATGAACAAGAGATGAAATTAATGGAAAAATGAATAAAAAATATGTAAATACTAATGTTCATGCCAAAACTGAAACAGACTGGATTATTTTTTTAGGGACGTGTATTTATTGTTTTGGTATTATATGTAAAACTTCACAAGATGTATAGACGTGAATAAAGGTATTTTACTTTTCTTTTAATATAGATTCCTTAATTAGAAAGATAAGTGGGTGGGAATCCACTAGAATAGAAGTAGTGTGCGAACAGGGTAGGAATAGAAAGAATTCTTATGGATTGAAAAATGAACACAGGAGAAACGCTGAAGCGCTTCAGTTTTATATTAACAGATTAAAATATATCTAAATAAAAATTGTAAATTTCGATTATACTTCATGTTTGTTCCTCTAAACACACGACGAAACTGCAGTTTGTGTTAGTGTCATTCATCTTTACGCAAAATCCGGGCAACGTTATGTACCCCAGCTATCTGATACACGATTGTGATAAATAAATGCTCGTGTAATGTCAGGTTTTTATAAGCTAGTTTTTTTTAAAAAATTAAACTTTTGCACCCAAAAAGTATGAAGGAGACAAATTATTAAAGAATAAGTATGTACTATATGTTCCAATGATATACGGACATGGTAAATTCATGTATTTTATAAATATATTTAAACTAATAGATAGCGTAATGTCTCCCTGGGGAGAATAGAAACTGTAGAATAGGTATTCGGAACCTTTTCTTTCATCGACCCCTTTTAAGCGAATGCTTACTTCATTCAACCTCTCACGTTTTCTCTTCACTATACAGAATCCATAATCATGTCAAAGAATTGCAGATAAATGCTTTAAAGGTAATTTCATACCCCAATTTTCTCCCAAATATCTGGATTTTTCAATAATCGAAGACGTTTCTGTTTCTGAGTAGCTTAGTTTCTAATCTTCATTGAAAATGCAATCACTATATAATGTGTCTTTTTTAAGAAGTGGCCATATTATATCCCATCTCGATCAGGTTTTTGTTCAGTTTTCCTGATCCATTGAGCAAATGCTGAGATGGCCCCTTGTTTTGCTTCTGGAGGTAAATGTAGCTTCACTGTGTGCACGTTTTGTCGAGCACTCCTTTTGCTTGTAGTTCATTTACCGTTGAAATTGATTTTCTATAACTCGGGAACAAACATTTTTCAAATATTTTTATTTTTCTAAAATAATTATTTTCTAAATTCATTTTTTCGTTTGTTTTTTTTATTTTATTAATTCTGGCCCTCAAGAAAATGTGCGCAGATAAATCTCTTTCCCCACACGTCATATACAGTTTTTACTGTTTTTTTGACAAATAAATAAATAAATATATCCCCAGAGCTCATTGCGGAGAGAGCGCGGTGTCGCGGAGAGAACACTGTCTGTTCTCTGTCTGCGATAGAGTATCGTTGCCAACGCATAGTTATAATTTCTTGAGTTTTCTAAATATTCTAATTCCTTCATTCGTAAGGATGATTGATGGATACGGAAAAAGAGCGAATTTGTAATTTTTTTATTATTATACAATTTTCTGCTTTTCATCAAAAAACAGTTAATTAAGTTCATAATTCGGCAATTGAATCTCAATCGACCCCTTGATCATCGCTGAACCCCTTCAAAATTTCATAGGCCCCCAGAGGGGTGTAGCGACCCCATTCGGAACTCCTGCTGTAAAACATATGAGAGTACGAAGCAGAAAGAAATGCTGAAGGTTTTGAAGTATTTCGCGCACAGCGGCAGAAGCTGCGTCAGCCCAAAGCTTCTAACGTGTGACCGTGACTCATGCTCGTAATACTCGTGATAAATTAATTACTCAATTATTTGAAGAGTAATTAAAATAATAGTGCGTAACTAATTCGCAATTAAATCGTTCTAATTGGTGGCATTTTGTTTTAGTGATGTTCGGTAGTGGTGGTGCTAGCTTAAGCTGTAAGGTAACTGATCATTAATCACGCGGAAGTTTGAAGAGTAAATAAAAAAATCTTTACGTAATTAATTAGCAGTTAAATTGTTCTAAAGTGTAGCATATTTCTTTTTCAGGTGACGTTTATGTAGCCGGCTTAAGAGAGGTTCGTTTTAGAATCAGACGTTCGTACGTAAAATGTTCATAAGTATTCTATTAATTGCAATTATCGTTTCAATAGGATCCCATTTAGCCTTTTGGAGGTCAATTAGCCTTTTGTTTTATTTTTAATTAGATCCACTCGTATAGGAGATACATAGGGAAGACAATAGTCCGTGTTTATCCGATACACCCTCTTCCAAGTATACTGTTCACAATTATTATGATTCTTGAGACATAATATTTGACATAATCGAGACATAATCTTGAGATATAATTTCACAACTCCTATGTTTCAAGTCGATCTTAGGTTTTGATATGTAGTACGTGTTTTAAATAAAACAAAACCTGAGCATTTGTTAGGGAGCGCAAAATCTGAGTACTCGCTTCACCACATAAGATATGAGTTACAGTGAGCCATGAGAAGCATCGCGAAATGGATGGACGACCAACCAAACCATAAGTGTCAGGACACTAAATTGGGTTATACATAAAATGTATATTATACATGTTTCAATAATGATTAAAACCAGCTCAGCCATTTATTAGTAAGCCGTTTCATCTTCACTTTCATTTTTATTTGTATAGAAGATTGTGTTGATTAAAAGTCATACTAAAACAAATACGAAATTGATAAGATATGTCCAAATCCACACGATCAGCCCATCACGGAAATTTATCAATAGAAATATACTCCGCCGTTATAGTTCAGAACCACTTCTGTTAATGCCTTGAAAGAAACACCGAACGGCCTCGGCATAGGAAAGGTTAAATGGCCATGTTGCTGCCAATACAATGCAATCTAAACGGCGGCGCCACACATTAGGCGAGAAGCAAGCACCCTGTCGCCGAATACCCTGTAACGTGGATGGAAATGATTGGGTATCATTTGCCGAGCGTCTAACAGTCGACGCTCGCCCTACTCCGCTCGTGTAGAGTATTTTCGGCTCGTCAAACATTCGTCGAACACCTCGATTACTCGGGATGTGGCAAGCAGTCGCACGATACTAGCTGAACGTGTGGAGCTACCTTAATGGTCACGGAGTAACAGTACATACTATTGAAAGTTATGGCTTGTTAAAAGTTGATATGAATAAAATTTTATTGAGTTATGAATGAGTTATGAATAAAATTTTCTCCCTTCAAAAGTGAAAAATTTCTGCAACGAAAAGGTTGTAAATTTGGCGACAGTAATTACAGTATCTCTAAACATTTTTATTAAGAGACCTAAAAAAACAACTAATTAAGCATTGAAGCATCGTTATCAATATTGATTAACAATTTATTTAAGACACTATCCGTCAGGTCCCCCGTTGTACCGGTGCTTCTTTATATTACAGTGAGTAAATTTGACTGGCAGGCCTCAAAATATTTGCTTAGTGTATTGAAACCAATATAAAACATTGAGTTTATGCACATAACGTTCCAAGAGTAAATATTACGCGGCTAGGAGATGGCATCTCGATACTCTACGACAGGGATATCAGTAAAAATATGTGCTAGTGAGTAATTTTATAAATCATCAATGTTCTAGAATTAATGAAACTTTTGGTGCTAAAGCAGCACGTACTTTCTCGCCAGTACTTTTACGCAAAATTACGCGAAAATGTGCTCAAATTTTCGAAAAATTGTACACAACCTTATTTCAAAGTCTATCTTTATGGAACAGATTTCATTAAGTGAAAAATCTCTAACTTTAATATTTTTGTTATAGGAAGTCTCCGAAAAAAATGTGAACTTTTGCAATTTTCGAAACATCAGAGATTTTAACGAACAGGAGATGTGCACCATTCTCTTAAACGCCCTTCACATTGTTATAAAAAAATAAAAAGAGACTTTTTTAAATTTGGAAAATGCCTCAGGGGCTTCACGTAAAGTACCTCCCAAAATTAAAATATCGGCTTCAAATTCTAAGGGGCCACGACATCAGACAGATGGATTCGGGAATATCAATTATAGAGAAAATCGGGCTGAACGGTTTAGCCGCTAGCGTTGTTCACAGACATACGAACGGACGGACAAACAGACGTTTTGCCGTCATTCGATTTTTCGGTATCACGTACCCACAAAACACAGATTAATGGCTACATCATGTGTTAGAACATTTTTTTATAAATTTAGCAACTGGATTTATCCACTTTTTCGTTCTCAGGTCCCTGTAATATGAGTTTTTCTTCCGAAAATTCGCCGCTTTTTCCCGCAGCGTATATAACTTCCTTTCTACTGAGTGAGGGGTAGCGAGAAAGCAATATACGCCAGTCAGTAATTTTAAGCATCGTTAGTGTTCTATGATTCATAAAAAAAAAGCTATCGCTATTTGCGCCGCGCTCACCTGTTGGAGATTAGCGCTGTGATGTTCTCGTTGTCGCCGTCGACCGCGGCCACCAGGTCGCAGCGAACGAGCGGCAAATCACCGTCCAGCCTCCCACTCGTAGGTGCAGCGCGACGGGTTGGCCGGGCCGGACAGCTCGTCTGCTCGCGCGCACGCCAGATGCCGGTCCAGCAGGTCGAACTGCGGCGGCGCGGAGGCGGCGGCGGCGATGGCGGCGGAGGCGCCCGTCAGTGCGGACGCGGCCGACGAACTCGCGACGTCGCCGCTGCTGCCCTCCATCATGGCCACTCCCAACGCGTGAAGAACGGCCCCCGGTGCTGACGATGACACGGGCACCAGGTGATCGGTTGACGATGAGTTGGATTGTGTGCCGTTGTCGTTGCTTGCGATCATTGCCACGCCAATTGCATGAACAACTCTTCCCGGGACTGCTGTTGACGATGGATAGGTTGAGGAGGTGTTCGGTTTTGTGTCGTGGTCGAATCCTTCCGTCACCGCTACGCCCATTTCATGAGTGATGTTATGTGGTGCTGATGTTGACGTGGAAACACCGTGATCGCTTGAGGAAGAGTTCGGTTTTGCGTCGCTGTTCCTGAGTGTCTCATCCATTTCATGTGTCATATTATTCGGTGCTAAGATGGGCGTGGACACTGGGTGCCCATGTAGGTTAGATTTTGGGTATCCGTGAGTCACCGGTTCTCTGTGTTCAGTGTATTTCACGCCCGTGTCACCATTGCTGGCACTGTCTTCGACCACAACCACGCCCAGCTGATGAGTTGCGTTCTCCGGTAATGTCGACACAGGCACTCGGTGTTCGCTTGGTAAAGCTTTAGGGTTTCCTCCAGTGGCCAATTCCAACGAGGGTTCTGATGTCGAATTTCTAGATTCCAATTCATGTTCACTAGGTAACTGTACTGTCGTACTAATTCCAGAGTTCAATCGTTCACTAGAAGTTGCCTCAATTGTTCGAGCCCTAGATTCCAATCCGGGGTCAATAGATGTACTTTGTGATATGTCTCTTGATTCCGATCCAACTTCACCATTCGTGTCCTCAATTGTTCCATTTCCCATTTCCATATCTGGCAGGGTGAGATTTGTCGAAACGAAACTCCTTGATTCCAATGCCTTTCCATTCCGTGGCTTTTCCGGTGTGCTGGTATACTCCACTTTCGGTGCTCTCATCTCTGCCTCAATCACTTCACTTAAAGGTACTATTTCTTTACTCCACTCAAAGGTTCCGTTTCCTGTTGTGTGAGATGCGTGGCAGCATATTGCAATTCTCGTCTTTCGCCAGTTTCTTCCTCTTTTGCTAAATTCGATTTTTCCTCAGTCGCTGACTCTATTACAATTTTTTGCTTTGTCGACGCTTGTGCTAACATTTCCTTCACGTTCGCGAAGGTCGTTTCAGCTGGGCTGTGCGGAGTTTTAATCCAAGATGTCGGCAGGGGACTTTCCATAATGGAAGAATTTAATGGCAAAGTTGAAGTTAATTCATTGGTGACTTTCGACCTTTCCGTACTGACAGATACCTCTGACGAAAGAACGGTAATATTCGGGATTGATGAATTGTGATAAATGGTGACATTTGCGGTATGTATCTGACTCGTATTTATTCTTGTTTTTAAAGGAATACTTAGATCTGAATTCTTTGGAATTTCTAGCCCCTCATCTACTGTTGTTCCACTAATATCGTGTACGGTGCTCCGTTCGGTTAAGCCTTCGTTTGCTTCACTTGTCTCTGTTGAGGTATACTCGTACATCTCAGTTCCTTTGGGCGTCAACATGTCATGGTCATTGTTTGGAACATATTTCGTTCTTTTATGATACATGTCATGCAGATCAAGCGTTTCTGGAGGCAGATGTAATTGTGTCATGCCACGTGTATCTGATTCTATACTTCCTGATTCATGTAAGTCTTCTTCTTGTACTACAGTCCCACTAATGTCATGTACGGTGCTTCGTTCGGTTAAGCTTTCATTTGCTTCACTTGTCTCCGTTGAGGTATGTATCTCAGATCCATTAGGCGTCAACATGACATGGTCATTGTTTGGAACATATTTCATTCTTTTATATGTGTCATCCTGTTGAGGTGTTTCTGGATGAAGATGTAATTGTGTTATGGCACTTGCATCTGTTTCTGTACTTCCTGATTCATTAAAGTCTTCCTCTTGTTCGTTCGTTGGAATAACTTTAAGAACGTTTTTCGGTAATGTTGAATATCCGTACATGACTTCTCTCGTATCTAGGGTACTTTTGACATTAGAACTACTTTCAGTTTCTATGGTCTTTGGAAAATAATTTTCGATTTTCACTCTAGTTTCTGTTTCACTATTCACTTCTGCATCGTCTTGTACCGTGCTTCTTGCCACAAACTGATTTTCTATTTTCCCGACTTCTTCTAGAATGTTTTCAGTACTAGTAACATACATCTCACTTTTTGTTATGCTGTCATCTTGTAGAAAGCCTGATTCTATTTTGACTCTATCATCACGATTCTTAGCTGCATTTTGTCCGTTCCATTCAATCTTTACTCTGTCATCACCAGCATTCACACTACGTACACTTCTCGCATTATCCCTAACTTCATAGTCCATCATTCGAACATCCCTTTCTGCATCTGAATAATTGTCGTCTCTTGAAGTGCGTATATGTTTCACTACGTTTGTCTTAGATTTATTCACTACCCTCTCTAATACTTGATAAAATTTTCGCGCACTGCGATTAAAGGGAACGTCGCTTCTCTTTGCACTAGCCGTAAAATTGCGTTTAACGTTGTCTTTTATTTCTCCGAGTAGTTTTGCTTCATTATACGATTCTAAAATAGTAGCCAAATGCCGTAGATTTATAGATGCTCGTTTATTTTGATCATTAACCGCCTCGTTATTTGTCTCATCATCCGTGCCTGGACGATCACAAACATGGTTTACTACCTGTATCTTTCCAATTGGAGATTTTACTCCGTTATACAGAACAACGTTATTACCTGACTTGATTTGTGGTGTGCCCCACTTTCTAAGTAAAGCTATTGTCATAACATTGATATTACTCGGAATTCCATTTAGGTTATTTGTTATAAATGCATTTTTCGAATTACCTATTTGCCTATTCTTTTCACCGTCGCGTTCCACTTTATGTAGTTCAGTTCTTTCATTCGTTTGAAATTCTGAAAGTTCAGAAGTTATAGCAGAGAGCAAAGAGTGGTGAGGAATGGTCAAATGTTCTGTTTTCTGCTTATTGTAGCGAGTATTTATTTTTTGCATAATATTTTTCAATTTATCTGGCGGCTTCTTCCTTCCATCGTCTTTAAATTCTTTATTTGTATTTACGACCTGCTTATTAATCCCTGAAACACCTATATGTCTCATAGTTCTCGAACTCTGTTCGTGTCCAGACTCGTCATTGAATTTCACTGAAACTTCTGGGCACTCCCTACACTTAGAGGAAACGCGAATATCCTGCGGTGAGTTTCGCAAACGTTCGGAATCGTCAACAGAGCTAGCAACACTGGCAAACGAGTTAACAGCTAGACCGCTATTCGAAGTTGCGTCACTACTCAGTAAATCATCCGCATCTCGTCGATTGGAATCACTTAACACATTAGGATTCGTCATATCACGGGTCCCTCTAGCAGGGTGTTTCACATCACCGGTGACAGATTTTAGCAACACCTCAAAATAATAAACCCGGCTGTGTCGTCGGGTCGTCCGACCGCTTATTACGTCATTTGATGCTGAAGATCCACTCACCGCACCACGATCACTCGAGATATGCACCACACGCTCAGTAGGGTTCAATACACTCGCGTCGAACATCACTCCCGTATCAGTTACCGCACCACCGGTTCGGTGAACCGGTTCACGAGCGACCGCGCCACGCGTCACAGGTTCACACATCACAGCACCTCCCGCGCACAACAACAGCAACAGCAACAACGGTTGTCGTCGTGTCGTCGGATCACTCGTTATTATGACATTTGATGCTGGAGATCCACTCACCGCACCACTATCACCCGGAATCTGCTCCACACGCTCAGTAGGATTAAATACACTCGCGTCGGTCACTCCCGTACTACCGGTGCGGTGAACCGGTTCACGAGCGGCCGCGCTTCGCGTCACCGGGTCACACATCACAGCACCTCCCGCGCACAACAACAGCAACACCGGTCCGACGGCGGCGGCGGCCGCCCGGACCCGCCGCATCGCCTCGGCCGCGGCCACGGTCACGGCGGCGCGGCACGGCGCGGGCCACGGCGCACGGCGCGAACCTGGCACGCACGGCGCTAGCGCTCCCCGTGGAGCCCCGCGCGCGACTGAGCGGCGGGCGGCCTCCAGCAGCGACCGCCCGGCAGGCACGCGAGCGCCCCGCGCCGCCACCGCCGCCGCCACCGTCTCCGCCGCCGCCGCCACGGCCGCCGCCGCTGCCCGTCGCGGCTTCGCGGCTGCCACCGCCGCGCCGGCCGCCTGAACTTTCCGCGTTGGGCACCTCACGGTGGGGAAAGGCGCCCGAGAGACGGACAAAATATACTTGGGAAAAAATTATTAAAAAATAGTTGAACTTCGATTTTTCTATGCCATTGTCATTAGGTCATTGACAGGCCGATGACATTTGGTCATTGTTACACCTCTTGTCTTTTAAATGAATATTTTTAACAGTGGTAAGCACATTTCTGAGGTCACGAGCCCCGTTGCGAAGAACGTTTGTGAATTAATTAGAAAGATTCATATTATAAGGGAGGAGATCTAACAATGACCTAATGTCATCAGTGACTACAGAAAAATAGAAGTATACCTCTCCTTTAGAATCGTCTCAGTTTCTGTAGCTGTGGGTAAAGCAAAAGCTCAGGCAGGCGAAGATTTTGAATTATTGATTAGGGATTCTCGACACGTCAACTGCTAAGGTCATTGGTCCCGTAAGTGTAGTGCACGTTTTCCTCGGGAAGTGGTGATCTTCAACCCCAGCTAGATAGAGAGATCCGGCGCCAACCTACCGTCGCCTAGCGGGATTTCTCCAACCAAGTATCTCCCACTAGCAATGCACCGCACCAGTCGGGACAAGTTCTAAGCCCCGACATGTCTCCCGGCATGTGTGGTAGTGTAATGCTGGTAAGTGTGTGTGTGTAATTAGCGGGTGAGGATAGGGCAAGGAAGTGGAAGAAATGGCGAGCGGTTCAAGCCCCGTTTATTCGGGAAATTCTCTTGCATTCGCTCAAGCAGACGGAGTTTGCTAGTTGCGGTGGAGGGAAAACGTCATTTTTGCCACATGTCTCTCTTATACTCCAACGAGGCCCAGTGTGGGAGACATTGTTAGCTAGCCCGCAAACGGTCGGACAATCGACACAAAATGACCAATTCAACTTATTCAAAAGCTTCAATCTTCAATCTTCAATCTTATATATTATTTCTCAAAGGGCTGTTTGGTCTTTTCAATAAATTGGGCGACATACGAAACCGATCTGTATAAAGAAGCAATGGATTGAAAAATCGTGTTTCTTTTCACCTGCACATGGGACATTCGTATTGAAAAAGGGCGTTAAAAATACCTAAATATTAAAAAAAGTAGTAATTCGGGATCTGTAATATCTGATTGCCGCGCGATCTATCGGAAGAAAATTACACTCGGACGGTGGCGGGAAACAAGTGAATGTTGCAATCTCAAGCATTTTTGTTTCTTTCAATTTAGTGTAGGTTGTGTAAGCACGTGAATGTGATTTTCTACATTGAATAGAAATCTTGAAATATGAGAGGTAAGTGATCTTAGTGAGGTTAGGTCGTTTATAATGCTGGAATACAAAAAAAGAATTTAAGCAGAAAACAGTTTGGTTATTTGACTAACAGTGCGATTTAATCGCACGGGTTCTCACTAGTAGAATTTTTAATGGAAACCTGAACTTTCCGCGTAGGGCACCTCACAGTTGGGGCAAAAAGCCCGAGGATGAAAAAAGGTTGTAAAAGCTCTCGTCCCTCCTGTAGTGATGCGACATCGATAACAAAACATAGATGTTACCAAAAAAAGTTCAAAATTAAATCATCGATGTGAAAAATACATTGACCAACATCATTGGTGTTTTTGAACATCTATGTTTTAGAGCTGGTTTAGTAATCTACAATAACATGATATTCATGAACACCAAAATTTAATTTGATAATGCTCACAGGGTCAATCCTTATTACATTAAATAAGGGGGTTCAAGAAAAAATGGGGTGGCCGTACAATAATACAGTGTGTGCGTTTGACAGCCTTTCAATGTGTGAAATACGAAGAAAGGCATAGGAAATTGCAAGGCATGGAGATAATCTCGGGCAAGAAACAGCCTAACCTTGATCAGGTTCGAACACAAACCTGACAGCGGTACCAGCAGTTATTTTGTCATAATTTAAATTTTACAAAATTGTGATAATGGACATTTTTCATTTACAAACAAATCATTGAAAACGTAAAAACATGAGCACAAATCATTGAGGTTAAAAAACATTGGCTTCAATATATCGATGTTCAAAACATCGACGTTTCTATAAAATACGTCGATGTTTTGAAGATATCGATATCACATCTCTACTTTCCGGGTGACGCCGTGTCGAGGGCAGTGATACCGACATTTCGACCATCCTGTTGTGGCCTTCTTTTAGGCTGGAATGCGAAAAAAAGTCAAGATCACTGTTCTCGATGCAGTCATCTGCACAGTCGACAGATTTCATAGGACTAGCCGCGGAAGAGTACGATTGCAAAATATGAGTAGGAAAATTATTCAAAAAAATTCAACGAAATGTTTAATAAAAGCCTGTACATTCCGCGTTAGGTATCTAACGGCAATGAAATGGCCCACAAAAGACGGCCAATATGTTTTCGTCGAAGTGCCGTCTTTCGTCAGTGTGAAGGAAAATAATTCAAAAGCTTCAATGTTTTTTTAGCGACGGTCTGAACTTTCTGCATTAGCTAGACATCTAACGGCGGGGGAAATATCTACGAAAGACGTCCAAAATGTGTACTTTTCGTCGGTGTGTAAGAAAATAATTCAAAAGTTTCAACGAATAGTTTAATGAAGACCTTGAAACTTTGCATTCGGTGATTCAATGAGGAGAAAATTAATATACACAGGTTTCCAAGATCGCTGAATCCAATGAATATTCAAATCGAAATGAGCTTGTTTCCGTGAAAAAGTAAACTGTCTGTACGAGACGCCGAATGGTACGAGAAAGATCCTCAAAACACAGTCGAAATACGAAACGTTCTGCTGTTTTGTAAAAGAAAGTATGAGAAGATATTGGAGGAGCGCAATAACTTTCAAATTCACAACTGAAGTTTGGAAAGTTTCGTTTACGTTTTTTTTAATGAGAAGTCCTTTGAAACCTAAACATTCAAGATTAGGATCCCATTCTAGGAAAAACACCATCAAAATACGAATCTTACTTTTTTAAGAACAGTATTTAGGATAGTTTGATTTTTCAGGACTTTGGTATAGAATTGAGTCCATTTTTTATATTTAAAATATTTTAATAACTTTTAAAATATGATTCTTCTTTATAGTAAAACTTCACCTTTCATGCACAAGGTGCTCTGCGGTAGGACAAACAAGGAAATAGGAAATAACAAGATGAAATTATATATCGCCGAACTGGAAAACCTCTGGATACTTCGTCCGCATTGAAGAATACTTTCCCATTTTCCCGACGTTTGTTGATTTTGTCCCACTGTGTATGTAGGCTGTTCGGCCGCGCCATCCCGCGGCGCCGCCGCTTGGCCGCGAAACGCGCTCGCGCTGAGCAGCGGCGACGGCGTCGGAGGCGCTTCCCCGCCCGCGCGGCCCGCACCAGGCTGCCCCGCCTCCTCGCCCCGTCCCTCCCCGCTCCGCCCCGCTCCGCCCCGCTCCGCCCCGCTCCGCCCCTCCCGCCCCTCAACCCTCCCGCCCCTCACACCGCCACACTGCGGTCCTGGCTCGGCACAGTCCCACTCTATCCATTGCCTCCTGCAACGCAAAAATCCGCCTCCACCTCAGCCACTGCATCCACTTTCGCCACCGCTGCCACCCGCTGCCGCCTCCGTCCCAACACTCGTCCCTCCACGCCCCCCTTCATCCGCCTCCCGACCACTCTAGCCCTTGTCTCCGATATCGCCAACCCGGCCACCGCATCCACCTTCCTTGCCGCTGCCGCCTTCGGCCCGACTCTTGACCCGCCCCGTCTCCGCCCCCGCCCCGCCCCAGCCTCAGCCCCAGCCCCACCCTCACTCTCTCCCCGCCCCGTTGCACCTCCACCCTACTTTCGCCCGCCCCGCCCCGTCCCACTTTAGCCTTTCTCTCCGACATCACCAACTCAACCACCCCCACCAATTTTGCCACAGTCACCACATTCGCTGCCGCTGCCCCTCTCTGCCACCTCCGGCCCAACACTAGAAAACCTGGTCAGCTCCGCCCCCACCCATCTCCCACCCCGACCCCGCCCAGCCCCCGCCCAACCCCGCTCAGCCCCTGCCCAGCCCCCGCCGTCTCTTGCGCCCCTTCTGCTCTAGTCCTCCTCTCCCACATCACTAATTCAGCCTCCACTTCCTCCTTCGCCGCTAACCACCGCAGTCGCCACCCAAAGCCGCTTCCTCTGCCTGCACCTCCTCCCTCACCTCCGTCCCGCTGTTTCCCTTCATCAACACCTTGGCATAGCCACTACGCCGTTACCATTGTAACCTCATTCTCCGTTCGCGCCCCATCCTCATCCCTCCCCATGGTCTCTGCCTCCGCCACCAACTTGGTCCTTGACCCCGGCGAAGCCACCCCAGCTGCCATTGCCAACTCCGCCTCTGCTCTTGTTCTCACACCTGCTACCAGCAAAGTCTGGCCCGTCCCCGTCAACGCAGGCACCGCCTCCATCTTTCCCTCCATTGACGTTCCCAGCCTAACCACCACTTCCGTCGCCGCCCGTCCTCACTCCCTTTCCCGGAGGCCACCATCACCTCCACCGACGACCCCCCAGCTCTACCGTCGCCACTACTGCCACCCGCCCGCCGCTACTGCTGTTTCTAATGCTTGCGCAACTGCCGGCATCAATGTTTCTGTCCACGCCGCCAACCTTCCAAAATAGACAAAACTAAACGTCACATCATTACCCTGTTTTGTGGGTTCTGGATACCTCCTGCTTCCATCTTCTTCTCTACATCTGCACAACCACCGCTCCTATCATCAACACTATTGACATTGTTATTAGGATATTCCTTTTAGCACTTGTTAGTAGTTATTTCTTCTACAGTGCTCGTGTCAATCTCTCCCACTGATATTAAATAATATCATGAGCATTAACGTGTAACATCACATCATAGTCTATTTGGCCGTGTCTACAATCATTCAAGTCTGAATGTCTTTTAATGGTCAGGTACGACAAAATTAATGGACATGATTTAAATGGATTTTATTAAAAGTACTATTTAAACAATATTCTTTGTTGATTCTTCTATTAAACGCCTTCTCCTCACATTCGTAGATTAATTTGTTTCAAGCGAGCTCTTCTGTGGAGGGTGCCCCATCACCTTTTTCGTCCATCCATCTACTTCCCAAGTAAGCTTTCTTCTTGGGTTTTACATACATCTTCTTGCTTCTTCCTTTCTTTCCGTTGTGCCCTGCAATGTTATTGTTCTCGCAATTGCTTATTACCCTTTCTACTATTAGCTGCATTTTTCCGTTACAGTTGTTTTTATAATTGTCCACTTCAGCCTTTATGACCTTCTCTGTAGCGATTTTTTTAATTTTATCTGTGTCTTTTACGCTTCTAGAGCATGGTTTGCCATAAATAGTACATCTTTCAACATCCCTTCTTTTCTATTCTTGTGAAACCTCTTTTTGTGTATGACAATTGTATTCTTTGCGGAGGAATGCTACAGACCATCTGTACTGACACAATTATCTAATTTTTTTCGACTTTCCTTTCTTTTTATTCCAATACTTATTTTCATTTCCTTTGATATCTACTTCCATTGTTTTATTCTTAATAATATCTACGATCTCTTAGCCACTAGTCGCTTCTTGAATCCAGAGGTACTTCATCACCGATTTGTACTTCATACTTTTTCATTTGTTGTTCCGGTTTGCTGTCTGTTTTATCGCACTTCACTAGCCTACCGCAAGTTTTAAGAACGTTCTGTCCGCAACTTAATACGTGATTTACATCTACCGTACGAATTTGCACCGTCCTTACACTTTTTGAAACAATTTTCTGAAAATAGTGATAATAAATGACTAAGATAAATTGAAAAAGAAATATTGGCGATTACATAGACGAGTAGACACAACTTATTTAAATGATAAATAAAACAGTAAGTTTCACTTTTTACCTTCATTTGCATAAAGGGCAATGACGTGTGAGAGATTACTGACCCACAAGCAGAATAAGCTAGTACATTGGCGTATATATGTCAGAGTGAAAGTGGAAGTTTCAGTGATGGTACACCATTCCAGGTTATGGAATGCCTATTCGCGGAATGCATATTCGTGGTTTCAGTTACATTCTATCGTAAGTTTTGGAAACAATACACAGTCACTAAAGATAGTACACCATCGCTGGCAATAATATACTTTGATAACCTGGGAGTGAGGATTGTGATAATGAAATAAGAATGAAATAATGAGGATTGTGATAATGAAATAATAATGAATAATAATTTCAATAATAATGAAAAATAATCATTTCTCATGTTCTGTCTTATTGAAAGGTAGATTTGCTGAAGAGTGAGGTTATGGAAATGCGGAGGCCTGAGGATGGCCCCAGTACAGTTCTGTTATCTTTTAAATTAATTTTGCTACTACGAGGGAATTTTACAAACACAAGAAGCGGACCCGACAGGCTTGATCCCAGATCGCAGAGCTAAGGAAGGGAATGTCCTCGCGAGCGTAGCATTTTGGACTCGAAGGGTAACGACTTGTTAAGATAACAACCAGTTATACACATCCACTCAGTGATAATACATCTTTGTTAGTGGAGGTGTATTATTTATCTTTTGGTATACTTTCACTGATCGTTTTAGAAATGGTGTACATTCACTAGGGAAGGTATATTTTCCCCAAACATCCACTTACTCTAGAACATAAAAGCAATTTAAAAGGTCCCTGAAAACCAGTTAATGAGACTTTCGAGGTCGCGAGCAATGTGAACCTGTAGATAAGATACTACCTACACAATGGAATTAATATTTGTAATGATACAAGAAAAACACAGGTTTGCAACACAAACTTGCTTTCTCAGAACAGCTGCCTCACATGCATAAACAAGTACACGTGTGTAGGTATGATGTTAGGGGAAGATTAGGAGAGAGACTCAATGCATAATGTAATGTTTATTCTCAACTCGTCACACGTTGTTGACGAAACATTAATGCCGATAATACTATTACTGTGGATATTATTTAAGCAAGGGTCACGAAAGTGAGTTGAAAATTCAAATGAAAGCAATTCTGAGCCATGTCGAGGTACTTTTGGTGGGTCGTAATGATATATTGTTACTTCATGGATAATACTCTGATTCCTCTGGGACAAAGTGAGGAATTCTACGCCTAACTTATCAAAAGACGCATGTTCACAGCAGAATGTGGATGTAAATAACCCAACTACTATAGATAATCCGCTTCCTTTACGAATTCTAATTTAGATTGTCTTTAAGTGAATTGCGAATTCCGTGCATACTCGTATGTTTCCGGAATACACACGATTTCAATTACAATCAAAAATATTGATAGTTGTTATATTTTCATTGGTCTTTATTACTGATTGTTGTAGAGGGTAACAACAGTAAATATTCTGTTCAGTCCATGAAACGATCGAGATGAAGATTTTTGCCAAAACCGTTTGAGAAACAAAAAATCGAGATCAAAGAAGAAACATTCATGTACCTCACGAAATATAAACTTTTATCTGCAATCGTATATACAGGGTGTCCAGAAGCTTCCGTTACAAAAAAAATACCACAAATTCTGTGATGCCAAACATGAAGAATGGCAGGTCCAGTTTTTCCAAAAAAAATTTTGTCTTTGAGAAAATGGAGTTTAAAAATCACTTCCGGGGCGCGAAATTCAAACCGGCCGCAACGACACGGCAGACTGCGCGGAGCATCCTTCCGCACCTTCTGCGCGGAGCATTTCCTCGTTTCTCCGCGTAAACGGTGAAAGAGTCAAGTAATATTCTGGAAAGCATCGCGTTGCTTACACTAGAATACTTAATAGTATCAAGTATTTGCAGGTTCTATTCAATAAATATTTTAAATGTACGTACAGAATATCGAGTTTTGTTCAGAATGATAGCCACAGTACAAGGCGGCGTAAACATAAATTATGAACACGATCCAACATTTATGAAAAAGATTGAATCTCCTGGAATGCTCGATTGTTATTTTTAGCACATATTAATATGAACTAGTGCTTTAGGCTTAAGACTGCCACGTAAATGATAGTCTCCTGTAGATTATTCTAAATATCGTGATACACTAAGGAGCAATTCGGAGATAAAATATTCGTTAATGAAAATACTGAGTTTATTGATTATCTTTGGAATTTGAATTGATTCTCCTGGCTGTCATTTTCTGAATTATCAAACTAAAGATAGCTAGCTTTAAACTTCTTAATAACCGCTGGACGGTTTATCGAAGATGTAGCCCTAATTGATGGATATCAATATTTCCCCCCTCAAAAATTTTGCAAATAATTCCTAAATAAAAGTATCTGTTCCTAAATTAGTTATCTATTATTTTAGCTTAAGTAATATGTGGTAAAGGAAGAGCACTTCCTGCTGCCGCAGCGAAAGCGATCCGAAATAACTGCTATTGCAAAATATGCTAACTGTTCTACGTGGAACATCGAAGTAAAGACAAGCGGCCTCGACTATCCATTTCTCGAAGTTGAATGACCATTCTACCCGCCGCTTTGCTTTTCCAGATGCAAGATGAGAGCATGTCTGTCTCCCAAATCTTGGAATTACTTCATGAAAACATTTCATAAGGCAGTTGACAGCTACTTCGGGAGAAGTATTCTTTTAGTTGTTTTGTTTCTTTGAGCTTGCATTGTAGTTAGCAGATACGTACACAAATGAATAACGACCATTTCTTCAATTTAATTCTTCGACGTTACTACGTAGTACAGAATGTAAGGGAGTAGAAACAGTTCACTACTACACTACTTCAGTGTTTTAATTTTCAATATTTTTCTTTGATATTTTCATAATGTACAACAAAAATCGACAAAAAGGAAAAAAATTATGCAAGATAATTCAATTTTTCACCCCAAACATTCTTTTGAATTATTTAATTTTTAAATTTATTTTAATTTATTTTAATGCAGAATCAGTATCCTTACTACTTAAATATTTTAGAACATGCATATTTTGCTACTTTAAATTAATTAGAAATACTTTACATGCATGTCCTAAATCTTTCAGTTATATCTCTACATGTTCAACATTTTAATTTGTTTAAAAAATTAATCAATTTATAACTTTTCCATTTAATAATTGCATACTTTTTTGAACTGAAAAAAATTAATTGGATAATTTTTGTAGATTTTACATAAAAACATCCTAATAATTACATAGTTTTATGTTGGTTATATTTTTACTTATGAAGGATTTATATCTCAAAAGAATATTTTATGGATGACAGGAATAAACATAAACAATATGCAAATTAAATCATAACTGCAACTCTATTGCTCTGTATATTTTTTTTCCAAAACATATCAGATAATACATAAAATTATTTTCACATTGAAAATTGAATTCTTTTAGTTGTAAGGAAAAAATTTGAATATAAACAACCCATTCGCGCAAAATTTCGCACACTGCTCGAAGGCTCCTGTTCGAAATGTTCCAATACTGCTTCCTCTGTAGCGACAGATGAGCGATACACACCTGCATCGACACTTCCGCCCGGTAAAACTGACCCCGACGCATGTATTCTTGCGTCGAGGCGCAGAAAAACGTAGTAGGAAGGGTGTCTTCTGCTCGGGTATCTCTCGGCGTACACTCGAGCTGCCGCACGAGCGTTGCTCCGGCACTCGCCGAAGACTAAGTTCTCATTAATTGAAAACATGCTTATTCTGGCCTCTCGCACTCAAACTCGATATTTCTACTAATTTGCCTTGACTGCGCTTAGCTTTTAGTATACGCTGCCGGTGGCGTGACGCTGGGGGTGGTGCGGAGGGGAGGGAAGGGGAAAGATGACTCCGTACAGGTGCTTTTTCAGCCATGACCACTGTGCGGGTCGGGTTTCGAACTGCGCAATCTGTTGTTTTGAGGCAAAACTGACATGCGGCTGATGGGCGAATCACTAGGCGGCGGTGGGAGGTTCGCCATACGATATAAACCACGATGTGACGAGGCCTAGCAAGTGACAAATGCAAGGACACCGACCATAATATGAGCTGCAAATGGCAGTGGACCGGTAACCTCAGTGAACCACGGTCAAACTTTTGCCTGCTAGAAGTATTTGTACATCACGCAACGCAACATCACAGTTTTTCGCAGTCTTTTACCCTTTCACACCAGTAATATACTGGTTTTGTATTTTTTTATTCATTGTTGCATCCAAATGTGGCGACGCTATTTTATCTCTGTTGATATTGACCTGTGGGTTAGGTTAATGGCCTACGTGCCCCTACAAAGATTCTTCAATGCACTGTTCGGTCTGCATCACCACAAAATGACTGTAAAACGTATCAATTCAAATTCCGCGCCCACAGATAAACTCAGAATTTTCATGGAACGGGAATTCAAGAAATGAATATTTCATTTCCGAAACGCTTTTACTATATCACTATATTTAGAATAATCTTCAGGAGACTATCATTTATGTGGTAATCTTAGGTCCAAAGCACTAGTTCATATTAATATGTGCTAAAAATAACAATTCGAGCATTCCAGGAGATTCAATCTTTTTCATAAATGTTGGATCGTGTTCATAATTTATGTTTACGCCGCCTTGTACTGTGGCTATCATTCTGAACAAAACTCGATATTCTGTACGTACATTTAAAATATTTATTGAATAGAACCTGCAAATACTTGATACTATTAAGTATTCTAGTGTAAGCAACGCGATGCTTTCCAGAATATTACTTGACTCTTTCACCGTTTACGCGGAGAAACGAGGAAATGCTCCGCGCAGAAGGTGCGGAAGGATGCTCCGCGCAGTCTGCCGTGTCGTTGCGGCCGGTTTGAATTTCGCGCCCCGGAAGTGATTTTTAAACTCCATTTTCTCAAAGACAAAATTTTTTTTGGAAAAACTGGACCTGCCATTCTTCATGTTTGGCATCACAGAATTTGTGGTATTTTTTTGTAACGGAAGCTTCTGGAGACCCTGTATACGCTTATAAATCACGATTTTTTCATCTTTACTTTTCATGATGTTATTGAAACTATATATGTGGGAGTGTACAGATGAGCAGATCCGGCAAAGGCAGTGAATAATGTGTGCTGAGGAAAGGCAGTTAGTATGTTTACCGAGGGCAGTGACGGCGGGTAACAGTTTGAGATCAATGATGGTTGGCAGTGATAACTAATATCAAAAAGGAGAAGTGACGAGGGACAAAAGTCTTTGTTTTACTGTGACAACATCGAGCAAAATATTGTTTCATTGTTTAATCACGTTTGATAATTGTCTTCATTAAGAACTATTCTAACGCATGCTTAGTTACGCTTAAAATTCAATAGTTCATTTTTATATGATCGTAAAAGGAAGTCTTGTTGTCCCGTAAGTTCAATCGAAGTGGAGACGATTATAATGACACATATGAAGAGTAAACTAATTCATCTCCGTTTCAGGTAATTAACCCTCGGAGTCCGGAGCCAAATTGCACATTCGGAATCCGAAGGGGGTACATTTTGTTTCCCAAAGTTTCTTTTTATTTTTAAAGTTATTTCTATTTGAAAATCATTTTACTTCAACTAAACCCTTACCCTGATCTCTGAGTATCAATTAAAACATTAAAAATTTGTTTTCCACCCGTGTTTATTTTAAGCATAGAAGTTACATGTAATGATGTATAAGTGCAAGAAAAAAATGTCAAAATTGGTGTTTGAAAGCATCCTAAGTACATTTAATAGTGATTATTGATTTTTTAGTGCTGCTAGCATTTCTGACACTGATATGACACTACCTTTTTGGACTGTTTACCGCATTTCCAATTTCCACATAACATGAATTTGAAGTCTATTTTCTTGTCAGCTTTTCTCTCACACATCTACTACGTTTTCCGACGCCCACTTCCTGATGCTGCTGCATTTCGTTTGTCGTAGGTTCAATAATAGTTGCTATTGCTCTCTTTACATGAAGAGGTAAATGGATATGTTCGACAGTGTGCCGCTGAATATTTAGTTTTATCAGTGTTATAGTGCGATTTTCTAACTCTGCCTCTGAAGTTCCTATGGTCACGATGGAATATCACACGGCATTTCGCGTCTTTCTCGGTCGTGCCACTAGAAGTCACATGATCACAAGCACTGCTTGATACGGTCGCGATCATACGATATCTAGCGGCACGACTGAGAAAAACGCAAAATACCATGATACATTCCATCGTGAAGATGGGCCTTGGGAGGCGAAGTTAGAAAAATCGCATTATAATGAACTCACCCGCTCACATTAGAAACGAGAAAAGCAACGTGCACGGCATTTGGGCGGTAAAATAGTAATTAGCGACGTTAAGAGTCAGTTCTGAATATCTTTCAGTGGAATATTTACGAATGAAGAACAAAAAAAATAAACGGACGTTTGTGACACGCACTCCTAAGGGAGGACATTTTGGATCCCAAGAGCAAAAATGCTTATTTTAAACCCGATAAATTATAGCAAATTTTCTAATGGGAATTTATTCGATGCAAAATGGTAAAAAATTCTGGTAGAGAAAACATGGACACGTAAAAATTGACACAAGCAATTATATTAGCAAAAAATATAGTGTGTGGTACAAAATGTACTCTAAGGATTAAATGGAGGACCATCGAATTGATCTGTGCATATCAGGCTGCAACCGCTTTGTGAACTGAAAGAACTTTGGTTGAAGTGTCGACGGTAGCGGATATTGGTCACAATCTAAGTAACTGGGTCAGAGACTCCCCTTGCTTGGATGAGAATTCTAAGAGGTCGGTTGCTGTGGTCGTTTCTGTTCTTTCCACCAATCAATTCCTTTTGGATTTCGGAGCTCAACCCTAAAAGAAAGGGGCCAGGAACCGTTTAGTCCGAGGATGGTCTTTTCCACCAAGTTCACACGATTATCTGCTAATAATCTGTAGCAGATCTCCGAAAAAGCGTCGGAGTTCTGGCAACTGTTCAGTTGTGAACTTTGAACCTCCTGAGAAATGACGTGTCGCGTTGTGGAATTACCAGAGGTGGCCGGTGACTAAAAATGAGGGCGCGCTGCAATTACAATGCAACACATGTTTTGAAACAAGAATTTAAATGGGTTTGCTTACTTATCCCCTTATCGGTGAAAAACGAAATCCATGAGTCACTTTTTCGCAACAAAAAAACGCCAATCGCCCTTGTGTTGAAATCATTGGCAGACAAGGTGGTATAGACAAGGTAGGCAGTGGCGTACAAAGGCCATCTCGAACTAGTAGATCAAAACGGTCCTGTGCTTATCATTAATATGAACTTCTGCAAATAAGGTATGAAAAAAGCGTCCTGCAGGATCTTAGCAAATGAAGACGAACCGTCTTTAGGATTCTCTAAATAATGAGTGTCGACCGAGCTGATGTCACAAATTTAGAATAACTATTACTATTTTTTCTAATTCCATTGTATATTGTTGTCATTTGATGGTTGCAACCAGTTGCATAATGATAGTCATTTCGATACAGTTTTCATTATGATACAGGTTCTTGATCAACCACAGAGAAGTTTACAAACCAAGTATTGACGCTTAATTAATCATTGAGAATCGTTTTAGCAAATGTTTCTTTCGATTGTGTACATTAAAATTGTATTTGATATTATATTATGCTCAATAGTTTTAATTTCTTTTATTATCAGTATTTTTCATAGTATATTATTTAAAATAAAGTGGATCGTAATTTTACATTGATCCTATTTGATTAGCACAATACTCCCGAGCAGGCATACAGGTAACCACAGCCACCTGCAGCAGCATGCGAGGGTATATTTAGGTAGCTGTTTGCTAGGTGGCCTTGGCTGAATCAACTGCCGCGAAACTATTCATTGTAAAAGTTTCACTTATTAAAGTCACAGAAAAAGTACCGTATGAAACTCGATGTAATGAGTATTAATACCCTCGTGTGAAGTTTACGATACTCGCTCGTTCCTCGCTCGTATCGTAATATCACACTCGTGTATTAATACTCATCATTACATCATCGTTTCATAATGTACTATTTGAAATACATATTAGGATTCTATAGCTGAACGATCAATAATAATAATAGCTATTTTACATATTGATGGACGTGAGCTTGAACATGAAGGTACTAGAGGTATCTGTACATAAAAAAATTACGATGATCTGCACGGCAGCGAAGTATTGCAGCGACGCACGGATATTCAAAATAAGCTGATGCCTGAGTGTTCAAAGTCTTCGGGATTTACCGAAAGCCTTTTGCAATGTTTTGCGAATCGCTGTAACTCCTACTATCATTGAAAAGAACAAGAACCTATTCATCATGTTGTAACCTGTTTTACGACAGCACATCCTGTTTGCTTATCTGAATTTGTTCCTGAAATATCAAACTTTAGAGTGGCTTTCAAGTATATGTTATCTACTTCCAGGAAATCTGTTTTATTCTTTATCAGAATGTCTATATAGTTGCACGTGTCATACCTGAGGATTCTGTGTTGTTGATTTTTCAAACAGATGGTTGGGCTCTTAGTTTCATGCCTCCCCTTAAAATTGAAGTACATTATTCGTTTTGTTTTTATTGCAATGTTAATTTATACCAATTGTTCAGTACTTTAAGTAATTTATACATTTTCTACACATTTCTACAATTTCTACACATTTCTAGTAAATATCTCGAAAATAATTATATATTAGTTAATTATAATAGTAAATCGAGTAGCAGAATTGAGAGAAGAGAAGAGAAGCAAAGTTTGTGTTTTTATGACCTACCTCCAACATTTGTTTTTCAAAATACATTATTAAAAATATGTGAATTAAAATATTCGCGAATTTCCTTCTTACTTTGTATATAGGTTCTTTTATAAAAAAGTAAATTGTTTTCAAAAGTTTTAAAATAGTATCTATATGCAAGGTCCTTCTTTTTCGCGCATTTTACAATACCTCAAGTCTGACCATGGTGTTTTCCTTACGCCATGAGTCTGACTTAATATCTGATTCCTCCATTCGTAGAGTCCCATAGTGACCTAAAACTATACACTGAAATTATTGAAATGTTAACACATTACTAAGGAAAATAAATGAAGTAAATTAAATAATATTTACTCCCCATTTTTATTTAATTTTCAATATTGTTTCTTCCAATAATGTGCATTTCGTAGAATTTAATTATTCTAGCTTTCATATGATTTTGAATGTGTGTAATTTTCCGATGGGTTTTGACTCCTCTGAATGTTGAAACAAATTATGATATTAGTAATTTAATTTTGTTTCGAAGTCGAAGAAACACCTGACTGCGTGATGTAATTGTTTGTACTTATTATATCTCTCTGCATTCTTTACGTCTAAAGTAAGTGTATCCCCAATAGTGTTTGGAGTTGATATGTACATAATACATCGAATTCTAGAACGAATAACCTATTTATTTACTTTATTTATAAATATGTTATTCGTGCTAGAACTCTTTGGCTTGCTTTGCGATATATTATGTACTCATCAACTCCAAACACAAGAATTATAGAACGAATAACATAATGATATTTAATTTTTAGCGTAAAATAAAAATATTTTTCTTGGGCTCTTTCGTGCAACCAACTGTAGCTACACGTAGTTTTTGCGTAACGAGAGGACGATTTTTCACAACTCGGTTTCGAGAGATATATCCGAAAATAAGAGAATTTAATAACCATGAATCTTCTGAATCATGTTTCTTCCAGTAGTGACACTGTTGAAAAACAAAAGAGAAGATTATAATAATGAAACCAAATCAATGAAGTGGAAGTGTTGAAAAATGATTATAATAATGAAACCAATAATAGTGGATATAATAATGAAACCAAGTCAATGAAGTGTAAGTGTCAATGATTTTGTAAGTGTTGAAAAACGTCCGCATGGTATTTATAGTAGGGGAAGTCTGAACGAAATGACATCACACACTCAATTTTAGATTCTTGACAGCCTGTTTGACCCACATGGGTGAGTTTGGTAAAGGTTAAAGACTGTGTCAACAACTTGAATTTCGTTGCTCAATCTCATGTGTTGTTACTTGGAAGACTTAATTTGGATTTACTTCTCTTATCTGTCATTCATTATGAACTTATATTCTTAATAACAAATGTAGATATTTATTATAGTTGCCATCAGGCAAAAGTCATAGTTAGCTTAAAAAAAGAAAAAAATAGAAAACTTCGGAGAAATAACCATAAAACGTAAAAAAATATACAGATCCGTAAAAAGCATGATAAAGATGTAATAAGCAAAAAATATATATCATTCATCTTACTACAATGTGTGAAACATTTACTTCCTCGTGTACTACTACGATCCCATCTATCGACACCTAAGGGGCTAGTTTGTTTTAAAGTTTAGATCTTACACATAACCAGCGAATCGTTACCGATCCGGCTTCGTGTGAAAGGATTTTTGCTTTGATTCGCGATTTAGAACTCGACAGTAATTATCTTATTAGATGGTATTGAGAATACAGGCGAGACTGTTACCGGTCAGAGCAAGGAATTATTGATGCGGGTGACTGGGACTGCCACAAAAATCACTTAAAACATGAAAGCCATTCGCGAATATTGAAACCACAACCTTGTCCACGTGCTGGGGCGCAGCCCATGTTAAAAGCAAGTGCCGACTTTCTCTCACTATTTGTAAACGAGTTGTGGTTAATAAAAATAATAATTTCATAAAAATATTGGCATTAGTATAAGTAATGTGGACCTTTATTAGCTTGTGTGGCTTTGTCACATAAGGTATCTGGTATTCATTGTCTTGCTAATAAAGTCAACAAAGTTCCTTTAACGATAAAAATTATAAACGTGGCATACATTAATGAACAAGTTAATCAAATTGAATAATTTGACAGAAAATGTTTGAGAATGGAAAATATATAGATTGTCTCAATTCACACAATGGTTTAGAATTCTTTAGTATAATATTTGTATTGAAGAAATTGTGTTTTAAAAACTTTGACGAGTGACGATGATACACAGCTATTAATTCCGGAAGCAAAACTAGGGGGATTTCAGCATTTGCTCAATAAATTAAGCAAAAATGCACTGAAAACCAGATCAAGATGTTGATCATTAAATTCAGGAACTTCATGCACTAAAAAAATTAAAAATATCCATGCAACCATGGAATTAAATTCGGCAGAATATGCACTTAAAATAGCCAATATATGCGCTTAAAACTAAGAATATGGGGTAAGGAAAAATATAGTCAGAAACAGTCGTAACATTTAGCTCAGTTCACCAAGTTCATGTGCACGAATAAAGTTACAGGAAGTAAGTCGATTGAAGCGTAAACAATCTGATCAGAAGACTACCGGAAATATTATGTCGGTATTGTAGCATGGGCATAGCTTAATACACTTTTCTTATCAAAGAGATATAAACGAATAGTTTATATCTGACTAGGTCCCACTTCTAGATAAAACCCGTAATATATGCACTTAAGTATGCGACTTTACTTAAAATATGCACTTAAAGACAAAAAATGTCAGAAATACGCAAAATGAGAATGAGCTTTGTGGATTTGTTTTATTTTCTGTGATAGGTAAAGTTATATACATTTCCTTTCGATATGCGAAATCAGTAAAAATATGCAATTGCAAGAAGTTCCACGGTCTGGTGACCATTTACTCAGAAGTTGAAATACAATACTTGTTACAAGAATGTACACTCTTTTAGAATTATACTGTTCAAATGATATCTAGCCAATTAAAATCATTCTTGTATTACGTAAATATTAATGCCATACTCAATGTACACCACTCATTAAATAGAAACAGGTTTTCACAATAAAAGTTTTTACGTGGCATTGGAACTTCTGTAACAGTTTCTTAATTATTGTGATCTGGTTACTAAGTTGAGTCTTCTGAAGAGAGAAGATGAAGATGAAGATCTTGTGATGGAAACTTGAGAAGATGGCTTTGTATCAGCATTTGATAGAACAATACCATTTCTCACAATAGACACAGCTGTAATTACGTACCGCGCCTGCAATAAAACAGTATCTGAATGTTCCAATTCTGAGAAAATATAAAGTTATTTAGTGTAATGTTAGTTATTGAAATTAAATTAGGACATTTAGTTTTTTTCATTATTTTAGGCTTTTAAATTATAATGTCGCTTATTTGTGTATCTACAACTTTCATAACATTGTTATAAATTAATTAATATTACATTGTTTTGAATAATAATGTTCTACTCATCTTACATACAACTGCAATGAAATACCTCGGCTTTTTGCATCCAAAAGTTACATATAAGTTTTATATACGCAGCTTTTATACACGTAAGTGTTAAATCCAATGACAGGTTATAATAGTGTGACCGTGTGTTCTTCCATTGATTCCGAGCCCGAAATCAAATGAACCAAGGGCGAACGTCACAGAGGTGACAATTTTCGAACCCCAACCACGACTTCGGGGGGAATAACTGGATGCGCATTGGCCAATGGTAGCGCAGTAGGCTTCGAGAGACTGACTTAGCGAAGAGTCAGCGCAATAGATAATCGTAAGAACGATTTATGGAACTAGCGTGCAGAGCCACTGCTAGAAAGGGGCCAGTCCGCAATGTCAGAAATTGAGTATTTTTTCAGACTAGGTCAGGTCCATCGAATCATATTGCAACATAAAGTTCAAACACAGAGATAAATACGAGAAAACTAATATTTTGAAAATTAAGTATTTTAATTTCAGAGAACAATGTGTGCTGTATAAGTAGTAAATGAAAAGCACGCCTTTGCATTCATTTTGGAGAAGAAATTTTATCTAGAACGTTGTTTGTTTCTGAAGCAACTGTTTTTTTCTGTCTCTTTGCTTTAATTGTTTGAAGACAAAACGGTTTGCTGAATCAAGAAATACTATATTATTGCTGTCGACAATAAATGGTAGGTGCAGAAATTTAATATACTGCCGAAAATCGCAAAGTGATAAGACTTTATTGCACTTCGTGGCTTCTAAAGACGAGCAAATAATGTCCTAATGTGGTATTTTTTCTTTCTCCTATAGTATACGTACGTATAGTATAGGAAAGTTATGTAATGCTGCGTGAAAAAAACGACGGCTTTTCGGCAGAGAAAACTCTTATTACAGGGCCCTGGTAACGAAAAAGTGGATAAATCCAGTTGATAAATTAAGAAAAAAATCTCCTAACACGTGGTGCAGCCAGAATCTCTGTTTTGTGGGTTCTTGACACCGAAACTAGTAAAACGTCTGTCGTTCGTCTGTGCTTCTGTCCTTCTGTATGTGAACATCGCTACCGACTAAATCATTCACCCGATTTTCTCCAAACTTGATACTGCCGGATAGATCTGGCTGATCTTGTGGCCCTTTGAACTTCAAACCTATATTTTAATTTTGGGAATACTTACATGAATCCCCCCGGACATTTTCAAAATTTTCTCGAAAACGGCCCTAATTTTTTCTTTAAATTAGAGTAAAATACACTTATGAAGGTGGCATAGGTCCGATTTTCACGGTTAACTCTAACTTTTCGAAAATTGCGTAAGTTTGAATTTTATTCGTCGTCTTCCTCCAAATACAAATTGCAGATCGTGATTTTTCCTTCAAATAAAATTTGTTCTTCATAGTGAGTTCTTTCTTTAAGCTCACGTACATTTTTGCGAAACTTTTAGTACTTTTTGCGCAATATTGCGCGCAAATGTGCAAAAAAACAAAACAAACAAACAAGAAGATTAATTAGTGGCGCAGAAAGTATGTGCTGTTGCAGTGCCATTAGTTTCTCTTTGAGATCGCTTTAAAGTTTCCAGGAATCCACGATAACGCAACGAAGTCTTTAGGGAAGTAATGTAGAAAGCAAAACACGACGACAAATTCTTCACGAAATATCTACAAATATGCCAATGGGTGTTTCCTTTGTATTTATTGATAATTCGACCCCTTAAGAAAAGAATATGGCTGTTTCCGAAGATTTTGATATATGGAGTTGTGAAATTGATTGTTTATGGTATAGGGGAAATATGATTTTGGATAATTGAAGTGGATATTAGAGCTAAATGCCTTAATGGTAAGAAAATTATAGAACATTAAAATAAAATTATTGAGGGGTTTATACTTTAGAGTTTTCAATGGTTATTTTCGTGGTGTTTTAATTGTTTTTAAGTTTGTAGTGTTTTGATATTTATGTGGCCTTTCCATTTGTGAATAAGGATAATACTATCTTTACTATTGTTTACTCATTTTGAAGTAAATAAAGATCAAAGACCTTTAAAATATCTGACGTGAGTCACTGTAACATATATGTTCCAAGTTCGTTAGAGAATATTCGCAACCTCTTCCTTGCCTCTGCAGTAGGTAAGAATCAAGAAATCAACTAAATGCTTGTCTGGCAACCTGCCCAACCGGTTGTATCGCATACATTACATCATGTATCTCAGCGAAAACTACAAAAGACTTCGTGCCGATCCGGGTGGCAGAGATTGCTAAGTCAGTAGTGATCTCGGGCCGATGGATCGCGGGTTCGAGTCCCCCGCGGGTATGGTTATATTTGTCATCATCACCATATCACTTCATGCGGTATACTGATACCCCTAAAATTAAATCAATAGTGGTTGCTAATTCTCTTGTAGTTAATGCGACTTTAAATAAAAACTAGTGGTGTTACAAAATAGCAAAGACTTTCTCTTATTAGCTTCTCTTTTCTTTGGTCTCGGCTAGCTATTTGGACTAGACACACACCGTTGCAGCTGCCATCTATCGCCGTCCAATTTACATTTTTTGACATTTCATTAATTTTTCGGTTTCCAAATAGTAGAATGGGAATATAATTTTAATAATATTAAAGAAGAGTACAACCTCATCATAAATGGCAATTTATGATGAGGTTTTAAAACTACTTTTAAAAATGGGAGAAATGGCCTGTGGGAAACTAGAAGTATACCGCTGTTTAAGATTGATCTGTGATTTAATTGTAATTCTGCAAATTTACGGTATTAGTAGCTTGTTTCATATTGTTATTTTTCGGTAAAATATCAAGTAACTAACATCCAATTTTGTGTGAGATTGGTTCGCGAATAATGAATAAAGTTTCGTTTATGTACGTCAGTTTATGAGTTGAACTGAAAACCAAAATGCATGAAATTCTTTCGATCTTTCATTCATGTAGTTCAATATAGCATTTGTGACTACTAGCATTTTCTGTGACTCATCGATAGATTGTAGTGAGACGTCCATGCTCTAAAACGTAATTTCGAAACGGAACACTAAACACAAGAACGGGAATTAACGTCACAGCATTTATTTCGATGGCTAAATTTTAACCGCGACACGTACTATCTAAACGTTCTTAATTAAAACCAATCTAAGATTGTCTATACGATATGTTGTGGGACTGTGGTATACTCTGGATATTTAAAGGCAATCAAAATACCCATTGTTTTTAAAAAGAGAAATATATAATTTTCATAAAATTAACTCAAAAATACATAATTTCACCACACAATATGGTCATCACGATCAGGTCATCTGACAGTAAGCTATTATAACAATTAAAACTTTCACTTTACTCATACAATTTTAAATATGAAAAAGAACCGCAAAAGTAAAGAAAGATTAAAAACGAAAAGTTAAATACAGTATCCAAAAAACACGAAATGTAGGAATTCAGTAAAAAGTAGATGGTACCATTTGTTTTACCTCTACCTTCGATTTCATTTTGTATTTCAAATTTTATGAGTGATGAAACATATTTAGTTGTAATATCTGCTTGATTTCAGACTATCTGATTAGGCGGCCATATTCTGTCGTGAAACGTGGTTTGTAGTTGCAGACATTTGATTATTTATTATTCTTAAACGGGTTCTAATCCTTACGAGAGAATATTGACACACACAAGCTTTCAACATTAAAAGAAAAATTACAAGTTTGATTAAAATAAAATATTTCTGTTTTAAAATGAATGAGTGTTTTGATTGTCTTTAAATATTCAGCGGATTTCACTGTCCTACATCAAAAATTTGGTTTGAGATAATAAAATATTAATAATGTCACCCAAAAGATGAGGTCATCTTCAAGCAAATACTATAATTTCTTATGAAAATTAACTGGAAATGTTCATATAATGAAAATAGTCATATTTTCATTAGCTTGTAATAAAAAGTTTGCTGGTTTTTTCTCACTCTCCTCAAAAGCCGAAATGATTGAGATAAGTGGTGTTACAATTCAGCCATCCAAAGCCTGGGTTTAAAAATCTTAATGACAAAGGTAGGATTTTGAAGAGGATTTCCCCGGATTACCCCGGATTTCCCAGCCGCAACATTTTGTACACTGCGGTAGAACCTGTTTGTGACGTCACCCCCCACCATTAGTGAGCGAGGAGGCTCTAGGAGAACAAGCACGTGGTTTCCTTCTGAAGGTCGTTTGGATGTGGTCGATTCCCCTGTGCGACCTCTTCAGAATAAATATTCTCTCACATTGTAAGGTGTGGATTCTTCTTTTTACTTTCTCGCTACTGTGTAGAGAGAAAGTTTTGGAATGCTGCGAGAAAAATCTGTGCATTTTCGGCAGAAAAACACTTGACTCTGGTAACGAAAAAGTAGATAAATCCAGTTGCTATATTTAGAAATAAAATCGACATCGCACTTGGTGTAACCAGAATCCATGTTTTATGCGTCCTTGATACTGAAAAATCGATTGACGGCAAAACGTTGGTCTGTCTAGCTATCAACAACGCTAGCACCTAAACCGCTAAGAGGGTCTAAAGAGTTTAACCAAAATTGATATTCCCCGATCGATCTGGATTGATCCTTTCGTTGATCCCCGATCGATCTGGATTGATTCCCGATTGAACATTTCGTTTCAGAATTTCATTAATAACTAATCACCGTAAATAGTATTACAAACATAATAATTACCCCTTGCTAAGAGCCTTTTTGAAGTGATTTATAAACAGATTGTAACAGATTTCCATTCGTACGTCTTCACTGCTGAGGAAACGTCACGGTATAAGAGATATAGGTGGGTTCACTCCCGGTCTAAAACTGAAGCTAATTTGAGGCTAGTTCTCACAGTTCTAGCTATGTAAGCGCTGCGAACGACTTGGGCATTTTTGGGACAAGATGGTGATCCATTGAATAGCTTTGTAACCTCTGGTGGAAGCCACTAAATCGCGAGACGCCATCATGAATGCCCAACTCGATCGTGCGCACCGTACGGATAAGCGAGGAACTAGCTTCAAACTGGCTTCAAAAATTTTGTTCAAAAGGCGGCTAGTTGACACACCTATATATCTTACACCGTGGGAAACGTCCTGTTTACGAAGCTGCTTAGAGCCAAATGGGGCGATCCGTTCTTAGGAATCGTTAAGGTGAAGAGTGCAGGTCGATTCGAGGCATCGATTCTTTTACGTTTATCATTTTAATATGTTGTTCAATGTTGCCAGTGTTAAACAGTGCATAAGTCAATAGTCGTCTTTCTAAGGGTGAAGGATGAAGTATTTCTCGTATATGAATATGTGATCGGTCACACCACAAATACTCATGTTTTCGAAAAATTCAACATAATCTTATGTGAAGATCTGTTTTTGATAAACACATTTAATTAAGAAAAAATGTATCTTCACAATTGCTGTTGTAGGAAGAGGCTGATTCTTTTTTTAATTTTTGCAAAATCAGGCATTTTAACGAATATGAGATGTCCATTATTCTCTTAAGCTACATTTATGCTATCTATGGGCCCAATTTAACGAAAAAATATTGTGCAATTTTTAAGAAAAAATTGTTTAAATATAATAATAGTTGCCTATATTTGGCACAAAATTTCGAAAAAATATAAACGTTTTAAAAAAATTGAACATGTCCTTATTTGATGATCTGTTTTTGACGAACAGATTTCATTAAGAAAAAAAATTGTATCTTTATAATTCTAGTTGTAGGAAAACGCTGAAAAAGTTTGAATATTTTTCAATTTTCGAAAAATCAGAGGGTTTTTTTACCAACATGAGACCTGTGATATTCTCTTAAACATCCTTCAGACTATCCAAAAACAAAATTTAATTTAAACTGCGCCATTTTTGTTTTGAAAATTCCCCACGGGCTTCATTTAAAGTTGCCCCAAAAATTAAAATATCGGTTTCAAATTCAAGGGGCCCCGACATCAGCCAGATCGATCGAGGAATATCAATTTTGGAGAAAATCGGCTTAACGGTTTAGCCACTAGCGTTGTCACAGACGGATAGACAGACTGTTGCCGTCAATGGTTTCTGGTTGCACCACGTGTTAGAGGATTTTTTTTCTAAATTTAGCAACTGGATTTATCCACTTTTTTGTTACCAGGGCCCTTTAATAAGAGTTTTTCTGCCGAAAATATGCCGTTTTTTTCGCGCAGCATTGCATAACTTTCACTTCTTAAGACGTTCTTTCTTAAGCGCGAGAAAGTAAAATCAGATTTTCCAATAAGGTCATGTTGAATGTTTTGAAAATATGAGTATTTTTTCTATGATTTCGTGACAAACATAATAGCCCGCTCCCAATTGACTGCGCTTTTTCTACGTAATAGTGGTAATTCCACCAGGATTCTTCGAAAGTTATAATTTGTATATTATTTCATATTTCTTTGTTCATTACGTACATTCGATCTTTTGTTACACGTTTACAAATATTATTTTATGGTTTATTTAAAACCTATTTTAAATTGCGTCCTTTAATTGAGTTAAATGTGAAAAAGAATAGATGATTTCGCTTATCATAATAAGATGTGGGAATGAATAGTAGTGTGCATAAAAACCGAGTAGTTTTGATGAATATATAGGGTGTTCGGGGAGCAAATGTCGGAATTTCGAAAATAAGCTCTTACGACAATTCTAAACATATTTTGTCTAATAAACTACGTGGATATTTTGAATGGTTGAGCCGCAATAAGCGCTCAAAAGTTGGTTTGAAAAAATGATTTTTAGGCAACAATTTGCATTATTGAAGTATAGAGACACAACGAAAACATGTAAATTGTTTATTATTTACAAAAGAAATGAATATATTTGCTCAGATAGAAAAAATTAACCGAGAAATAAAAAAGGAGTCGAATTGTGTAAATTGGGTGCTTTATTATTTCTGGCTTAATTTGTCTTTCTGATTAAATATATTCATTGCTATTGTAAATAATAAATAACTTACATGATTCTGGAGTGTTTCTGTGCTTCTATAATGCAAATTTTTGCTTAGAATTCAATTTTTCAAACTAACTTTTGAGTGCTTATTGCGGCTCAACCATTCGGAATATCCACGTAGTTTTTAGACAAAATATGCTTAGATATCAGAAAAATATCATTTTGACTGAGAACAGTTTTGTTTTCAGTGGGGTTATTTTTCTGGTAACAAACGAATTGTTTTACCCTATGTACTGACTTTTGAACAATATGAATTTTAGTCAGAATAGTAAATTAATATATTTCTTCGTTTATCTAAAAATGGTTTTTAAGTCATGATATATTTCTTGTGAACTTGTGTTTCTTCTATCTAGGGCCAACTATTGATTAGTGTTAATCAGTGGATAGCAGAAAAAATATAGAAGCTTGTGCGTAATTATTTTTATTACATATATTTACAAATAATACAGCAAACATTTTTACAGTGTAGACACAATCGGTTATGTTGTCTGTCATGTAGTACACATTAATAAGACATTAATACACGACAATTTCTAAATGTAATCCATCGAACACGAAATTTGGCTTTTATCAGTAACCAACGTACATGGGAAAATTTTCACACCGAATGTCATGTTACATTGCGGAGATTTCAACTATCATGTAACTTGAGTCACACATGAAAAATATTTATGGTTTGACAGAGAATCTTGTTTGACAGATTCCAGATAGTCAGGAAACGTAATTTATATGCTAGTGGTAATGACGTTTCCTTTATGTTTTTTCTTTCAATTTTCTTTGCGAAAAATACCTTACTTATGTAATAGGTATTTGCGCACTCACTGGTCTGTGATATCACCAGTGAGTGATGCACACTCACTGGTTTAAAATACTTCTTAGAAGTCATCTTTATTGTAAGCTTTTCTCAGTTCAAAGTTTAGAACCAATATCATTGGGTTGTGGTTTACGATCTAAATATAAGATGTAGTATCTGTACAGTAACTTTTATAATAAGGAAAAATAATTAATAATAATTAAATATATAACATGAAAAATCGGAATGTTCTTTAGTTAATAATTTGGATATTTGGGGGTTTTGCGATTCCCTCAAAATTGTTAGTAATATAATCTCAGTTATTTAGCAAAGAAAATTGTATTCTTGAATATTACGACTCAAGAAGTCTGATCAGTGTTATTTTTATACATGGTATAAATCTCAATTCAAAATAAATGTTCTTTAAGCACAACAGGGAACAACACTTTGACATTTCATTTCCACAAAGTACACTTAATTTTTTCTAAAAATATTCATTGATAATCTTCAACTCAAATAAAACATCAACAAGTCACAGAGAAGGCATTCTTCACCACTCGAAAGTACATGTAAAGGGTTTTAAAACGTCAGTTTATTTTAATCCCAAAATAAACATTTGCACTCTTTCACTTATATTTTTCTAAGAATGTATTTATTTGGGGATTGTTTTTCACTAGGTTCCATAACCGACTATTTATTGTACATTCGTTCCTTTACCTAATGTGTTTTTCAATTCACTTTATTCACAGTCACATGTGTTCGCTGAAAATGTATTTTTAGTAGCCTGGTGGTAGCGTGCAACAACTGACGTCTTTCAATGCATCAGTGATGGATGAAAAATCGGAATACTAGCTTTCCATTTGTGTCGGAGATACATCGACGTTCAATGAATACACATCCACACTAATTTTCTCAACCTTAGCCTGGAGAGAAATTTACCAAATTTAAGAATGGACGGTGACAATTTAATTTACGAATAGTTCAAACATTTTTTCAAAAATAATGATTTTGTGTAAAAAAAACAATAAAGTTCAACGTTCGACAACTTTCGTTAGAAATATGAACTGGAAGTTTTGTAGAGGAATTCAGAACACGGAAACCATTTCAGTAAATATGAAATTCTTAATGAACAAATTGAAAAGTAAATAAGAAACAACATTTATACAGTTCTCAGAATAAATGTTACAAACTTTTATATTAAAAGGACATGCAGGGAGTTTGAAGGCGATCACATTTTGCCATTGCAGACGTGGCGAGAAACCTTATGGAATGAAGTTACATGAATTACAATTTTGAACATAGTTACTCTGGTTGGCAGGGAGCTTGTCCGCGCTAGTGTTTGGTAGGTACACGATCTGAAACTGTCAAAGAAATTTAGTATTGCATATGGGATACTCGAGATTCTAACATTAATGTTATCTTGATAATGATTAACGCAAATAAATTCAATAAACAATAGCTGAAAGGTATATTACTTAATGATTAATTGCTATTGAGTAAATAGCGTTTCTAGATTTCGTGCACCGTCTGGAAATTGTGAGGAATATCCTGCGCTATTGAGATTTACATACCGAAAGTGAAGCACTTTTTGACGGACAGAGTCAGAAAATAACACTAGTAAAGAAAGATGGAAGCGAATTTATGCCAAAGGTGAGAAGTAAGATACATTGGACATATGTAAAGGCGAGATTATTAAAAAAGATCCAGGAAGAGAAAGTGAAGGGAGCGTTCAAGAGACGAAGAAGAAAAAAGTTGATGTTGGAGTGAAGAGAAAAGTTTTAGAATGAAAAAGGTTAATAAGAGAAAAGTGACAATGACAAGAAAGGGCCTGTTCCCTGCAACAGAGAACTTCTGAAGAAATATTCGAGTAAAATGAAAGAAACTGATTTCTCATTGCAAACAGCGCATATTGGGCACGCTGTTAAAATACGACCCGTATTGCACTTGACTAAAACGAATAACTGATTCCGGAGCTTCGGTGGTATAACGTTTACTGTATCGGGCTGTTGTACCCACGTTTACGAGTTACGATCGAAGCCAAGGACGTTTTAGGGCGAAAAAATCCTTCGAAGTGGAAGTAAAACCGGCTGTCTCATGTTGTAGATTTACTGCATGTAAAAGATCCTGAAGCCTTAAAGATACCTCTGAGCTAAATTTAAATCACCTCTTTCATCGTCCGACTGGTATCTTCTTTCTGGTGAAAGGAGCGTAGCAAAATTCGCCTGGTTAGGCGACAGAGAAGCCCGATGGCCAGAGTGTGGTCACGTGAAATAAGGCATCATTCAATTGAATTGAAGTGAGACTGATTCTCTACAAAATCATTCAACCGGCAACGTCAGTTGAGCACGCAATCCAACCCTTCGGTCCAAACGGTAGCCGCTGCAGAGAAGAGCCGCGTGTGGACGTGGCGGCGGGGGCGGCTGTGGGCGCGGCCGGGCGTCGCCTGCTTGCTTAGATGTGCCCGGCGTCCATGGAGTGCATCTCGAGGGCGCTGCCGGCCACCGAGTAGTCGGAGCGCGACGACCAGCGCCGCTCGCCCGCCGCGCGCCCGCCCGACGCCTCTGACAGCTAAGCAAGGAAATCACATTAGGGGTACTTCCAGAAATAACGATGACTTGATTGGTTTTTCATAGTTTTTTTTCATTTTTCATAACCGACTGGTGTTTCCAGGCGCGTCATATCTTATTGCGCGAATGGCGGTGATCTTCACCCGCTGGATGGCGAGATTCGGAGTCGACCTGCACGTCGACTACCGGAGTTTCCAAGTATCTTCTACCTGCGGGGCACCGCCCCAGCCGGGGCAAGCTCTGAACTCCCGACTGATCTCTCGGCACGTGTGGTAGGGTAGTGGGCATAATTGGAAGAGGGTGTAAGTAAAGTGTGAGGAAAGGACAAGGAAAAGCAAGGAAGGATCGCGCGCGGGTCATGATTCGTTTGTTAGGGTACTGCTCTTACTTTTACCTGATATTGATCGTAGAAACCACGAAAAACTACCGGCCAAAGCAGCCGGTCATTAAAATTATCTAGACAGTGGCTGAATTCGACCTAGCTATCTAGCTAGTTTCGAAAATCCTGCCACCGTCGGGTCTCAGTCAGAGGTACTGCAGTGACATCTGATGTTCTGCCGTGACATCAGAAGATGCGACTGTATCCAGTGTGCAATACGTTATGTGATGTTAAAGAGAGGAAGGTAGTTTGAGGTAGCGTTACGCTGCGTTACATAGGGGAAGCAATGTCATTATTTAGTGTAAAATTTTCGACATTTCGTGAAATTATTCCTTTTATTCAATCTTATAATAAATAATTGAAATATTAACAAATTAAATTAGAAATATATAAATTGAAAAGTTATGAATACAAGTTGTTTCAATAAATATGAATATTCTTTCATCAATAGTATATTCATTGAATCTGTTGGATTAAAAAGAAAATTTTCAAAACTGATGTGTAGTATGTTTTAGAACCTAACTAAATTGACGCTGTAGACTGGGGCCCATACGTCATCCAAGACGGCGTGTGCATGGCTTGTTGTCAGAAAGTTTCTCGTCTAACAGTCCTTTCTTCACTGAAAAATTATCATCAATCTCATTGATAGGTGCAGGACGCATCCCCATCTAATTCTGACTTTATTATCATACATTTTAAAACGAGTATAATACAAATAAAATTGTTACAACTCGTTACTGCTTTATACGAAACTAGTGGTGCTACAACAGCACTTACTTTCCCGTATTAGAGGAAACAGCTAAGTAGTACTGTAATATTGCACTTTATGCGCTACTAACATCTTCGCTTGGAACTCACTATTTTCATTGCAGTGTTGTCAGAACTATGTGAATTCTACAACTTCACAAAAATAGAATGCAAAAGTTTTGTAACCCTGTATTGGAAAAAGAAGCCTGATACCCTGGAAATATAGAAATGCCTTCTATTGGGCCATGATTAGGGAAGAGTATTTTAAAACCATGCAACAAATTCTCTACTCACTACAAATGGTACAGCATTTGGTGCAAAACTAAATATTTGCCTGCAAATATCAACATAAATTAGACAATTATAACTACTTTTCATACAGCTCCATTAGGTCACAACAATGACACTAATTCACAGATATTCGCGAGCGCAATGTGAATTCCATTGTTGCAGACCCTGCATTGTCGCTATTCTGAGAGCTATTAATTCTTTTTACTTATTTCAAATATTTCAAAATAAACAATTTCTAAAATATTAATGTGTAAGTCTATAACAAAGTTCGAATGTAAGAAACGAAGAAAGAAATAATATACAAAATTGCACATTCTAATTTACGACGCATCCAGCTGTCCGAAGCGCAGTAAATTTACAGCAGCCTACTACGTTTGTCACAAAATTAAAGAAAAACTACTCGTTTTTTTGAAAAAATTAAGCATGACCGTATTTATTTTATTTATTTATTTGTCAAAAAACAGAAACAGAATGGCACAGACTTTCCCGTATTAGTTTTCTATTTTCCTGGGTCTTCGCTAGCTATTCGGAATTGCCACATACTCTTTCTTGCCAGCTACCATCTATCATCGCCAAAAGTACATTTTTTTTGTCATTTTCTTAATTTTTCGGTTTCCTATTGGTAGAACAGAAACATTAATTTTAGAATATTAAAGAACACAAAAACCTAGCCGTAAATGGCAATTTTCTTTTAAAAATTATGTGCCGTTTAAGAGAAAATGGCGTTTTAGCACTACTAAAAATGCGAAATTTGAAGCTCATTTTCACAGAAAATTTTTGAGTTTTCAAAATACTTTATTTGAAGTTATTTGAAGCACTTACACTCACAAATACAATCATCTTTACAAATTGCGGATAATGTGCATATTAAAGATGTGAGAGATCTTTCAAAAAATTTACATTTATATAATTTTTGAAAAAAACAAAAAAAACTCAAAATAAACTTCACGCTATACTAATGAGTGTAATTAGCACTATCCGTTACAAAAGTCTTAAGAAAAAAATTGCAGCCATATACGAGAAAATGACGTTTGAGCATTTCTGAAAATGCCGAAATTTGAGCTACTTTTCACAGAAAACGGTAGTGTTTTCGAGAAACTTTACTTGACATTATTTAAAGCATATATACTCGTAAATATAATAATGTAAAAAATCGCCGATAATGTAAATATTAACGACGTGAGAGACAAGTAAAAACATTTACATTTTGGTAATTTTTGAAAAAACCAACCGATAGACCAAAATGGCTTTTATGTCATTGATAGAGTACATTTACCACTATCCCTACCAAAAGTTTAAAGAAAAAATTTGGAGCCGTTTTTGAGAAAATGTTGTTTTTGTAATTTTTTAAAATTGCACATATTGCACGCAATATTGCACGAAAACTACCAAAATTGTGAAAAACATTTACATGACCTTTATTAAAGAACTCAATATGCAGAACAAATTTTATTTGAAGAAAAAATCTCTATCTTCAATTTTGTAGTTGGAGAAAGACGCCGAAAAAATTCAAACTTTCACAATTTTCGAAAATTCAGAGCTGTACGTGAAAATCGGACCTATGCCATGTTAAAAAGTGTATTTTCCTCTATTCATACAAGAAATTTAAAGAAAAAATTTGGAGCCGTTTTGAGAAAATGTTGAAAATCCCCGGGGGGCTTCATATAAAGTACCCCCAAATTTTAAAGAATCTTTTTCAAAATCACAAAGCTTTGACTAGAATCAGATCGACTGGGGAATATCAATTTTGAAGAAAATCGACCGAACGGTTTAGGCGCTAGCGTTGACCACAGACGGACAGACGGACGGAATGCCGTCAATCGATTTTTAAGTATAAAGAAGCAACAAATCATGGATTTTGACCACACCACGAGATAGAGAATTTTTTTTTCTTAATTTAGCCACTGGTGTTATCCACTTATTCGTTTTCACGGCACGGCAATTAATTTTTTTCCGCCGAAAATTGGCCATTTTTTCGCGCAGCATTACATAACTTTCCCTATACTACGTATATCACTCCGTGTATACGTACGTATACGGGAAAGTAAAAATTATTTTATTTTTTGTAAATGAGGGGGGGTCTTGTCGCAAACGGTAAATCCTTAACGGACACCGTCCGTTAGGAGTGGCATTTTGTCTCTCTTATTCCGTTAAGTCAATACAACAATACTGAATCCTGTAAAGTTATTAATTCGGCTAGGTATAGAGAAATTACTCTTAGAAGGGACTAGTATAAAAGGTGGGAAAACAAAAGAAAGTCATGTTGGTTGATATAGCATTGCAGGAAGTAAAGTCGAAGCCTTTACAAGTGAACAGTCTGCAAACGAACGCATTGGCGGATTGTGTCCATAAACATAAACTGCATTTACGTTTCCAGTAGTAGCAAAAACGTAGCTGGCATAGCAGCGTTTCGTTAGAGTAACTTCTCTATACCCAGGGCTGAATTAATAACTTTACATAATACGATATTCTTAGATTGACTTAACGCAACCAGAGACGAAATGTTGTTCCTAACAGACGTTGTCTGTTAAGGATTTGACGCTTGCGACAAATCTTTAACTTGCCCCATTTACAGAAAGTAAAATGAAATTCTTCGTGTAAGGCAGTAAGAACGAGTTGCATTAATTTCATTTGTGTTTTACTCGAATTAAAATTTATGACAAAGTCAGAATTAGTTGGTGATGGGGACTACATCTAACAATAATATCGAGGACAATTTTTCCATACAGAAATGAAGAGAGTAGGCGAGAAAATTTCTGCAAAGCCGTGCACACGCCTTCCTAGATGCTCCGATGCGTGCGATCTTTCCTAGAGGTGTCCAACATGCAAGGTCTCAAGGGCCACAACTAAAACCTTTAAGGTTGCGGGCCCTATTTTCGTTACTCGGGTGATCCACATCTGACTTCCGCTTATTGTTGATCTCGGCACTTTGTCGGGCTGCTCTGAAATAGGGGAGGGCTAGAATGCAACCATGTGTGTTGCAGTACTATGCACAACGCAGTGAAATACATTGGGATGATTTTGAATTTCTGAATTTACTAGAAACAAATTCTGAAATCTAAACGTAATTTTACTTTAAGTGTTAGCCACGGCAGGGAGCGTGGTTCGAGTCCCGACGGCGGCAGGATTTTCGACACTAGCTTGTCAGCTAGGTCGAATTCAATCGCTGTCTGGAGGAGAATTCTAGCGGCCGGCTGCTCTGATCGGTAGTTTTCCGTGGTTTCTCCGATCAACACCAGGCGAATGCTGGAGCAGTACCCTAACAAACGGGCCACGGACCGCGCGCGATGTTTCCTTCCTCTCCCTTGTCCTATCCTCTCCTCTTACACACACACTTACACTAACTTGCACTACACTACCACACATGTCGGGAGACCGGTCGGGATCTTACAGCTTGTCCCGGCTGGGGCGGTGCCCCGCTGGTGGGAGATACCTGGTTGAGGGGAAACCCCGCTAGTCGACGCCAGATCTCGCCATCCAGCGGGGAAAAGATCATCGCCACCTCTCGAGAACAAAACACGCACTACACTTACGGGACTAATGACCAAAGTAGTTGACGCGCCCGGAAACATCAATCAAAGCAAGGAGCGTGAGCTAGGCGCAGAATATTTTCGCTCGACATGGATGAAGATGACTTTCACTTTCAACAGATAACCTTTCGCGGGCCACAATAAACGGCACCGCGCCCCGCCAGTTGGACAGCCCTGATCTACGCCATGGCGTACGTACGTTTGAGAAGCAGCTGCCGGTGCCCAGGTCCGCGAGGCCCGAGTGGCAGGAGCGCGCGTTGCCGCCGCCGGCGCCCGCTCCTCCTCCTCCGCCGCCGCCGCCGTCGAGGCCGCTGCCGCTGCGGCGTTTGCTGAGCGACCAGCCGCCCAGGAAGCCGTTGGCTCCGCCCCCGCCCCCTCCCCCGCTCCCGCTCCCGCCGCCGCCGCCCACGCTGGTGCCTGCGGCGCTCAGCGACGTGCACGACGTCGTGGAATAGCAGGAGGCGCGCGGAAGGCTGTAGCGGCTGGCGCCCTGCAATGCACGCGAACGGCTGTCATACAAGTTCATCTCTGAATAATTGCCATTGCTTAAATAAATGCAATAAATGAAATAAATCAATTAAATGAAAGAAATCAAATAAATGAAAAAATCAAATAAATATAATCCAATCACTAACACTTAAGACTATATTTCAAGAACGCCCCTTTGGGGTCTTAATATTCTAAATGATCACTTTGATTTTCTTTAAAGGGACCGATAACATTAGGTTGTTGGTCGTTTATGTCAATGTCATTTCTGTCGATGTCATTAGTACATTAGGTCACACCTCCTGCCATATAAAATGAATCTTTTTTACAGTTGTAAGCATATTTCTTTGGCCACGAGCTCCGTTAAGAGAGACGTTTGCGAATTAATTAAAAATATTCATTTTATAAAGCAGGAGGTGTAAAAATGACGTAATGTTATCGTCCACTTAAAAAAATCGAAGTACGAGGGGCATTCAATAATTCAAGGGACAAATAGGTCTGGAGAAGTAAACGTTTATTTTACCAATATAGGATTTTTCCTACTTTTCAATGTAATCCCCACCAACATTTATGCGCTTGTCCAAACAAGTTACCAGTTTTTTTACGCCGGCTGCAAAGAACTTTTTATCTTGATGTGTGAACCAATTTCCCAGAAATTTTTTGACATCTTCGTTATCCTAGAACGTCTTCCCAAGTAATGTCCCCTTTAGTGGACCAAACAAATCGAAATAGGATGGTGCTAAATGGGGGCTAAAAGGAGGATGACCTCCCAACCCATTTTGTCGATGTTGGCTTTGTTGAGCAGTGTGAGGACGTGTGTTGACTCGCTGGAGAATCGCACCTAACCTCTGAGATCCATGACGTTTCTTTCTTATGGCTGGGTTCACCTTGTTCAAAAGCATATATGAGCAGTATTGACTGTATATTCTAGGCTGTTCGTCAAGATAATCTCAAATAAATGCAACTACAGCGTCCCCAAACACCATCAGTACGACTTTTCCTGCTTATGCGACCAGAATGGTGTTCGTCAGTCACTGAGTCTCGACCACTTTTGAACTATTCTACCCACTTCTAAAAATTCCTGTAGTTCATACAACTTTCACAATACATTTTAGCCATTTTTGAGTATATATTAGCTGTTTTTCCACATTCAGCAAGTAAAGAACAAATCACAGAACGTTGTTCATTCAATGTGGAATTTTCAAGTGGCCTCACCATCATTTAACTTAATTTTGAGTATATGAAAATAACAATGCTGATCATCCAGATGGTCAGGGATCATCCCAGTGATGCCAACTCAATGTCATAAAATGACCAAACTTGTCCTACTGTTTTTTCTCCAGACCAATTTGTCTCTTTAATTATTGAATGAATACCTATATCTTTGTGAACGAGTGCATCGCACAGTCAAGCTTCGTGAGAATACGTGCAACTTTTGGTTTTGCCTATTTATGATCACATGGTATTAATCCTGATGGAGAAATGATGAAATGACAGAGGAGCTGGGGTAACCTCAAGAAATCCTCAACGCTAGGAACACCACAAATGCCACTTGCAAAAGAAATCTGAGCTCCTATGCTCTGCTAAGAATGCCGCGGCACCGACCACACATTGCGCACAGCCTAGTACGACAGGTTCGTGGCTCGTGAGCAAAAAACTCTCTGGCGGTACTGCACTGCACTGCACAGTTTTTGCACACATGGTACTTTACCAGGAGGATTTCTGGCCCTCCAGGGTGGGACCCTGAATCTAGATATTATCCTCACTCCTCGCAGGCGAACAAGATCTGAAATCTGGATGCGTAGGAACGTGATGAGAACATCAGCCTTGGTGGGGACAGTCTCGTCATTTGGAAGCTTACCAGCTCTCCAGATTAGTATCCCAGTCATTTAAGACCAAGTACATTTGCGACCGGACAAAGACCTCCTCATTAACTCATGAGGGGGACACGATGGTCCCTTCCCGCTCCAAGGGGGCAAAGAAGGGGAGGCAGAACTAACACCTTGCCGCAGACCGCAACTTAATTGAAGCTCCGATTTTTTTTTCATTCAATAATATAAAATTGAATTTATTTCTAATTCAAATTAATTACTAAAACTTTTTTTATTTTGGATGGATAAAGGAATTCTTTATATTGGGGGGGGGGGAGCGAAACGGTAGTTCGAAATAAGAGCCCCTCTGAATCTCCTGTCCCGGTCGTCTGGTTTTCTCAGGGCGCCCACTACACCACTGTCACCTGATTGCAAACGGCGTAACCCCGGAAAACTAGGCACCCGGGCGGGAGTTTCTCATTGCCTTTTTTTTACGCACGACCGAGGCCAGGACCAAGGCGAACGCCCGTTAGAAGGAAGAGCGTACCTGCGGGAGTCCTGCGCGGCCCGGCCCGTTGGCGGCGCCGCCGCCCCCGCCCGCGCCCGCGCCGCCGGCCGTCGAGATGAGGGTGTGGCCGGGCAGCGAACCCGCGACGGAGGCCCGCGCGCCGCCCGCGGCCCCGCGCCGCCGCAGCCGCCGCCACTTGCGCGCCACCTCCGCGCGCACCTCCCCGTTCAGGAAGCAGTACAGCACGGCCACGAAGAAGCCCTGCGGCACACCAAGCACACGCTCGCACCTGGACGGATTGATTGATGTTTCCGAGGACGTCAACTGCTACGGTCTTTCGTTTAGTGTGTGTAAGTGTGTCTTTAGGGAGTGAGGATAGGACAAGTTCACGCTCACACCTGAGGGACTGATTGATGTTTCCGAGGACGTCAACTGCTACGGTCTTTCGTTTAGTGTGTTTAAGTGTGTCTTTAGGGAGTGAGGATAGGACAAGTTCACGCTCACACCTGAGGGATTGATTGATTTTTCCAAACAAGTCAACAGCTATCGTCATTCGTTTAGTGCTTGTGTGTTGTTAGGGAGAGGGGATAGGACACGTTCACACCCACAACTGGATGGACTGATTGATGTTTTCGGACAAATCAACTGCTACGGTCATTAGTGTAGTGAATGCAAGCATGCGTATGAGTTAGGGGAGAGGTTACGGCAAGGAAGAGGAAGGGAAGATCATGCGCGGTCTGTTGCCCGTTTGTTAGGGTACCGCTGCGGCATTCGACTGATTTTGATAGGAGAAATCGCGGAAAATCATCAATCAGAGCAGCGGATGCTACAATCTCATCCAGATTGAATACGAATTCGGCTTAGCTATGTAGTGTCGAAAATTCGCCGTCAGGACTCGAACCCTGGGACCTACTGAACAGACGATGTAGCAGCAACAGTTGCCACTTTAGCCGGTTATCTTAAAACAGAGGATGGGTGAATGAATGAATGAAAGAAAGGAAGAACGAAAGAAAGAGAAAGGAAGAAATTACGAATCAATTAATCAAGAAAAATTACTGGGAAATGATGAACGAAAGAAATATTGAATAAATGCGCAATGAACGAACAATGAAAACTTGAATGAATAAATTGTGAGTGTAATCAAGATAAGAGTGAATGAATGAAGGATTAATGGACAAATGAATTAGTAAATCGATAATATTATTCAGATCTATATCCCGAAAGGAGAAAAAAGGACATTTGTTTTAGAGTAATATAGACGTCTGTACCTAATAGAGATGGTGCATTTTGAATACATTTTTCCATCAAAATTACCATAAATATGAAATGTAAGTATGAAATAAAATGCGCTACGCGTGTGACCATCTTCTGAGTTTTCAAACGATCGATGTATTGCATATCTTTTTTATCGTTTCATTTGATACTGAGACTCCAAATGATCAGGTATTTTTAAATAGGTATCTTAATTTGCCGATCTTTACCTTTCAATCAAAACGAAAAATTAGAACATTGTGTTCATTTTCCTGATACCTGATAAATTATGTTCGTTCAAGATAATAAACCTTCTTGGTTGTCCATGGTTTACAAACATTGGTAAGAAATTTGAATGCGTTTTTCCATTCATTCCACACATTCCTTTGTATCAATACGTAACACTTATCTTCACACTTATCTATCCTCCTCTATTCATCTCCATAGATCTATTTCTCATCTACTAGCAACAATTTGGACCTAAGAACACACAATTAGTTGTTACTAAAGAGAAGAACATTTTGGGGATTTAGATGCCATCAAAATCTTTGATGGTGGTAATTTTTTCTGTGTCTAAATATTTGCAATGAATTATGGTTTCCTCTTTTTAGGGTGTTAAAACCAAAGTAACTTTTTAAGCAATGGAAAATGATTACACAAAAATATTCTATCGTGATACATCTTGTCCGTCCCAGAAAAAATTCTATTGAAGATCCCAGCTCTACTGCTCAGTGTTTGTTCCGGAGAGAAACTCGAGGTAGAAGAAATGTGGAACGCTGGATGTCTTAAAGAAGTCACGCGATTTCTAACGCTTTGCTGCCCCGACTGAAGGTCAAAACTTTATGCAGAATCATAAGCAAGTTCCCTATCGTAACAAACTAATTTTATCTTGTTGCTTTTTTATTCAGGGAGGTTTAATTGAGTTTTTGACGAAACGTTAGAGGGCAGACAAAAACGGATTAATCAAAGTTTTGTTTACTAAATTACCAGTGTGTTTCACCTCCAATAGCATTCCATTGACTGACGTATTCATTTTTAAAAACAACTCTGTCAAATGCACATAAATTGCTGAAACTATTAATAAAGTTTCTATAGATGATTCTGCCTTTGCTTTAATACGGATCCAACTAATTTGAGAAGTTTACTCAGAAAATCAACTTCCTGAAATTAAATGCTACGGAACGTGTCGGGATGTTTTGAGGTGCTCAAAACTTGCATTGAGCCTTGAAGCAAGTGCCTGAAGCAAGTGCCTGCAGGAATTATGAAGCGCCCCCTCCAATTATGAACGAGTATTTTGTCCAATAACATCAGTCGTAGGTTACTAAAATGAATGAATCGCCGGTACACAAGTATGAGTTTAGAGAGGTTTTGGAGGAGTGGTTTTATTTCTACTAGAGCCCTTTATTTTGCGAAACAAAAGGTTTTAATAAGTGTACCGGTTATGATGTGAACTGTGTTTGTGAAGTTTTTAGTAGTAAAAATAACATACTATGTTCTACATGCATTTCTTTTGTCAAATAAAAAAATACTATTTGTAAAATATGTCACTTTTCTTGTGCACCATTTCTTGACTTAACAAAATAAGACGATTTTTGAGATCTGTTACTATTCTTCAGGACCAACGACGATAACTTCTACACTTTTTTTTATAAATCAATACATTTGATTTGATTAGCAATAAATTTATTTTATCCGTTTTGATTGCGTAACGTTCAATCATTATCAAACTGAGTTTAGTGTTGTAATAAGAGTTTCAAGAACACAAATGTAATAATAATACCAGTGGATGAATACATGGCTCACTTTTAACAGCAAAGAACAACATTGTAATGTAAATAATATTAGAGCAGAAGTGGCCTCCGTATTAGTTACTATCAATTTCAGTGTGTCACCTTTCGGAGGATATATAGTCAAATTTAAACAAAAATTATAGTGCATTGGAATTTTTACAAAGTTGATAAAACGACGCACATGTCGTAGTACATTATTACTATTCGTGTGCCATAAATAACAATTGTTCGGTAACACGAGTAGGAAAATCTGTTTTTCTAAATTACTTCGTAAAGTTGGACGTAGTTGTTTGAATAGACTCTTCTTAATCGACTCCATTTTTGATTCAACTTAAATGTTTTATTCAGTTAATTGTAATAAATTATTGAGAGTTAAAATATAGTTTTCTCTTGATTTCAATGTCATCGAAAGACCAAATTTGGTCACTGTACATCATTTGGGGCATGTTTCTCGTAAAGTAGCCCCCAAAATCAAAATTTCTAACACAAATGTATTTCAAACACAAGGGGCCACGATATCAGAAAGATCGATAGGGAAATATCAATTTTGGCAAAAATCCTGTCTAAGGTTTACAGTCGCTAGCCACAGACGCACCGTCACATTAATATCAAACAAAATTCTCAACCCAACTACTTGGCAGTTCAATTTTTAGACAACAGTGATTTTAGCTACATATTAAAAAGACGTGACATCCTGAATTTGTAGTTTCTTTTCACCTGATTTTCAAACATTCTAAAAAATGTAAGTATGTATTCTTGTTTGGTAATATGTAACTCATGTATAAATATACTATAATTTTTTGTCTGTAATACAAGTCATGTTATTGTATCATAATTAATGTGATGTAATGAAATATCATGCAAACATTAACTTACGTTCATGTTTATATTACCTTGTTTCTCTGGAACAACATATTAAAAACAATATTTTGTGGCCTATTTAAAATCTGCCTAAGACATTGAGATCTTACTTTCAGGACATCGAATAATCGCGTTCAAAATGAATGAGTGGGTAATATATTACAGGTTATTTTAGTACCAATTCTCTCTTATTTTTCGTATTTTATTGTCTTTCTAATGTTACTTAATTTCTTTAGTTTTATTTGCAATTATTTATTTCTATTAGATTTCTTAAAAATGATATTTTTAATTTTTGAAAAGTGTTTGTCTTAGGTAATTTTTGAAAGGTGTTTTTTTAAGGTGTTAATTTTTGAAAGGTGCTCTTCTCACGACTTCATTCTCAAGACTTCATTTACTTACATACTTACTTATTTTATTTATTTATTTATTTATTTACCTACTTATTTATTTAAGATAATTTCATACTTTCTCTGACGATCTTCCATAAGTGATCTTAGTCCCTCACCTGGAAAGACGCAAACAGCTGGTCGCAGAACAGGTAGGCCAGCTCCACCTGCGGGTCGTCACTGTACGAAAGCCCGATGAAGATGGTGTAATGCACTCCAAACAGCGGCACCAGCACCAACGTGGACTTCGCCCAGCGCCTAATGAAAAAGTACTCAGGAGGTAACTGGACGTTTTACTCAGAAAGTAGGACAAGAGAAAACATTAATTTTTATACTAGTTTTAATTATCTTAAATAAAATACAATCATTAGTTTATTAATATTAATAGTTTGTTTTACGTATGTTGTTCAAAAAAAACTATCTTTGACATCTTGAAACGAATAATCTAAGAGAAGTTTTGTAATAACTATTAACTAGCTGAAGTATTTTGCTTTGCCGGAAATCTATTAATCGTAATCATTCTCCGTCATATGGCCCTCCCTGCCCCTCCCCACCATGCCACGCTTGGTAAGATCATCGTTTCTACGGGCAGCTTACACATGCATCATTTCTTTCTTTCGCTAAACCTTCTGTAACAATATTGACTTTCAATTTCTATGAACCCGACAGAGCGTATGGAATGAATCAGAATACATTTTGTATGAAATAATATGGGCTTTCCTAATCGTTTTCTTCGCTTTATTAAACGTTAAATTTTCTCACCGTTTACGAGATATTTGCAAAAAACAGATAGAGTGCTCACGTAATATTGCTTTGCTATAAGGGGTAGGAAAGGGGAATAGATTGCACTTTTGCATTGAAACTATCAAAGCCACGTGTTTTTTCTAGAATTCTTCTCGAATATCATAAAGAGAACCGACTAATGATAGTGCCAATCAATTTGTCCTGTCGAGGGAATGAAGCAAGCTATTTATCACACCTCTAGATGTCGCAATCACGCAAAATGCGTTTTGATTGCTTAAAAAGGAAGAATAAAGCACATTTTTTGAATAATTTCTTAGAATCTTCTGAAAGGGTAAGCAAAAAATAATTTAATGATGAATACGAACGGACAGCCGGGCAGCCGGGCAGACAGACAGGTAGACAGACAGACGGACAGACGAGCAGACAGATAGACGGGCAGACACTCAGACGGCACACAGACAGACGGACAGATAGACGGGCACACAGGCAAACGGACAGACAGGGAGACAGGCAGACAGAAGGACATACAGACAGACAGATAGATGAACTGACAAACGGCCAAACAGGCCGGCAGATATATAGACGGACGGAGTTCAGTTACTCGATTAAGGAGACTAGACGTATAGTTAGAAACTTGCCTGTAGCGTCGCGTTTCTTCGCAAACCGATGCCCGAAGCTTCAAGAAGAGAACTCGAACAATGTTGACGAAGAGACCAAAACTCAGCTGAAATGGAAAAAATAAATTTCGTGACACAAGTTTTAAAAACAAAAGAAATGAATGCAGTGTCATAATATTATTGAAATTGATAATGGAAATTACATTTATTATGACATCAAAAGTACTTGAGACGTTTGCTTGAATATTTTTTTTTGAAAATTTTATAATATCAGAAAAATGTGTGCATTTTTTATTTTCATTTGATCAACATATGGTTGAAAATCTACAAAAATAAATATTTAGTAGAGACTGGAGTCTCTGGGCAGGGATCCAAGGATCCGTTAGTATTTTTTGCTGCATAAAGGAGAACATTATTTTGCTTTTGTATAGTCGACTTCACTGCTCCAGAAAACATGCGTTCTAGTTATTCGCTTGCCTGCAAAAAATTCGAATTGTCTTTTATGAGTATGAAGCTGAGTCTTCCACCAAGCTTCAATCCGATCTACATTATCACAGGAACTCAATTTACTACCTCTGAAGTGTTTCTAGATTTGCTCATGCCGGAGACGGGTATTGGTATTAATATCCATCCACTTGCTAATTTGAATGAATTAAATTCAGTGTAATTCTAGCTTTATTACGGCAAACAAAATTAACTCATCGAATGCCTCTCCGTGAAATCCTTGGAATGGGATAAAAATACTTTTACTAAGCCATTTTGTTTATGTATTTACTATTCATTATTTATCTTTAGAGATGCATGAGGTATTTCAATCGTATTTTCGTTAAAAACAGTAAAAACGATGTGCAAAAGAATGGGAGAGAAGGGTAGTCTGCACGGCAATCTTTTACTCTACATGGTTAATGATGAATACAAGTTTCAACAACGCAACAACTAGAAGAAACAATTAGACAATACATTATACAACAAGAAGTAGAAATACATTTGTCTGAAAATGGTTATTTTTGTATTAAAATAAAGTGCATGTGGTCAACAAATCATTCCTGTTTCTGGAAAAATGGAACATTGAATGTAACCTAATGTTCCAATGTGATTGGAAAAAAATCATATCATTTACGTATTTTACACATTTCGTTTCTAATGTGATGGGAAAGGCCATGAAGCCAGGCTGCGCAAAGTGGGTGGTTTGCCGTGGTTCCATTTCGTGGTTTCATAAGCGTTCCTTGTTCTATTTATAAAAGAAAAAAATGGTGCAGTTTTCGAGAATTCTTTTACAAATTGCATTAATTTCAAGCATACGTTACGCAAAAACTACTCTTTGTTTTGAAACATTGTGAATTACATTTTTAAAGAGCTGAGTTTTTACAATATATTTTGTTTAAGGTAAAAATCTGTAGCTCCAATTTTTGAATTTTTAAATGTTAAAATTTTTGATTTTTTGAAAATACAGAGAGTTAGCCCGAAGTGAGACTAGTACCGATTTTTTTACTGTCGATTGGACTTACTGTCTAATTTTGAAAATGGCTTGTGTTGCACGAAAAATTAAGCGCAAACTAGTTATATTTTTGATAAGTTATAAAATAAACTTATTTCAAGATCTGTCTTTGAAGGACCGATTTTATGAACGAAAAAATTCTATCTTTAATATTATAATTGAAGGAAGACACCAAAGAATATGTTTCAACTTACGCAATTTTCCAGAAATCAGGGATTTCAACGTAAATGACACCTGCGCTTTTCTTTTAAGAAAGATTTATAATTTCCGAGGTAAAGTTTAATTAAAAATTTGGGGCCATTTTTGAGAAAACTTTGAAACTGTTGTTGAGGCTTGGTAAAGTACTACCAAAAATCAAAATATTCGTTTCAAACTCAGAGGGCTTCCAGTTTATTTAAATCGATCGAGGAATATCAATTTTGAAGAATATCGGCTGAACGGCTTAGGCGCTTTATCATAAACAGACGGACAGAATGATATTTTGTCGTCAATCGACTTTTCGGTATCAAGTACGGCGAGAAAGAAAAAACAAAAGCTATGAATGTCTCAATGGAAATTGAGGCCAAAACCAATTTTGATTTCTTCGTTTTATCCGCAATAGGAAGTTCGTGTCCCTTAAGCCCAAAAAATCATGTTTTTCTTTAACACTTGAATGTTTAGAGGGATCTATTGCGATATTTTGTTGTCGTAATTTAGTAAACGAAAGGACACGTGAGTAAATTCCGTGTGAGGGCTAAAATAAATTTGTAACATAAGTGTGACCAACCAGAAAAATGGATAGTGTTCGAGTAATCAAATGAGACGCGTCTGAAGCAAGAAGAAACGTATTTGGGTATTAGTTCGCGCAGGAAGCTGGGACAAATGACGAGCGCGAAAGATAAAGGAGATGATGCTTGGACCCGATGGCGATAGTACGTGAGAAGTTAATCTCGTAGTTGTGATGTGAAAATCCGAAAACTTAACGGGATTTTTAACGCGATATCTGTGAATGCGAATGGAAGTGTTGTAGATAAATAATGACTTTTTTTTGAGAATTGTCAAGGGATTTCGAAAGTATCTGTGAAAATATAAGTGCGCGTATAAAACACGGACGTTTTTGTGTGGATTAAATTGCAAGATGGAGATGGCAGGGATTGGTAACGATGGTTAAGGGGGCTGCCCAGATGCAACAGGAAAGTAAACAATAGGGAATTTTGTTCAAAATTGAGATAATGTAAGAAGATCAAGTCTTGTTTAATTTTAAGAATTAGTTTAATATTTGAAAGAAGTCAGTGGCATGCATTAGAGAGGGAATAAACAAAATATAAGTTGTAAAAGTAATAATGAGTAAGGATAATGTTTTGGGCTTGAATTTTGTTTACCAACTGGGTTATTTGTATGTGAATAAGTTCTTGCAAAATGCAGAGAGCAAATGTTTGCAGAAGTATTATTATTATTATTATTATTATTATTATTATTATTATTATTATTATTATTATTATTATTCCACTACATCACGACTAAAGCTGTTATGAGTCAGCTGAATATAAAATCTACTCCAGGTTGCAACAAGCTACCTAAGGAGGAGATCTAGGGACTATCGGTGCCTCTACAGTACTTTGCGCTAAATGTGGGTTGTTCCAAATAAAGCTATTTCTTGCACTTCCCAGTCCTTTGAATTACCTGGGAGTTTAGACAAGTTCTTACTCAAATTTTGCGGAACAAATCCCTGAGCTCCGATAACTATCGGGACAACCTGTGCTTTTACGCTCCACATTTGGCTGATCTCGATTTCCAAACTCCTGTATTTAAGAAGTTTCTCTGCCTCCTTGGTAACGACGTTTTGATCTCAAGGTACAGCAACAATGACAAGTAAACACGATTTGTTCTCCAAATCCAGAATGACTATATCCGGTTTGTTTGCTGCTATCGTGCGATCAGTTTGAGTTTGTTGGTCGTACAATATTGTACACAATCCAACCGATGTCACCGGTTTTGGTGAGTGTTCGTACCACTTGGGGCATGTGTTCGGAACTTCGAGGGCGGTACAGATCTGCCAGTGGAGGTAGCTACACATCCTGTCGTGTCTTTTCTAGTATTCGGTCTTTGCTAGGATTGGACAAGCTGAAACAATATGATCGATGGTTTCTACGTGTTCCTGACAAATGCGGCATTTATCATCTTGGGAAATTTTGAGAACCGCTTTATCATAATGTCGTGTTCTCAAGGCCTGATCTTGGGCAGCTATTACAAGTGCTTCCGATTCTGGCTTCATTCTTCCCCTTTTAAGCCACATAAATGATTGATCTTTATTGATCTGCACCTTGTCCAATCGTTTCAAATATTGTCCGTGGAGTGGTTTGTCTCTCCACGATTTCTTTAACATTATTATTATTATTACTATTATTATTATTATTATTATTCGAAATAGTGAGGAGAAGTTCTGATCATGATATCAGAAACTACGTACGTAAATATTACACCGCCGAGATCCTGTATAGGCGGCCTGTTAAACCCCCTCAAAATAAAATTTATATTGATCGGAGTACTTCGTAACATTATTAGTAATTCCATATAAATAAATAATAAAATGATAGCGAAAGGGTCAGACGAAAGATCGGTCATACTACAACATTCATTTTGTCGTCTGATTGAATTCTACAGGACAGAACACGCCGGTAGTGAATAATTTCTATATTTTGTTTAACTTACATTAGAAATGTGTGAGCGGATTGTACGAGTAACTAAAGAGAATAATTGAGGTGGACAATATATTTTTCTACAGCGGTATAAAAATTGCAAAATCTGCTCATTGGTAATGTATGAGAAGTAGATAATTTTTCAATATTCAGTAAAAAAGGACGGTTACTGTATAAGTCTTGCTGCTGTGAACAGAAGAACTTCACGCATGGAAATATAGTGCATTAAACAGACATATCCCTTATTAATGTTTCCGCAATAATGCCCTATATAATACGCCGCTATTGCCATAGGCAATACCTTATTCTAATTTAAAATTACAAACTTTTTATTTTCTTGTCCTTACGATGTAAGAAGAGAGAGTACTGTAATCATGCGCCGGAAAACGGCGAATATTCGACCGAAAAAACGTTTATTGCCGGAGTCGAAAAAGTGGATAAATCTTAATCCTATATAAAGTAAATGACACGTCGTGCGGTCAGAATCCATGTTTTGTGAGTTCTTGATACCAAAAAATCGATTGACAGCAAAACGTCTGTCCATCTGGCTGAAAACAACGCTAGCGGCTAAACCGTTCAGCCGATTGTCTTCAACATTGATATTCCTTAATTGATCTGTCTGATATGGCTCCTTGAATTTAAAACTTTTGGGGGTATTTTACGTGAAGCCGCTGGGACATTTGTCCAATTTTCATAAAAATTTGCTCCTTCGTTTGTTATTAAAGTTTGTTGTTGAATAGTGTAAAGGACTTTTAAGAAAATGGTGTAGGTCTCATGTTCGTTAAAAACCCTGATTTTTTCGAAAATTGCAAAAGTTTTAAACTTTTTCAGGGTTTATTAACTAAAATGTTAAAGATAGAGATTTTTTCCTTCAATGAAATATGTTCCTTAAAGATACCTTTTGAAATAAATACGTAATTTTTCGAAAATTTGAGTACTTTTCACGTAATTTCCCATAATATTACATAGCTATTAACAATATCGCGAGAAAGTACGTGCTTTTATAGCTCCACTAGTTTGAACTTAACATAATTGAAGAGCTCCAAAGTGAGATACCGCCGTTTGTTTTTCTTCTTTCACATATCATTATATCCTTAAGACTCTTCTCCATCATGCTGTTAAGTTTAAAATAGTATTTCTTCTTCGTTAAAAGATATTAGAAAACTGTTGAATCCGATATTTAACTATCAGGCTGATTGTGAATACATTCTCTTCGTGAAAAATTGTGTTTCATTGAGGTAATGAGCTCTTCAATTATTACTTTGTGTATGGTGTCGCCTAACTTTTATCAATTACTACTTTGAGTAATCATTAGATTGCATGGCACCGCTGCCGCGACCGTGTAATCTGCTGTGGCCGCAGTGGCTCATTCGAAAGCAGCAAGAGCTGGCTCTTCGTGCTCACTTAAGGGAAACGAGTCCTTGAGCGACTATGCCGTTATCCCGTATCTGCACTTCTTATACATGTGCTATTAAGGCTCTCCCAGGTGTCTGTGCTTCCCCGAAAAGCGTGTGCCAGGAAATCAAATATCTTCGAGACCACACGGAATAGCTCTCTGAGTGCGACGCATTGTTACATACTGTTCCATTCCGACGGCCAATCAAGGTCGCTAACAGTGGGGTGCTGTTCTTCATATCAATAAAATGGGGAAATCATAATGAACTGGCCTTAAAATGGAAATAATATAAGTTTGGATAAAAACGACCCTTTTGAAAAATTTATAAGTAAAACAATGAAGGAAAACTACTTCAGAATGCTAAGACGAGGAAAACGTAGTAATCGTTCGTTATGGCATATTGCAGTCTTTTGTTTAATCTGTATGGAACTTTGGAAATTAATCTCTAGCGTCACCACTTTCTCAATGTTATTCAATTTATTGATTCGAAATTAAATGGAAAGTTCAATCAGTGAAAGGGGAATAATGGCAGTATGAGGTAGGAAGTAATAAAAAAGTAAATAAAATACATTCACGAAATTACGAAATAATAGCCCCAAACATACAAAAACCTAATACCTATATTTAAAAATACCTAAAATATCTAAAGAAGAACATCTTAAATAATCCTGTTAATAATTTGTTGTATTAGAATAGTGATTGGAATTAGTAGGTACTTAAATTAGCAATCGCATGATGTAACAAGTAAAAGACAAATTATGAAAGTCCGAATGGTAGAGAAAATCATGAATTGAAATGAAAAATAATTTTTTTCTGTTGGAAATGAATATTAATATTTTTCGCATTCTTGTAAATAATACATAAATGTATTCTTTTACAAGAATGCGAAAATTGTGTACATACACAAAATACTGTAGTATGTATCTACTCTTTCTTTTCACATCCTTGTAAAATAATAATGTAATATTACATTATTGTATTACATCCTTGTAATACAAAATACCATATCATAACCACATCAGAGAAATGTATTGAAATTAGAGCGCTTCATTGGAAATGTTTTCAAATTTCTCTTCCAATTGAATGTATGTATTTACATTTGCATCGCTCATTCATTCATATTCTTCAGCAACACTTACGCCTTATCACTATACCTCTCGTACTACTCGTCCGTTATCAGTGGCAGATGACGTACAGGATGCGCCAAATGTGTAAGCATGGTGGTCCATAGTTCATGCCGTAATCACCATCATATGTAGTAATTCTTCATTTCTTAGTCATCGCGCAAAGGGCAACATTTGACAAAATTAAAGTTGATTGCTTAAGTTGTAGTTGATTGCTCGGAAGAAAATTCCCAGACTTCCGGTACAAGAATTTCAGCGAATATTTCATGCTAATCATGAAATTACAGTTTTCACTAATTTTTACTCAAACGTTTAGACGGAATACAGTTGTTATTACATTTGTTTAGTACGGCGGAGTAAAAATCTCTCTCTCTCTCTCTCTCTCTCTCTCTCTCTCTCTCTCTCTCTCTAAAAATAATAAGAATTATTATTTTTGATATTCATTTCCTTTTCTTAATTTGAATGCAAGGAGTCTTAATTTAAAAGAATTGGTAATTACAATATTGGCAATTATAATTGGTTCCAATTTCAACGTGCTTGGTGTTTATTTGAATGAGTTGGTCCGGTTTGAATCTATTAGGTCTTAATGAAAACATGTTTGGGCTAAATAAAACGCGCTTGTTCCCGATTTTGATTTTTTCCCAACATACAAATCAAAATGATTAGACACAAACATGACTGCGCTCCAAAAAGACGTTACTTTCAAGAAATTCACGATCATCCACATGAAATATACAATATATGCAATATTCATTTATTAGTAATTTTCTTATAAATTTTTAGAAAATGTCTTTCTATAAGGTAAGCAACAAGCGCTTAGCGACTCTACTTTAATAATACAAAAAACAGTTCCATTACTTCACTAATTGATTACGACTAATTTACGAAAAGTTCTGAATTTGTTTTTGAAGCAATACTTTCATTATTAAACGATTGTAGCATTATTAACTGCTTCTAACTTCTATTGAAAGTGTTTTTGAGTATTGAATTCTTTGAATATAAGCTGCGACAGTGTCATTTCCATGACAAAGTGTCCCCCCCGATAAGATGGTAAAAAGTTCCCCTCAACCAAATTGCATATGAGTGGTTACACTATAATTCTAACATAAAAATAATATTTTTGAAAGGTTTCTTAGCCTCCGTCCTACCACCCACACCCCTATACAGCCAAAAACGTGTTTTTTTAATTTCAATTTTTTTCGACAACTGAACACTATTTTATCAGACTGAAAAAAATATGATAAATAAGAACACAACATGGACTATTAGAAAAATATTTTTCAATCTTTTCTCAGGCCCAAATTCGAACACAAAAAAATATTTTCGAAAAAAAATATCAAGAAATATTTTTTACTGTGTCTTAGAAGCCTGGAACAGGCTCGAAAAAAATGTCAAAGGTTCCTCTTTACACACAAATTGTTGTGTATTTTTTTCAGATTTTTCCGATTACTGGGCTGCACTTAAAAAAATAAAAACCATTTTCCGGCCTTTAAAACACCTGGACTTTCAATATACTTTGAAACTGACTTCAACGGTTCTCTGCATTTATTTTAGTGTTTATTATACATTTGTATACATTGCTGTATCACCCAATAAAGTTTGATTTTGGAATATACTTACGAAGTATCATTTTTTAAGCTTTCTAATCCTTTGTATGAGAATATCATACGCTAAGGAAAGATAATAGTGTTTGGCAGTTTATTAAATAATAATTCCGTCATATTTGAGGGATAATTGGGGGACATGTGGAAAAATGAAGGGTTAGACCCAGATTTACAAGAACTGTTTTACTTGTCTTAGAACACAGACACTGGCACGAAAATATTCTTAAAACTTCATCTCAGAATGCTTGTGAATTTTTTTCATATTTTTTTAATAGCTGGGTCATAGATTTAAAAAAAAAAACAAGACATTTGTAGTCAACCACTTGGCAGTTCGGCAGTTGCCGCGTCCTAAGCACGTGCGACCTTGCTTGAGGAGGAAGGCCACAGAGTAGCACCTAAAACATTGACAACTGAGCCTAGAACGCGGCGCCTCCCGGACAGATAAATAGTAACGCATTGCTTGCGGAAGTCTGTGGTCTCACGTCTGTAGATTGTTTCAGACTAGAGAAAAAGTTGTCTTTTCGTTTACCTAAGTATTTGTTCTTGTATACGTATAAATATGGAGACACTCGTACAATCTGTACACGTGCGAAAACTCTGCACTTTGTAAATAATAATTGTACGAAAATTGAAAATTGATTTAATATAGCACCCAACTGCAAACGCTCATCCCCCGAAAAGTAGTTTACGGCATTATAGACCCGGTACTGTGCGAGAGAATTCATTCCAATATTGCTGAGCGTTGAGATAAAAAATCGCAGAAAATAAAATAGTCCCGTTAATTTTATCGTGAAAGATAATTTCAGTATTTTCCTCCAATTTAATTTTTCGTTGATATCGGCTTCTCTTTTCTGTCCATCTGTGCTACGGAAAAGGCGCACCCAAAAGAACTAATATGGAAAATTGTAAAATGGATGATCATGAAAGTGGTATTTTGAAAAATACATCCCAACAACATAATCGGGGCCTAATATGTTCCCCTTCACTTCCCCACTGTCCCCCATCTATTCTGCACACGAAATGTCCCTTATCATTTCCCCATTTGTCATCTACCCGTCCCCCAAAACATGTGTGTTAGAATTTACTTGTTCTCAAAAAAAAGGCGTGTCCCCATGAGACAAGCAAACCTGGTTTAAAAGGCCTGGGAAGCATCGCTTCCGAGTTATTTACCATTATAATGTGTGTTGCAATAATCTTTTTTGTATGTCATAATCTGCAAACTTCTATTTTTCTTCTAAAATCTGTTTGATGTAGGATGGGCTATAATTCTTTATCCACCAGTATCACACTTACAAGGTCTTGTGTCGATTGTTTCTTATATATTGCCAAAACTATCGTCTTTCCGTAGCATACGATTACTTATGCAAACGATTAGAAAGCTTTAAAAATGATACTTCGTAAGTATATTCCAAAATCAAACTTTATTGGGTGATACAGCAATGTATACAAATGTATAATAAACACTAAAATAAATGCAGAAAACCGTTGCAGTCAGTTTCAAAGTATATTGAAAGTCCAGGTGTTTTAAAGGCCGGAAAATGGTTTTTATTTTTTTAAGTGCAGCCCAGTAATCGGAAAAATCTGAAAAAATACACAACAATTTGTGTGTAAAGAGGAACCTTTGACATTTTTTTCGAGCCTGTTCCAGGCTTCTAAGACACAGTAAAAAATATTTCTTGATATTTTTTTTCGAAAATATTTTTTTGTGTTCGAATTTGGGCCTGAGAAAAGATTGAAAAATATTTTTCTAATAGTCCATGTTGTGTTCTTATTTATCATATTTTTTTCAGTCTGATAAAATAGTGTTCAGTTGTCGAAAAAAATTGAAATTAAAAAAACACGTTTTTGGCTGTATAGGGGTGTGGGTGGTAGGACGGAGGCTAAGAAACCTTTCAAAAATATTATTTTTATGTTAGAATTATAGTGTAACCACTCATATGTAATTTGGTTGAGGGGAACTTTTTACCATCTTATCGGGGGGGACCCAAAGGGTTAAAAGGGGGACCCAAAACGATTAAAGTGTAAAACTTCACTGACCCTGAGCTCAGCGCGGTTTTAGCACAGTCGCTCGTAGTAGTGGTGTTCGCTAACAGAGTGCGCGGACGTCGCTGAGACGACGTTTGACGACCGCGGATGCTTTTGTAAGTAGTAGGGAGCTTGCAGACAGAAGTGAAGCACACTCCTTTTGGTGGACACATTCACATGTGTCCCATTACTTGGGGAATGTTTTCTTGAAAGAAAAAAAACGTACCTTCGAAAACGTACAATTTTTTTCCAGAAGAATTCTTGTAAATAATAATAAATAATAATGTACATTGGTTTAGAAATCCACGATTTACAACTTTTGATACCAAGAATGTATAATTTCTTTTAAATGATTAATAGAGCCCGAAAGCTAAGCCATTTATTTTACCTAAAAAAGGTAGGCAAAAGGCGTATATTTTTACTAAAATAGGCATGCAAAAGAGCATTTATTTTGGCTAAAATAAGGGTGCAAAAAGGCATTTAAGCAATGAAAAATCAGCATTTGAAAGGAATTATTTTTAAAAATGAATGATTAAAATATTTCATATTTTTATTCTGACTGTAAAATTTACATTAGCGCTTACGAGGAAAGAAACTATTAATTCTTTGTAACCATGATTGCACATGACCATCTGATAGGATGACTACGAATTTATTTCATTCGCGATGCTGTCTCTACGAAATGCTAATGTGGACTCCAGTTTGATTCTTTAAATGGTATAAGTCGAAATGGAGTTACAGTTTTTGTTCTTCTCACTTGTGTAATCTCCAACACCGAGAAGTGTACTACATCACATACATAGAGGTGTGTCCTCAAAAGGGGGCGGAGGGCTTACTGAAATATAGGAAGGGATTCCTCGTGAATGAACAAAACCTGACGGCATCAATGTAAAAGAGCAAAAATCGTGCCTATTATCAACTTCCTTTCTCATTTAGATTTTTAAAACTACCTGAGTTCATTGTTCAGGTGCTAGAAAAAGTTCTGTAGCGAAATGTAAATGAATCTGATATAAAAGATTGGCGGGGCAGTAAAGTTCAAGATATAGTGTTATAAAATGTCCTTAAGTAAAAATCTCAATGACTCAAGTGCGCAAGGTTGTGCTGCCAGTTGGTACGTACGATGATGGAGGCGACGATGGGGACCCGCACCAGCAGGAAGAGCTGCGGTCGGCGGTACACCGTCCAGCAGACGAAGTCGTCCAGCAGCAGGCGACACACCACCCACGCCAGTACGAACACAGCAGGCAGCCCTGCACACAAGACGCCCCTTGCCAGTCTCGCACCCCTTTGCCATGCGTCATATGTTTTTCTTTCTTTCTTTCTTTCTTTCTTCGACTTTCATGATATTCACCCTCTGTCCCTATCCATTTCTCTCTTCCCTTGAGCCCTTAGCTTACACCCTTAATCCATTCTTCTGTCCTTAAGCTTTCACCTTTTCCCTGGAACCTTTTCTTTTGTGCCTTTTGCTTCGCTACTTTTTCCTTGTATTTTCTTTGTCTTTTCTTTGTCTTTCCTTGTCTTATCTTTGTCTACTTACACCCTTCACTAGCAATGATTGCTAGTGTTCTTCACCTTGTGCCCTTCATTAACATTTGCCTTTTACGTCCCTTCCAAGGAGAGTAGTCATCTGACTGCCGGAGGGTATTGTAGAGGAATATGTTTCTCCAAAAATAGATTATTCCTCGTGATTAAAATAGATTATTCCTCGTGAATGAACAAAGCCTGACGGCATCAATGTAAAAAAGCTGAGTTATATTACGAACCAGAATGCACTACGTATTCATTATCAGGAGGAACGTAAGGAGTTCTCGTATACATGACTGCGAAATGGAACTTCGGAATGCAGGTATTCTAGGCCATTATAACTTATATTATTGCTAAATGGAATAACGTTGCCTACTTCAAAGTTAGCGTCCTGTTAGCAGGGAAGGATTAGACAGTTTTAAATTAGCTATGAAACTGTGGCCTTTTAACTTCACTACACATTTTTCTTCAGAGTTCCAGAAAAGTAATTGAAACACGAAAAAGATAATTAGATTTGATGTGGGTACAAATGCATGTACCAATCATTTTGCGATCTTTGACTTGAACTTGGACTCGATGTTATTTATTAATCGCTAAGCCGGAAGACCAAATCTTCGACGTAGACACGGAAATGTGCGAATGGAGCAAGTCAAATTAGCCCATTAACGCCCATGATCCCCATTTGGGGATCGCGCTGTTTTGCAATGATATTGTGACGATTATCAATTGCATTGCGTACATCGATACCGGCCAGTATTCCTTAATGTTCTGTGAGTTGCCCTTCGCGCGTTAGTGCCTGTCCTACGTGTGTTAGAGAAATAATTGACAAATTTTGAGCAAGTGCCGTGGTTTTTCACCAGTCTAGCAAAGATAGTTTCTTAATTAACTATTATATTCATGTAAGTAACCCTATAAAAATTATATGCGTAATTTGCGTGTAAATTGAACTTATCTGAATGCCCCGATGTGTCGATAAGTAAGTTTATGTTGTTACTTGTGTGTGATATCCGTCTTATAATCTGATCCCCATTTGGGGATCATGGGCAATGGCGTGATATATGTATTATTTTAGGCAGCTTCAACTGACGAGTTCTCTTTCTATATATTCTAGGCTCTAATGGAATCAAACAAATTCCTGACATTGTCGGAAGTGGTAGACATCGTCAATGATCCCAATTTCTTTTCTGAAGGGAATGACGACACACAGACTATTGATATTGTTCAGTTACCACCTGAGAAAGTAGATTGTGTATCTGATTTAGAGGACTTTGATGATGATGATTTGGAAGACAGTTCTCCGAACGATGTTCCGGGCTCGTTAGAAATTCAATGTTCTGCGTTTAATAATGCAGATAATGAGAACTCTATGGAAACTTCGTGTGCCAGATCAAAAAAGAAAAGAAGGATGAATTATGAATCACCCTGGACAACAAATGACCCTTTATTTCGTGATTTTAAGAAAATACAAAATGAGGAATGCGATACGAGATTACAAAAAGTTAAAGAATGATTAAAAAACAGGACTCCTTTAGAAGTATTTGAGCTATTTTTTTGATGAAATGCTTGAAGATATCGTTAAAGAAAGTGTCACATACGCTACACAAATGAACAATCTCAATTTTGCCCTCAGTATTGATTGTTTTAGAAAATTCTTAGGTATTCTTATATTTTTTGGATACAATTTCTTGCCCCAACAGCGTTTGTATTGGTCAGAAAATGAAGACCTCAGTGTCCTGTTAGTACGGAAATGCATGACAAGAAATCGCTATATAGAAATCAAGAAAAATCTGCACTTCAACGACACCAGCTTGCTGCAAACACAGCCAGAAGAAACTAGAGACAAACTATTTAAAATTCGTCCGTTTGTGGATATATTTAATGAAATCTGCATGAAATTTGGCGTATTTTCAGAGAATGTGAGCATTGACAAGCAAATAGTGAGGTATTATGGGCATCATTATTTAAAGCAGTTTATTAGAGGAAAACCAGTGCGGTTTGGTTTTAAACAATGGATGATGTGCTGTGCAAATACGAGTTTCTGTTATCATGCAGAGGTGTACGAAGGAAAGCGAAATAATGATGTTTCTGCAGTTGCATATGGATTAGGAGGCGATGTAGTAATGAGAATGATTTCAATTGTTGAAAATCCAGGTGATCATAAATTTTATTTTGATAACTTTTTTACTAGCTTTTCTTTGTTGAAGGACTTGACAGAAAGAGGCGTGCGTGCAACAGGTACCTGTAGATATGACAGAATGAAAAAAGTGTCCAGTAAAAGATGATAGAAAAATGTCCAAAGAAGAACGTGGATCATATGATTATCGGTTTGATCCAGAAAATAAGATTATCGGCGTAACATGGAAGGATAACAATACAGTGAAAATGTTATCTAATGATGAGCACATCCAATCTCTGGCAAAAGCAAGTAGGTGGTCGAGAGGGGAAAGAGTAAAAAAATGATAAATTAGCCTCATTTGATTTCTCAGTATAACAAGTACATGGGCGGGGTTAATAAAATTGATTGGATAATACAGAAGTACAGAATTAGAATTCGAGGGGAAAATGGCATTTCCCTCTTTTTATTAAGCTTGTAGATATGGAAGTTACAAATGCTCATGTTTTATATTGTATGACCAATGGAAAACTTCCTATTCTGCAGTTCAGAAGACAAATTGTATTGTCATATATGTATGTTTCATCACTATTTGATCCCAAAATGTTAGGAAGACCAGCTCTTACCAAATCCTCGGAAAAAAGAATTCCTATGACCTCTCGTACAACGGGAAACCATTTTTTGATGAGAACGGACAGAGGCAGACAGAGAAAGTGCACCATATGTAAAAAAAAAAAACGTCCGCAAAGAATGCAAATTATGCGACATAGAACTCCATGTAGATTGTTTTCCTAAGTGTCATGAAGGAAAATAATGTAAGGAAGAAATGTTCTGAATGTATAATAAATTTTTTCTAAATATACAAACATTTGTATTCACCACAAATTGTATACCTGTCATCGCCCCATGTACCATGATCTCCAAATGGGGATCGAAAAAAAATTGTTATAAATCCTAAATTTCCTAACATACCAAAGAAACACTTAAAACATGTCTTTCTAGGCAGGAATGGAACAGTATAAAACAAAGAAAATCACAATTAAATAGTTGGGCGTTAATGGGTTAGTTGTATCAAATTGACGATTTTTTAAATTCTCTTCTAATCCAGCTATCTCAGCACGTACTACTTTTTGAATCTACACCTCTTGTAAAGAATATTCCACACGTTTTTCATTTACGCATTTGCTTCAGCTGTTTGTTAAAAATACCCTTGCACCGTACGCTCTTCGCCTAATGTAGTTGCACTTTTCTCGCTTGGACCTGTACCCTCCAACGCGCCTTTCGCTTTACGTCTTTTCTACCTCACGCTTCTCTATGGAACGCTCCCTCCCATCTACTCTCTCTCACTCAACTACATACTCTCTCTCTCTCTCTCTCTCACACACACACACACACCAGCTTACCAGCTTGCCTGCCACACGTCGTTTCTTAACATCTAATAATCTAAATGTAATTCATGCAAGACACTATAAAAGGCGCTGGTGAATGTTACGAAGATAACTACCCTCATGTTTTTAAGCAATACAAAGTACTGGTATCACCAGATATCAGTACTTCGTATTGATAGATTCTTATGCGCTTTTTCAGCCTGAACTACATAATTAAAAGATTTCTTTCCAAATCGGTCGTATTTTGAAGCATTTTTACATGCTTATTGTAGATCTAACAGATTTCATTAATAACCTAGTTTTTGGAAATTATCAAATCTTTTAACATTAAGATGTACATTATGAAATGACAGAGCAGACACTTTAACTACTTGCCCCATCCAAGTGTGACGTAAAGAGTGATGGCACTCGTGTCTGAGAAGAGAGCCAGGAAGATGAGGTTGTGCAGATACAGGCCCTCCATCAGGATCCACGAGTAGTTCGCCATGATGAAGTACTCCCACATACTTGTGATTAGTTTGCACTCCCAGTTTTCCTGAAAATGAATTACTTCTATTATATTAGTTGAATTGCTTTTGGTTGAAATAATTGTGGTGAAAATTTCCGATTAGTTCTCATAAATAAAATTTCACTTTTCAAAAGTTTTCTAAAAACAATATCACCACTGTAAATCAAATGCAAACATTTAGAGACTTTTGGCACCTTTAAAAATATTTATACTTAATTCAGTTTAGTTTAAAAAAATTGAATGATTAATAAACCTAATACATATTAACATTTCAGAATGCATAACTCCTTTTCTTTCGTATTCAGCATTTAACAGCATATACAATTATTATGAGACGAGTAATTCTATCAGGCGTGATAGTTATACTGAATAGACTTTCAAGATTTCCCTTTTCCCTTAAATTGTGTCAATATGAAATGTTAGTGCACATAAATGTTATTAATTCTTCTACATCCGTTTTACTATTTACAGATGTGTGGCAGAATAATGGCTCTTTCAAAAGACATGAATTATTTTTAAATTTCTTTCAATCAGTGCCCTTCACGATAATATATTTCAACTAGTTTCGAGTAATTTCTGTCTTTGGAATTCCATCAAATGTTTCAGAGATTAAACTGTTCAGTCGATCATGGAAGACCTTGAGAAGATCTCTCAACAAGTTAAGTAAACCCTTGAGTTTGCTCGCCTCTAGAGGCTCTTGGCAAGACATGAAGTGCCGCACACTGCATCGCCAATCGTTTGAATCACCAAACAGGGAATTTTCATGATCTGAATACCAACTACCATTCGTGTTGTTCTCATTCAATTTCACTGTATTGTTGAGTATCCTCTGCGGTATTGAACACTTCATTCAAGATGCACTTGAGGAATGTTAATATGATGACTCCATATTTGAAAATACGTGTTTCTACATTTCAGCACGTATAAATATTTCCACTCACTTACAAAAACGTAAAAGGAATTTACATGTGGTCTAGAATTGAGTAAGACACGGATAAATTTAAATATTCCAATGGCAATGGAATCTGAGGGCTTTGAGGCGATGAAGACTTGTTCCACATCCCCATTGATGTGCCACCGAAATATGGAGAGTGAAATGGATGAATTCGGGAACTATTTTTGCTGAGTTATAAACGTGCCAGGTAAATCCTTGTCGACTAATCTGAATCCGTCCGCCCGTCTGTCCGTCCGCCTCTCTGTCCGTCTAAAGGTCACTCACTGTTAGACCTCTTCCGGTCCACCAATCCAGACAAATGAGATGTCATTCGATGCTTCTTGCTCTCTTAGTAAGAAACTGGTCATGTTCTTGCAGATTCATCCAGAAATTTCTCGAAAATGTCCGAAATGTTTCTAAAATCGAATAAAATTAATCAACTAAAACGAATTTTTGGCCAACGCGAATTCTTGTGACATATTGATATAGACGATAGTTTTTCATTATGTTGGCGATGGTTACACTAATTAATGTAATGAAACACGATGTTTTAAAAGTAATTGTATCAATTCTTTTTCATGTAACTCTGTGTTTTTAAGGATGGACGAGCTAGGCAACTTAGTTGTTAAACATTTTCTTTTCAATGTGAACTTGCGTGGCATACTCAGACAGTCTGCATGAAAATACCCACCGCCAGAGGCAGTTGGCTAAGCTAGTTAAGGGAAAATAGATCTCTGTTTACGACAAAAATTAAGAAAAGCACTCCAAGAGGACCACTTACTGGAGCCCCTCCTGTATAGACCGTGTTAAACAATGATCACCGTAGCAAACACGGGCACGGAAAATTGACGTGTAACCCGAGCGGACACGCAACCATTCGTGCATAGGGAGATCACTATAAGATAGTACCACTGGGTGCCCTGGGCGAATGGTACCCCGGAAGCGACGCTGCGCTCCTTAAGGTCTCGAATGGCTATCAGCTGAAAAAAACTAAGACAGCACATCATAGCTGAAGCCATCACCAGGAGCGCGGCTAGCTACTTCGCCCACACAGCCAGGCCGTACTTCGCCCCGCGCGAGTACAGAGAGATCGTTGACAAGATCTGTGGCCCCCGCCCTCACCGCACCAACGGCAGCAGCAGCAGTACCGGGCTCGCGTCACAGGCGCCACACTCGTCACTCACGGAGCAGAACACTACAGATCCAAGTTAAATGCCTCTTTTTTCCCTCTTTTTTTCTTCTTTCTTTTCCCTTTTTTTTTCTTCCACCCCTTTTCCCCCTTTTTTTAGCTTTTTCTTTAGCTATTAACTCATTTTTTCTCTTTTCTTGAACCTTTAACTGTTTGTTAACCTTTTTTTAAATTTTTTTTAACTATAGATAACAGTATTAGAATTTGTATTTGAAAAAGTCTGAATAAAACAATAGCTACTGGTGGCCACAGCTGGCAAGATAACTATGTGTGCGTATGCCCCTTCGGATATCCTCGCATCCAGTACGTCCCACAGCAGCCACCGCTTCTACAAGGTACCACTTTAACAGCTACTGGTGGCCATAGCTGGCAAGATAACTATGTGTGCGTGTGCCCCTTCGGATATCCTCGCATCCAGTACAGCAAGCCAGCGCTTCAGAGCGCGCGAAGCGGCCGTGCGCACGGTGAGCACGTGCTAATCAGCGCGCGCGCGTCGACACGTACCTCGAACTCGCTGCCGAACATGTCTCCGTCGGGCGTGTTCCTCACGTCGGAGGGCAAGCCGAGGCCCTGAACGAACAGCGAGTGCTTGAGCAGCGCCATGAAGGCGCGCATGATGAACGACAGGAACAGGTGCATGTGCAGCGTGTTGCGCGGGCAGCGCAGCTTCCTACGAAACCAAGTGGCAAACATTACCAACAAAAACAAAACTGAACAATATTTACATTAACATGTCTTAGTTGAAGGTATTTTTTACAATCTTAAAGGTTAGGAGTCCCATAAATAAATTAATAGACAGACAATTGACGTACACAATTCTTTATTTTCATGAGTCCCCGTAATTTTATTCTCAACAGCTTCGGGGATGATTTGAACAATATATCCCCGAAACTGTAGGGAATAAAATGGCGAGACTCATGAAATAAAGAATGGTGTGTGTCAACTGTCTGTATATTATTCATGGGCCTCCTTACCGGCAAGATTGTAAAGATAAGAACTTAGCAAACAAAAATTACCCATCAGACTATCATTAAGTTTGTATTTATGTTTCTTTTGTCTCAAACATTTTAGACAGAATTCTTTTAAAACATTTACAACAGAGGCACATAACCTAATTTAGATTCAACAAATTTATTAAAATATTCTACTAATTGTCAAAAGATTTTCATTTTTACATTTCGAGAACGTTTAGTTTAATATTATAAGATTTTTGTTTATCTTACAATTAAGCAGAAAACATAATTTAGATAAAATAATTTTATTAAAATATTATTTTAATTCTTAAAGTTCTTTATCTCTACCTTTCGAGGACTGCTTTTGGTAATTTAATAGTTTTTGTTTATTTTAGATTAGCTGGTACACGGCGCGTTGCTGCCGTTTAAGAAATAATTCAGGAAATATTTCTCTCCCCCTCTCTCTTTCTTCCCCACTCTCTTTTCCCCTCTCTTTTTCTCTCCTGTCTGCCCCTCTGTCTTTCCCCCTCTCTCATTTTCCCCCACTCTCTGTGTATCTTTTTACATCCGTCTCTCTTTTACCCCTGTGTCTCTTCTTCCTCCCAGTGTCTTCTTCCTCTGCGTCTCTTCTTTCCCTCTGTCTCTTTTCTCCCACTCTCTGACTCTCTGTTTTCCTCTCTTTTCCTTCTCTATTTTCCCCTCTCTCTATTTTTACTCTCTCTATTTCTCCCTCTCTCTTTACCTTTCTCATTTCCCCCTCTCTCTCTTTTTCCTTCTCTCTTGACCCCTCCTTCTCATTTTCCCTCTCCTCTTATCAACTTGCGCCGCCTGATCCTCCTCGCCTTCGCCCCACGGCACACGTCAACAATGAAGCTTAGCGTGAACGCCCAGCAATAATGAAGCTTCGTGAATTGGGAATTGCATTTAACTGAAGCGTTATCATGTGCTGTAGCGCCATCTAGAAGAGTTAAAATAATTGTAATACGATTACGTTCTTCCCGCAAGTGCAAGCAATAAGTTGGCAATGTTTTATTACAATCGGATGCACAGTACGGCAGCGCATTAAGCACGAATCAAGAAACATTGATTTTTATGTATTAGATTAATTTTCTGTATATTTTTTTCGTGAATGTTTCCGATATTTTAATAGTTATTCTACTAATCGGGGCGGAGATGAATCAAACAAAGAGGAAATGATTAGAATTAGTCAGTCGTTCATGAGTTATAAAAGACTTCATTAACCCGACTTTGTTTTATTTATTTAGATTCTGTACGTCTTTGAGCAGGTGGGGTAATATTGAGTAATATTGAGAAGCGCCGGACCAGCAAAAATGTAATAAAATGTTCAAGAAGATCTCATCGTATATTGTTCGGTGTAAACAACATTGCTTTGAGGCCGATTTTAGTTTTAAGGTCCTAGAACGCTTCGTTATAGATTTGAAAATCGTGCCAAGTGTAGTGGGTTGCATTTGACAGGAATACGTAGTTTTTATTCTTCAGCGCCAAAACAGAGATAATTAAAGTTGGTTCAGTCGTTCTTGAGTTGTAAATGGTGTAATAACACGACTTTCTTATCCGACGAATCAAATAATTTTGTACGGATCTAGAGTAACCCCTGAAGAAAAGGAATTACTCTAAGAAACGATTTTTCAATTTTTTATTAAATATAACTTATTAACACAATCACATGTATCTACCTATTCCGACAAGTACTAGACTGTAACCTGACTTCTCAGTAAGAGTACGTACAAATGATTAATTTTACAGTGAGGCACCTAGAAATAGAATGTAACTTAAGAAGAAACAAATGATTTCCAACAATGAACAACAGTCTCTGGGACGGACCCGTTCGTTCTTCCCGTCGATTCTTCTGCCTTAAGTGAAGTACGAACACAGCTAAATGTACTGTTGGACTAAAAAAGAATAGGTACTATTACAGGTTAAATAGAAATACAGCAGTAAAGTAACTTTTAAACATATGTATCAGATTCATCGTTGTTTGGGAAACTACAATAATAATGTATTATTGAATACTAACATGTTTTGTAGATTGTGAGATCAATCAAATGTAGTTGAAACTTCCTATTATTTTTTTTGTCGGACCGAAATCCCTCCTGGGCTACGACGTATGTGGAGAGTGAAATGATATTCTTCTGTTCTGTTTGGCTTCAAAGGAAATTTACGAGTTTCAAATACTTTATAAAATCTGTTTCAAAAGTTCTGAAATTAAATGAAACGAATATGGTCTGCTGTTTAGACACCAACATAGGAGATAGTGAAATTTGAAAATGTAACTTTGATGATGAACCAAAGTCTAGCTGATAAAATTGACTCAAAGCAACATCAAATTTTGAAGAGCGAGAGGTATATATTCGGCGGATACCATTACTTTATCTAAAAAGGCTTGTGCCCCCAGTGAAGCAGTCGAAATCACCGCTCCGAAACACGAATGAATAAAAGCTCTACCTCCTCTTAGCTTTGCATGATTAAACATCAAGCACCGCAATACGTTTGAGCACAAACCACACATGTTTCTCTACCTAAATCCAAAGGTACCAGACACAGGTTACCACCGATCTCTCCTTTTCCATTTGATGATTAGAATTGAAATGCTTTGAGCCAGCAGATTTTACGCAAAAGGGAACAGTGATGAGAGTCAGCAAAGCGGGAATAACGAAGTTAAGTAGTTTATAGAAAAATAAAACCACCTGATAAAAAAAATGAAATTCATGAAAAAAGTTTTCCCAAACATATTTTACGACAAATACGCAAACTCACACGTATAATAACTTCAATGGTCACTACTCTGGCACGCAGAAACGACGTTGAATGTTTAAAAGCAGCTTCATGTGTTTATTATCCTCCTCGAACATTCGTTTATTGAATTTGTAAGAGGGGGTACAGCAGTATTTTATGTTAGAAATTAACTACAGGAAAACCACTGTCTTAGAAATACTTAGATCATACGAGCATGTTAATGCGTATTCTGCTTATTTATTACAAGATATATTTTTCGTTGCAATAATGTCAAGGACAAGAACAGTGTACGTATTGTAAAAATTCGTGAAGCAATTGTACTTCATCACTTAATTCGAATATCACCCCACAGGTAGCGGCAGTGATCATCAAGCATTTTCCCTTTTCTGTTTTGCATTTGTGAACTAGCTATCAACTGGAGAACAGCTAACCTGCGCCTGAATGGTATCAAAGTGCATTCTGTTATCTGTGAAAATAAATTTATATAAACTTGTGTTACCGGAGAAGAGATAAACTACAAAACATTCGTCGCATGAAGGTAATATTTTTCACATTTTTTACTGTATTGAAAAAATCATTGTCATGGTCACGTAGTAGAATGCAGTTGATTGCCACTGATTTCTTCAAATTGTGAAAATAATAGTCAAGTGATTGTTACTATAAAAAATTGAAGTGTTCGGGGTTAATCATAGCTGACATTATTCGTTTCATAGGGAAATGCGAAGTGAACTAGTGTTTTTTACTCGTAATGCGAGAGACACGCCGTAAGATACGAGCAACCTATCACTCGTTTTTGCCCTATCTTGAAATCATTTATCATAGATGTATGCCTCTTTTTATGAAGGTCAATATCTATGTCGTCTAAAAAGGCAAATAACATTATTTGCACCCGAACGTGTCAATTGTAATTGGGCATTCTGCGTAACTATTTCTTCAATTAGATATGAAAAATTAACAACGTCGCAATGTTAATGTGACTACATGTGAATCAATAACTTGCAATAAATACAAGGGAAACATGTGACGATAATTGTTATGCTTCTCAAAAATATAGTTAAATTCAGTCCTCATTTAAGAGAACAAACGTGTACATAAGACACAACCTGTCTTATTCCAGACATTTTCAACATTTTATAATAGTTTTTATGATACGAGTGGTAAAAGTGGCCTTCTAGATTGCGAGTAGGAAAGGTTGCGACACGAGGCCGATAGGCTGAGTAGCACAATCCTATAAGCAAAATAAAATCACTTTCACCACGTGAGTCGCACACTATTTTTATAGACAGCCTTACTGACTTCCATTTTATTTTAATTCAAGAGTACAAATCACTTAATGTTACGGCTGATCCCGATTGTACGATACTCCTCGCTGTCACGGTCTTCTTAATACGTTCGTATCGTTCACTGCGCAGTTTGAATACTAGAGGCTTTCTTATAATATGCTTACTGAAGTGATTTATTATGAAAGTGAATTGGTAATTATGCGATGGATGGACTCAAGGTTGTCTATAGATAACGCGAGAGCCGAAGGTCCGAGTCTCGCCGTGACATGGATCCGCGCGAGCGAAGCGAGAAAACTTACCTTTGAAAGTAATTTGTCATTATAATATGGCGGGGACAAAGCGTATAAGGGCGTCTCAAAACTTTACGAGCCATGAAAATCGCCTATCGGTACGATACATACGAACGTATTAAGGAGGCCGCGACAGCGAGGGGTACCGTATAGTCGGCATCAACCAATGATGCATTAAGGTCAGTAGTACATCATTTGGTAAGATGTATTTTGTTTTCTCTGTTGCATTTACAGATTTATCAGAACACTTGAGCATCGTCTCACTTTTAGCACTAGTGCTAAACTTTGAACTTTTAGTACCCTTCGTATGCCCTGAAAGAGCCGCTTTTAGTAGTGACTGGCAAAAAAGGTATTTCTGCGACATGACGTATAAGTAATACCAAGACGGAGGGACATTGAGATATTTATGGGATTATTTACGTGACCGCATCAGTAGGTAGTATAGTCGAAAACCTTTGTAAACATTGAAGTTTGGCAATGACAAGAAGAGCTATTTTTTATTGTTTTCTTGGTGCAGTGAGTTAAAGTTATTACAAATAAGGAGGAAGTCCTCTCTGTGATCCTCTTCAACCATCTAGCAGTGCCATATACTTCAAGTTATTTGGAAACCGTTTAATATGTACAAATTAGAGTAGGAACGACGGAGTTGTAGGACTGGTTGAAGGTGGGCAAAGGAAGAGCTATGAGCAAAACGTTAAGTGCTGTAAGTTGTCCGTCGGCCTGTAGGCAGTCACGAGCCTCAGAGGCCATGGACTGAAGCGTCCCTCTTGTAAGACCTTTAGCGAGGCCTTGGATTCACGGAAATCGTCGGCAGCATGGTCTCACCCGAAGAAGAGAGGAAATGGATTTGCAAATTATAGTCTGGCTTCTGGATAGCACATAGAGTGTGATGTTCATTTACATACAATAACCTTACATATTAATATGTAAGGTTATTGTATATAACCTTATAAGCATGTGTAAATAAACTCCTTTATACAAATTTGTAATTTTGTTTAAAACAATATACACTGTATATCTCGCTATGGTATTATGATATTGCTCATTTAGTGTATTATTGAAAAAATAATCTATAATTGTAAACGCAACGTCAAAATTTCGAGTACTTTTGAAGTTTGGAAAAATTCACTGGTTTCTTGGCGCATCTTTTCACTTCGAATGGATTGAAATTTGAAAATCGCCAGCAGTGAGTGTCAGTTTGAGAGAAGTTGCAAGTATCTTTTCGAGGAAAGGTATAGCTACACTGTCGACAAAGGATGCCGTTGGAGTGATCACATGTTTACTTTACAAATCGTCTCAAAATTTAAGATATAAATTTTAATTCGAAAGCAACATTTCCTATTTTTTCCCAATTGTTTTTTACCAAGAAAAAATTAGAGGAGTGTAAAATTAGCACTGAAATGGATAAGATGAGGGAAGACAGCAGTTATTACAAACATCGCAGTAGCTCCCCATCAACTAATTTGTACGCTCATTTTGAGCTGGTAAGGTAAGGCTCTGCCACGTGAAAGAGAATTTGGTTTTTAAGCTGCCGTCGTTCTGGGTTGACTCTTCACCTAGAATGTCGCTTCCGCTCAAGACCTCCACGTCCTGATTGTGCCTGGCTAATGACCAATGGTAACCGTACGAAACTTATTATTTTTGTTTGTAGCTCGTGTTTCATTATCAAAAGGACTTCAAAACTTAATGTGTGTATATTTGATTGTGCACCATCTGCTGGTAAAGACTCCAAAAAATGAGTGTCTCGTCATCGTAAGTTGTTAGAGAAAGAACAACTGTTTCTAACTTCCGGAAGAGCTAAAGGAAACGACACTTTTTTTGTATTTAGAAATAAAAGCTACTATAAAATAACTATTTATAGTGGACTTCAGTGATGATAATTTCGGTATTGATTTAGAAGACTGGATGCATTGTCGAATAAGCCAAACTGCTGTAAAATAAACATAGGAATATGTCTAAAATTTACTTTACTCATTGTCTCTCAAATCCCACACCTAATTATATCTGTAACCTCTCAAATGTCCTTCCAATATGCAAATCACCCTAACTATCCTAAACCGCTGAGTGTTAGACTTTCTAAGTACCGTGTTGAACTTGGATCTTATGATATCATGAAGAGGAAACTCAACACCCTTCCCCCTTGGGATCATTTCTCGCTGTCAATCAATACGGAAGATACTAAATTTACAAATCCTGATATCCCAAAACCTATCCTTAAGAAACTAATCCTGGAGTTTAAACACAAATTTGTATACCATAGACAATTTTTCACCGATGGATCCAACCAACAATCAAGATCTAGTGGAGCTGTTATTTCAATTAACCCACTCCTAAAGTATATTTATCGCCTTCCGGATTTCTATTCCATATTCTCATGTGAAGAAAAACTCTTGATATTTGCATCCTAAGACCATCTAACTCAGATATTGTAATTTTATCTGACTCACTATCTGTTCTATCCTCCGTTCGCAACCGACATTCCTTAAATACCCTGGTAGAAGAAATTCAAGAAAAGCTTCATCACACCTTCTTTCAAGGAAATCGCATTACAATAGCTTGGATTCCTTCTCACATGGGCATCCAGGGCAATGAAGAAGCGGATGCAGCAGCGAGAGAAGCAATCTCTCTTCCCGAAATTGAAACTGAAGCTGGCGGCTCAACTCCTGACTTTAAAAATTCTCTCTTACTTGCGGTTAAGAAACTTTGGGACCGGAACTGGAAAATGTTGTCTTCTAAATTACATGCAGTCAGGGAGAATATCGAGGAATTCCCCATCTCGCCAATTAGGCTTAGCATAAGACATCAAGTGATTATAACCGGACTGCATATAGGTCATTTTAAGCTTAGCCATAGGTACCTGATGAAGACTACTAATGACCTTTGCCCAAATTGCAATCTCCCAGTATCGACTAAACACCTCATTGTTGATTGCCACGCAATGACGACTGACAGAGAAAGTCTCAACATTTATAATGATCTTCATTGTATCTTCAACTCCTACTCGGGCCACATGAAGATTATTCAACTTCTTACAAATTTAAACTGATAAATTGTATTTAAGAATTGAGTGCTTTATGTTCCATGTAATTCTATGTATGTAAGTATGTGTGTGTTTATAGCCGTTGTATACTTTTGTAAATACTGTATTTTTGTAACTGTGGTCGCCAATGACCTAGCTGTTTCTGGGGCGACCTTAAATAAATAATTTAAAAAAAGAATCGCAGTATGTCCAATAGGGATATTTTTTTAAAATTTTATTTCTTCTTGTTCGGCATTTCTGCTGTTCAAGGGCGTTTACGATAACATAACGTTTTAGGATGAACCATCCTAAGGTCTATCAATACACTTTTTGTATAAGTTTGTTAGAAAAAAAATGAGTTTGTTAGTCAATCGTTGGTATTGTTGCGTGAGTGTGCGAGTGTAATAAAGAGAGAGAGAGAGCAACAGCAACAGATTATATTTTCAGATAATTAGGGAGGCTTTAAAATGTCTTTAGGGTAGCGTGAGTGAATTCTCTGTGGTTCATTGTACTTTTTACCTAGATGGTAAATTGCTGTAGCTGGGGATTCTGATAGTAATTCATAAAGTTTTTTGAAATTTTGATAATGAAGTCTTGAATAGCTTATATTTTTAATTCTCTATGTAGTTGTTCGTTACTTATAAACCACGGAGCTTTGATTATTTTTCTGAGACACTTATTTTGTATAACTTGGAGTTTGTTAATGTGGCTTTTGGCTGCTTTTATCCAAACGGGGCTCTCGTAGGTTAGTGAGGGTCTAATTATTGATTTGTAGATTATTTTACCGCATTCTATGTTAAGTGAGGATTTATGATTTAATAGTGGATAGAGTTTTAAAATTGTTGTGTATGTTTTGTTTACTGTGATTGTGATATGTGCTTTCCAGGTTAATTTGGTCACCATTGTGAGTCCAAAATATTTAACTGGTGTTTTATTTGGTAGCCATGGTATGGGTGTGTTTCAGATGAGTAAAGGAGGAGGTAATTTAGGCTTACGAAGGATGAAAATCTTTGCTTGTGATTTTGAAGCATTAATTTTGATTGAGCATTTTTCAGTCCATTTTGAATATTTAAGAAAGTAAATTTGTAATTGATATTAGGATATTGAGTCAGCAGTACTTTCAGTTACGGAACGTGGGTATGTAATAAAATTACTGTTAAACATTTTTAGATATCGTTCTTCTTATATTATAAAAAAGTTAACAGCCTTCATCCAGTACTTCCTTAGTTATTTAGTTACAAATAAAGCACTGAATAAGACTCGAACGGTCTCCTACATCATTAATATCACGATCAGTTTTCGATTCCTGTAGAATTAGAAAAAGTCCTAACGTAATGGACAAATAATATTGTGTACCTCCAAAATATGAAGGTACCTTACAAAACCATGTTGCATATTATTACTCACTTGACAGTAGCGAGTATGCAGAAAGCTGCTATCAGAGACATCAAAGACACTGCGTAACCCGTGGTCGAGATTATCTTTACTGCTGGCAGGAACATCTGAAAAAACGCAATTTCTGCATGGATGCGTGTATTTCAGGTCTGTTCATGTAATCAAAATAAACTATTTGAACCCTTGGGATTACAACCCAAAAAAGGAAGAACTGTAGAAATGTTACAATTGTAAAGCACCACATTTGATCTACAAGGAAAATAGAAAATCTCAAAAATATGGTCCCATGACGTATTTATCCTCCAAAACTGGAAGCCAAGAAGTCAACAAAGTACCCACATTCGAGTACAATTTGTTCCAATTTTCTCTGTTTGGCATGAAATCATTTTTTGCGTTTGAAACTGTAATTACACCCAAAATACACAATTTACATGAGTTTCAGGTAAGTGAAAGCAGAATTTAAGAAACAAGAGAAAGAATTTGTGTTATTTTTTTTACCGTACCCATCTGCAGAAATATTAAAACTTAAATATAATTTCACGTTCGTAGACTTCGTTAACTAGTTTCTTTTTACAGAGAATAATGCGTTTTAGAACAGTACCTCGAAATCGGAGATGTTGCTCTTCGGTGGGTCCAGGATGACAGTGGCGTCTGGCCGGTTGAAACATCTCGAAAAGTTCGTCCAACTGTTCTTGCTCACCGGGTGCAAGTACCAGCCCGTCTCTGTGCAGCGTCGGGTGACGTTTTCCTGGAAAGGAAGAGGATTGGAAATTGTGAATATTTTGAAAAATAGGGATCGACCTGAACACTACTTTTAAGTATTTAATTTGTGAATCTAATACAACTCAATAAGATACCAGTTTTGATTTTGGTTGTCTCTTGTGATAATTTATGATAATATAAATTAGTGGTGCTACAAAATGGCCCAGACTTTCCCGTATTAGTTTTCTATTTCCTTTAGTCTCGGCTAGCTTTTCGGACCACATATTCTTGATAGCTGCTATGTATCGCCGTCCAAAGTACATTTTTTGACATTTTCTTAATTTGCCATATGCGTAATAGTATAGGCTTCGTCTTTTCAGTGGTACTGAAAATTCGAAATTTGAAGCTCTTTTTCACAGAAACCTTTTAAGTTTTCCAAAAACTTCATTAGAAGTCATTTTAAGCACTTTAACTCACAAAGATTTTAATTGTTTTTGACGTTAAAAACATTCATTAATAAAAGGAACTATAAACATTATCATACGTTTTACTAATCTTCGTGAAAAGATGTTAATTTTTTGAAAGAAAACTTACGCCAGATTAAAATGGTGTATTACATATATTTATTTGAACTGCAATTGGGTATGACCCGTTGGCAGTTGATTAACAATAATTAAAATAATAATAACAAAATAAAAAAGTACAATACAATACAACGCAGTAATCATACTATCGCTAATATTAAGTGTTATGACAATTATTTCAACTCTACTATGATATACAACAATTATATGTTTGTGATAATAAAAATCAGTATGAACTATATAGACATTGGCTAAATTAGATTGAAAAAAGGCATTTGTCACGTTCACTACACTTCACTGCACTGCCCTACACTACACTGTTTTGCATTGGATTACACTAACCAGCAATTCGCAGCACTTCACCACACTTCACATCACTTAGTTACTCATTTAACATCTATTACTCTCAGCTTGTAACTTTTTTCTAAAATTACGTGCACTTAGAGGAAAGGCCTTGAAAGTTGCTGCGGGTAAACTGTTCCAATCTCTAATCGCTCTGTTACAAAACGAGAATTTCCCAAGATCTGAATTTTGTTTCCTTGTTCGAATTTTGTGGATGTGATCGCTTCGGCCTAAATAATTTGGTTTTTCCAGTCTAACCTGAATTTCCTTCCATGCTGGCTGACCTACGTACGATTTCTAAAGTGCACATTGCTAACAAGACTTCTAGGCACATTTATTGAATCATAAAACTGGACATATTTTATACTGTATGCGTAGTAAAGCCAGTAAAGTAGAAAGGAAATACAACCCGAACAAGAACTAAGTGCCATTTAGAATATGCGATTAAATTTCTTTGAAAACTCCGTCATGAAACGGACATCAAGTTTCTATCGGTATGAAGCAAACACAAATTTGTACCATATATGTTTGTTTATTAAAAATATTATTTAAATAAAATAATTAATATAAATAAAGTTGAGATATTGCGAGAGAGTATTGTAAATGTAACATAAAGGAAATCTATTTTTCTGACATATGTGAAATTCGTGTTACGGAAAATTAAAAGCTCTTAATATTTTTATTGTTATTTTTGAAAAAATATCATTAAAAGATAAAAGTTTATTTTTCAACACATAACTTTGTCCGTTTACTTTCCCATCCCGTCCAAGATGTTGTTTTAACTTCCATTCTGCGTAAGAGAATTGGCAAGAATTCTTTTAAATATATTTAAGTTGTGGCGTAAAAATTCCATTATATACTAAATAATTATCTTTAATATTTTTATACAAACGTGGATAAATATTTTTGCAATATTTCCTTTTAAGAGGTATTGTTGAAGGCTCGGAGTCGAAACGACTTCGCTTGGAGTTCTAGGCGTAAATGAAAGCCGGGCGTTCTTGTGTTAAAAATAATAAATTGTAACGTGAAATGAACAAAATTAGTTTACTTTTATCGAAGGATATCGGTTTTGGCGATTGGTCAAGTTTCCAAAATTTGTAATCGATGAGTTGCACTTTTATATTTCTACAAGAAAAGTAATACGTCTGAAAATATTCATTTTGCATGCGAACATTTTAATCTGAGAAGAGTCGTGTTTTTCTCGGTTAAAGGAAAGATATTAAAAATATTAATATTATAAAATATTATATATAAAATATAGATATTAAAAATATTAAACTTACTATTTCTCAGAACGTTCTTAACTAACAATATGTACGAGTATATCATGTTTTTGCCGTTTTGGTCATCGTGATACTCTAAATACAAAACAAGTTTCCTTTTGCTTTATTCAGATCGAAAATGACAACAAGTGCTGCAAGATTATGATATATGTGTTGCAAGATTGCAACAACATATCACATTTACTGCAAACCAGATTATTGATGTAGCTTTTCGAAGATAACCTTGCAATATAGACAAAGTTACTGTGTGCGTTCCCACCCACTTGCCGTGTTTCAACGAAGTGCATCCTTCCCTCGTCACTTGCGACCGTAGCGCCGCCACGTCAGACGGGAAGGAAGGGCGTTACTGGACGCGTGGGAAGAGAGGGAACGTACCCGTGGGTCGAAGCCGGTGATGTAGGCGGGGCAGGGCTGTTCGCAGAGCTCCCCCGCCTCGGCGCCGTCCCAGCACATGATGCCGTCCCACGTGGGCGGGCAGACGCCGGCGCTGCCACCTACGCACAAGATGCCAGGGGAAAATTAGAGCTGCACCTCATAGAAAAAAAAATCCCAGGAATAGTCAAGTCGAAGCATAGTATGAATGCATTTAAATTAAATCCGATGTTTTTATTGTTTTTCACTAGTTTTTTATTTTCATTTATTTACTTTCCATTTATTGTTAAAAAGTCGACTTGGGTAGCCGAGTTCGCGAAGGATTCACACTTGGATATCTCGGATCAAAGGGTACGAATCCCGCCTCGATCATGAATGTTTGCTTTTACGTTGTGGGAGTCTCCCAATCACCATGTTTCACATTTTACTCTCATTTCTACTATTATTGGTATACATTTACACTTACAGTCACCTGTCAATCAAAATCATAATTATAATCATAATCATAATCGTCTTCACCTTTTTATCGAGAAACGGTTAGTAATATAATAAGCCCGTCTGTGTTGAAAAAATGTTCATAAAACACAACGTAAAAACGTAATTTCTTGAGTGAGAACATCTAAAACTAATTAAAGAATTGAAAAAAGTAAGAAAATATATTTTAATGATTTTTGTGATTTTTTATTTTGTAAGTAAAACAGTCATTAAAATATATTATCTTTTTCAAGATTTTTTAAGGCAGTGTTTTTTCTAGTTAAGTCATATTTCTTATTTAAGCTATTTCAAATCATCAGAACGTTTCATATTACCAAGGGTGTAGCTAAGAGAATGCAACCGAGGCCCATATAATGAGTGATAAAAAATTCGGTAGGAAACCTTCTGGACAGGAGCATTCGAGAATGTAGCTGTGCTCCCGGATATTATCATCCCTTGGTACTCCTGAACAGTTGTAAGACATAATGCAAAACAGCGTATTTAATTTGTCCACGAGGAAAATTCAAGCGCATTTGGACCAGGTTATAGGACATTTCGAGCGGTACGTGAAACTACTCCTATGTGATACAGAGGAGTTTAATCAATTATGTACTAACAAAATACATTACCAACATTTAGAAACGCGTTGAAAACTTTGCATTCCAAACTTGCGTTACGTATACTTGGGGTTTACGAGATTGTAATGTTCTATCGAGCAGTCTGTCGAATCGTAGTGGACCCCCTATCTTTCTGCAAGCTCGTTCTGGTAACAATGATTACAGCCTGGGCGCGAAGTAGGTATATATTATGTTTGCGTTAGGCATGGACTAGAATGGAGCCACCTCCATCACACATGCCTGGAGGGATTTTTTCCATGCAACAAATACCCTCAAGGAAGTTTCGAGGATGATACGGTTGTAAATAAGTTAAAAATGATATTAGCATATTGCGATTCCCCATCTACTTCTTACAGTTAGGCTTTTACTTCTTACAGTTTGGTTTACTACTATTGTCCTGCTAGTATCCAAAATAGTGCATTTGATATCTTCAAAATTGTGAAATAGACGAAGGTATTTGTACTGTCCCCTTAAGTGCAGTATAAAATGAGAATCACACGTCATGTATTACACAAATGTGCTTTGTAATGACGAGTTATCAGAACAATATTTTCCTGGTATTCTACGCATTAAATATCATAAAATAGTGCATTACCCAAATAAAAAAACGTAAAAAGGTTTTACCCAGATAGAAGCCCAATTTCCATAAAGCCGTTCATTACTTTTATGAGGAAAAGAAAGGAAAGTTTTTTTCGAGGTAGAACTCGCGATTTGCCAATGGCGAGATCAAGTGGCGAGGCATGGTCTTGTGGATACTACAAGCGTTGGGCTTTTGGATTTAACTATCCTTAAATTTATTTAGATTTTTTAAAACAAAAAAGTAATTACTGATTGTATTGCCTTTGTAATGAATTTCAAGGGCCTATTTAAAAGTTCTATACACCTTATTCGCCGCCTACATCGAACACTGCCGTATACTTGTAAACGGTTCATGATATCGAAAAGTAGTTTGGTCTAGCAACGACTGATTTATTTAATTCGCATAATTTATGAGGCGTAAATATATTGTTCCTATTGTTTCTTTATTTTAAAAAAATGTAATCATTATTGAATTCCATTGAGATTATTTAGTTTAACCTACAAGATATATTTTTAATATTTCAATTAGTATTATTTAATAAAACATTGTAGTCCTACATATTTGTCACATACCTTGAAACTACTTGCATGAGAGTGGCTCAGAGTTTCTGACTTAATAGACTCCCAACAATGGCGCAGTCTCATTTCTACCGATGTAGCATGTACTACACACAATTGTTTATTAAAAAGTACTACATTTTGAAGTTCATGTTCTGTTCAGCTTGCCTATAAAATGCAATAATGATCCAAGATGCATGATTACTATGATTTAAGACAAAAAGAATCAATGATCAATGATGTAAATTAGACATGTCCATCATGAGAATTATGCGTTAAAATAATTACCAATTGCGTTATCAAATCAGTACTCTCCAAAGCATATTAATGGCACCAAATACTTTCAACATTTGTAACAATATGTCATAAGTGTTTCATTTCGATCATTTGGTAATATTTCATTTTTGATTGTTCTTTCACAAGATTGAACTTCATCGTTTTTTCCAAGTTATTATTGAAAAACAACTAAAAGTTAAAACCAGTATTTCGGTAATTAAAGATGATTAAATTATTCATTTTAGTGTGGAACGATATTAAAAATGGTTGCATGCCAAAATGACAATTATTCTTTTGAGACGTCTATTGAAATCAAAAGACTTAGTGATAAATAAACGTATTTTGACTTTCTGTAATAATCGCAATCACAGGAAGAAAATTTGTTGCTTTACAACACTAAATGGAAGTATTTTTATAATACATGAAGCTGAGTGTTGCTGGAAGCTACTCTTACAACCTCCCCGACAAGCGCGCGGCTATCGCTCGATCCGGCCTCTTCTCTTCCCTCCTCTTGGTCTAATTGCGAAAATTGAAGGCCCGCGAAAGCCCTGGAAATGGATCTCTCCGTAAGCCCTTCCCGGGGCGCCGAGGATCTCTCTTCAATTACCCCCGCGTTCCTCCAGCTGCTCTTACCTCTGCCAGAACACGACGTCGTTATTCACCGCTGTGATCAGCCGGCGCTCATAATCCTGATCCCTCACACTTCGAGAGACTCCAGGCTCCGCGCGCGCGGCGACAGAGGGCGAACGACCCGCGCAGTGGGTAGGTGGCCGGTGCATTGGCGGAAATAACTCACGGAGGTTTCATTGATTTTTACTGTTCGTGATTCCGGGTGCGTCAACTGCTAAGGTTTGGGGCAAATAAAATCTCTCGAAAAAGTACAAAAATATGCCGCAAAATTTGTTAGGAGGGGACGTTCTAATTCTGAATTTATATTGTGGGAACCCTTGGAAAAACGCAGAGAGAAATCGCGTTTTTGTGTGTTATTCAAAGCAACAAGGGGTGATTGTCCGTGGGGTGAAGTTCGGGCAAGACTATCAAAACCGACATATGTCGCGCGGAAAGATCATGGCTTCAAAATTCGGCAAAGAAAACAGAGAACAGATGTAGGTAAATTCTCATTTATTAATAGAACCAAACAAAATTGGAACAAATTACCTGCAGCAGTGTTAGAGACTTTCCCTGAGAATGTCAAAAATTTTAAAAAGATTTTAGATAAAAAAATTTTAGATTAAATAAATTGTATTTTTTTTTAGAATTTGTTAACATTAAAATTATTTTTTTGTATTATTCTTGTTATTTTATATTAAGGTTACCTTTAGCATAGGGTTAATACATTAATTTTACACAATTGTATTCAGTAATGTTGTTTGATGTTCATTTTGTGTATTTGTTGTATTTATGTAGTGGTTTGATGTTTGCTTTATGTAGATTAATTGATTAGAAAACGACACCGGAATTATTTCATGTATCCTGAGTAGCAAAATAAATAGTATATTCTATTCTATTCCTTGCAAGGTAATTAGTCTCGTAAGTATAGTTCATGTTTTTCCTTGGGAGGTGGCGAGATTCGGCTCTGGAAGGTGAGATTCGGCGTCGACCTGTCTGCTAACGAGGATTTCCCCAACCTGGTATCTCCCACCAGCAGGGCACCACCCCAGCCGGGACAAGCTCTAAACTTCCGACCGGTCTCCCGGTATGTGTGATAGTGTAGTGCATGTTAGTGTGTATGAGTAAGGGGTGCGGATAGGACAAGGAAGACGAAGGAAAGATCGCCCGCGATCCGTAGCCCGTGTTCGAGCACGCAAGCTATCATAATTAATTAAATTAATTTATGCGCGTCTCATTACAATTAAACTATTTGTACAAACTTTCATATTGTATTCAACTACGAAAGCTCGTTTTCCAATGGCTTGCGTTTCTCGGAAAGATTATATCCGCTTGGCCGCTTCCGCTGCCCATTCTCAGAACAGCCTGCAACGTATTCAAATTCTGCGCAGTAATTCACTTACTAAAAATTTAACTGCACAAAGCACACTGTAAATTATAAAATTCAATAACTTAAGTTTTTATATAATTTGTTTAACTAACAAATTTAGTTATAATCTTGTTATTATATGGCACATGCGCGCCTATTGGTTGCCGCCAGTTTCGGCGGCAAACCCGCATGAGCTGCCGGGTTGCGTGTGGCCCAAGATTCAGTGGAGAACTGGCCGCCGCGATGTGTGGTCGTGTCTCTCACTCATTATCTTCACATTGCAACATGTTATACATAGGTGTATGCAAGATTCTTTCAGTTTTCTTTTATAGTTCAGTGTCATCAACTGTGTTGTATGGAACTTTAACATTTTCACGTGAACCGTTGTGCGCGTAAACCATAGAAATCTGCTATCGAGCTGTTGCGCAATACGTGTTTCACATTACTGTCCCACAACAGTGACTTTGTACGTTCATGTTGTGACTGAATATCAACCAGAGGATGTGAGGTGCAGTGTCATTGGCCCCGCCTTAGAAAATTTCTAGTCCGCTAATCACAACATGCGCTGCAGCTTACAGCCCGTTTATGAAGGTATTGGTCCGACTTTCGCCTGTTGTCTCACGGAGGAAACATTCGGAGATGTCCCTCGCCGTTTTGTCTGAGTTTTCGAAAAGTTTTGGTTTCACTGGAGACGAGAGACCCTTCAACTCCTAAGATCATTGAAGCCCATGATCTAATGAGTAGAAACCTGTGACAATAATGATGCAATAAGTGAGAAATGTTTGAATGAGAGGCAGAGAAAACGGGATAACCCCTAAAAAATATGCTGAAAACTTGCTTGTCCATCACAAATTTACCCAGTTTAGAATCTGGCCTGATATCCCAATAAATATATCTTTATGTATATTTATTGTAGAATTAACTTGTTATACTAATCTGTTTTAATTATTATTTTTCCTTGCTAATTGTTCATTGAATCTTGAATTTTTACTACATTTTTTGCTATGTGTGTTTGTATTGATGATAAAATTGTAAACTGTACGTTGAGAAGAATTGAGTTTGTTCCTCTACATCGACGTTGGAACTATTAAAATTCTACTTTATTAAAGGTAATGGAGTAAATAATAATAGTAGTAATAATAAATAATAATAATAATAATAATAATAATAATAATAATAGAAAGAGAGAATTCGCAGGGTGTGTTACAGAGAAGTGAGATTTGTCCTGCAGTTCGCTCTGAACTCCAGGAATAAAATATCAGCAATTGGTAGTTTGGCGGTGCCTGTTGCTGTTTCTTTCAGACTAGTGGACTGGACTGAGCAAGAAATTTGCATCATGGTTCTAAAAACCAGAAAACTGCTTACAATGCATCATGTTGCCCCCCCTCGAGCTGATTTACATAGACTTTGTGTCACGTAAAGAAGGAAGAGCCCTAAGACAAATTGAGGCCTCCTGTCACAATGCAATAGTCTGGATGGGAAAGTATGTAGTTAACCATAAAGATGACACACTAATAAGGCTGGTCATGAAATATGATCGAAGAATTGGAAACAGAGGCATTGAAAGTGTAGCAAGAAGCATTGCAAAGAAGATTATGCAAGACATGCAGAATGACAGACTCTAAACTTCTGATGCTACTTAACATGAAATGCGAGACACAAAAAATGTTAATGGAGAGACAAACCACACTACGTACAATATTTAAAACGAATAGATAGGGTACAGAGCAATAAATATCAATCATTATGTGACTTAAAAGTGGAAGAATAGAGCCATAATCGGAAGCACTTGTAATAGCTGCCCAAGATCAGCGATCATGCGATACACGACATTATGATAAAGCGGTTCTCAAAATTTCCCAAGATGATAAATGCCGCATTTGCCAGGAACACGTAGAATCCATTGATCATATTGTCTCAGCTTGTCCAATCCTAGCAAAGACCGAATACTTGAAAAGACACGACAGGGTGTGAAGCTACCTCCACTGGCAGATCTGTACCGCCCTCGAAGTTTCAAACACAAGCCACAAGGTACGAACACTCACCAAAACCGGTGATGTCTGTTGGATTGTGTACGATATTGTACGACCAACAAATTCAAACAGATTGCACGATAGCGGCAAACAAACCTGATATAGTTAACCGGGATTTGGAGAAAAAATCGTGTCTACTTGTAGACATTGCTGTGCCGTGCGGTCGAAACATCGTAACCAAAGAGTTAGAGAATCATCTTAAATACAAGAGTTTGGAAATCGAGATCAGCCGAATGTGGGTTGTAAAACACATGTCGTTCCGATAGTCATCGAAGCTCTGGGATTTGTTCCGCAAAATTTGTGTAAAACTTGACTAAACTCCTAGGTAATTTAAAAGATTGGGAAGTGCAAGAAATTACTTTATTTGGAATAGCCCACATTTTGCGCAAAGTATTGTAGAGGCACCTAGTAGTAGTCCCTAGATCTACTCGTCAGGAAGCTGGTTGCAACCCGGAGTAGACTTTATAATCACCGACCCATAACATATCTAGTCGTGAATTAGAGGAATAATAATAATAATAATAATAATAATAATAATAATAACAATAATAATGCGTTACACTATTCTTTCCAATTGTCCGAGTTTTGTAAAATAGGTGAAATGAAACATGTTACTTCTCTGATCCGTTCTGAATTTACGGCCATGCTGGTTGATCGACATACAAATTGTAAAGCGTCTCGCCTTCATAATTTTGTTTCAAACAATTACCATGTCTTCGTTGCTGAGTTTTTCGTAATCGCATGCTTTCTTAAGAATTATTTCCAGATTTGCTTTGTAATTCAGAATTCATCCCAAAAAGACATCGTGTTCCATAATTGGACGGACAAGAGATACGAGCACATCCGTCGCGTTTGATGTATATTACAATCGTACTACAAAATAGGTCTTCTACACATTTCTTATTTCTTGATTTACGATTTGAATCAATGACCCTTTTTTACTCCGGCAAATAATATGCATTATGCGAATAAGCGAGAAAGCCGTCCTTTGATAAATCTTCTAACTTGTAAACAGTTAATTTTGGATATATGCGTTTGCACCTTTACCTTGGGGTTGGATGTATTCAAATTATATATTGGCAGAGATGCAGAGACTTTTGAAATAGTATATGAATATAGTATAATAATGCAATTCACTGCACTATTCTTGGCTTTTTGTCCGTATTTTGTGATTTTTGTGATCAGGCGGGAGTGGGAGGATAGAACCCTACACAAGTACTTCCTGCTGTTGTCCTGACTCGACTTACACTTGCAAGTCTGAGCAGATAACAATCAACAATTCTCATGATATATTCGGCTCTCGAACCAGACAGCTGAGGTACTAGTGCAGTGCTCAGCTCGGTTCAGCGAATCACGAGTTTCGAGTGCCCGCATGTCTTTTTTTTTTACCTGTGCTTGGTGGCATGTTGGGCTATTCCACCCACCATGCATTCACCCTTCCTATGATATGCCTTCGTTCCCTTCCTATATATGGCTCGTTCGGTGGCGTTGGACGTGAACGCTCTACACTTGGACGGTGCCATTCTCCAGTATTTTGCATCTGTAACCTCACCAGAAGGCAGCAAGACTCCCGAAGTACTATGCCCAGGGGTCCTCAAACTACGGCCCGCGGGCCACATGCGGCCCGCCGACGGACATTTATACGGCCCGCCGGGTTTTTATGGTTTAAAGATTTTTTTTTAATCCGCACATTTTTTTATTATGTGTTAGGGTGTGCTAGGGTTGGCAAAAATCGATGGTTTTTAAACAACGATGTCTTCCGCCAGAAACATCGGTGTTTTTTATTAATTATTTTTTAAATATTTTATTTGTTCCCGTTTTGATTCTTCACTTCAAAATAAGATATATGCAGTGTGTATAAGAATTTGTTGATAGTTTTTGTTTTACTGTAGTGCGATTTTTCTAAGTCTGCCTCTCAAGGCCTGTCTTCACGATGGAATATGTCACGGTACCTCGAGTCTTTCTCAGTCATGCCGCATGATCGCGACCTGTATCAAGCAGTGCTTGCGAATCATGCGACATCTAGCGACAGGGCCGAGAAAGACGCGAAATGCCGTATGATCGGCCGAAGGGCTTGAGAGGCAGAGTTAGAACAATCGCACTATATAATCCGGCCCTCCGACGGCCTGAGGGACACTGAACTGGCCCCCCGTTTCAAAAGTTAGCCCTGTGCTAGCGGATGTTGGAAGTCTGGCAGCCATGTTGTGAATAAAAGAGCGGCGCGTGATAAGGCCAGCTGAGAGAGAGTACTTTATTTTATTTTTATTTTATTTTTTTATTCTCATAAGAAGTACTTTATTTTGTAGCATGTTATTGCATAGCTTGCGTCTTCTCCGTCACTTCAAGAAGATAAGCTAGATAGCTAAGAGTCGTAACCCCCCACGACGCAGGCGAACAGGGCAGTGGAGAGTGACACCCCGTGGAATGCATGTGTTCGCCGAGCGGCTATCCTCACTCTCAGAGAGACTGTAGGCGATCACTCGTCCGCCAAAAATAAGTGAACAGAGATTCCAGACGGTATGGGACTTCGCTTTCAGAGAGACTCTAGGGCGGACGCAACAGCTACCCTGGAAGGCGGACGTCTGCTCATCGTGACACGGCGAGTACATTACACTGGGTGCCCAGGCACCGGCGCGGTAAAGCGACAGGGTGGAGAATGCACTGACCAGGGAATGGGAGCAGTGTGCGTGGAAGTATCAGAGGTAGATAGCGAACACAACCCCAGGGCTGTACAGATTTGTAAAAATCTTGTAAATAAACAGATTGTAAATAGAGTTCGTGTCTATGTCTTCATTTCGATATCACGACGCCACACATCCCGCAGGGATGTACAGCGTAACAGTGTTACGCTGGCGACTCCAAGCAGCGTTCCTTCGTGACACAACGGAGTTCTATCCAGGTGTGGCCATGGTCCCCCCAGCGGCTTAACAACGACTAAAACGTCTAGGTTCAATGTTTACCTCATAAAAGTTGTGATTGTACAATATATGATATATGTATATATATATTTATATATATGTTTATGTAAATATATACAACAAAGTACAAGATAATACAATTTTGTAGGACCATATAATTATTAGATCGTTGGGTGTTCTTGCATTGACGACAATGAGCTTTTATCCATCTGACACAGTCTTCCGCGCCGACTGCCGTCAAAGACCTGCAAGGACGTCGCCAGGGACGAGGTACCGAGCGCTACGACATCGACGACGACGGAGAGGCTTAAGAGAGAAGAGGGGGGAATCCGAGAGGAGGACGTGCACGAGAGCTCAGAATGGTAATGGATGAGGCAAACGGCGTCGACGGCTCAGCAGTCGCGGAGATCAATGGAGCGGCGCCTCGCTGTGGGTGGAGGAATCGCGGCAGGCAGACCGTGCAAGTGAAGGCGGCAGCTGTGGGCCCGTGGGCGGGGATAGGCGCTGAACCTTTTTAAAGAAGAAATCGAGACGTAGATACTTTGTACTGGAAGAGAAGAAATAGAAACGTAGACATTTCGTGTTGGAAGAGTAGGAATCGAAACCTATAGATTTCGTGCTGGAAGAATAGGAATAGAAATGTAGATATTTCGTGTTGGAAAAGAAAGAATCGAAACGTAGACATATTTTGTTGAAAGTGTAGGAAGCGAATCGTTGACATTTCGTGTTGGAAGATTAGGAATGGAAAAGCTGACATTTCGTGCTGATAGAGTAGGAATCACAGGAAATTACAGGAAAAAACTTAAACATAGTATTTCTTTAATTGATTATGAAATTATTGAACTTAATGGTGGAAAATGCTTTTTCCTGTTTGGGAGTAAATTTGAGAGAATTAGTTTATTACGATATTGTTCCGACCAATTAAATCTATCATGAAAAGTCCATTAACATTTTTTCCACGCAGAACTCTCTTTTCCTCCTGGCTGCCAACGCTACTAATACTGTCACGATTTTTTTCTAAAAAACTTTACATGATTCTGGAATCCCTCAAATAAATGAGATGTTTCTCAATTCTTAGTTTGCAGAACTTCATAAACATGTCAGAATACGGATTCGACCTCATTCGACTACAATAGTTCATTTAGGAATGAGTAATTGGGCTATACAGATTAATAAGTGAATCAAACACCAAGAGAAAATGGTGCAAAAGAAACTTTGTAGAAACTTTTCGATTACGGATTTTTCATCTGAAATTGATCATCCTTGAATCTCACTTTCGCTCAAATTAGAGGAGAGACATGCCCTGTAGTTCTGGTTACAGGAACATATCCACAGTATCATCGTTCCTCCATTGTCGTTGGTGGGAAATTGAAGAGCCGTTCCAAAATAGATTGACAAACGAAGCGGAGTGGATTATCCACTCCCAGTAATGAAGACGATGCACTAACCTGTCAAGATAGAATTGAGGCGGGAATTGATAGTTCTTGAGAGATCGATAGTGTGATACACTTGAGGTTACTCTTCAAAACACATTTAGCTGTTTTTATCGACTAGATTACCGACATTTGTGCTTTGGAAAGAAGCGGTTTGCCAGACACTTTGCTCCTACGGAACAATGGAGATTGAACAGCTTGAGGTAAGGCTTGGCCGGAGAATGCATGTACAAAGTATACGTTTGCATTAATTAGGTGCACGAGTTCCTCTCTTTCCTGAAACTTCCTTTGTGTATTGATGTCTTTTTTTTTGCTTGATATTGTCACTCGGAATATCTAGGGCCTCTACCAAGAGGTGGCTTAAGGCATCACTGCAGTGCCTCTGACAGGAAGGACCTGCGGTTCGAGTCCCGACAGTGGCACGATTTTCGACACTATCCAGATAGCTAGGTCCAGTTCTCTCGCTGTCTAAAGGAGAATTCCAGCGGCCGGATGCTCTGAGCGTTAATTTTCCACGGTTTATCCGATCAACATTAGGCGAATGCCGAAGCAGTACTCTTCCAAAAGGGGCCACGAACCGCACGCGATCTTTCCTTCCCATTCGTTGGCCTATTCTACCCTTTACATACACTTAAATGCACTACACTACCACAAATGCCCGAAGACAGGTAGGGAGCTTAGAGTTTGTCCTAGCTGGGGCGGTACCCTGCTAATGGGAGATACCTGGTTGGGGAAAACCCTGCCAGCTTACGGTAGATCAGTGCCGGATCTCGCCATTGAGCGGGGCAAGGTCACCGCCATCTCCCTAGAAACGGCGGTACTTGTACGACAATAACGGGACTAATGTCTTTAGTTCAAGCGCAAGGTATCACTAGTTATCAATTATACAATCGAAGGTACGCTTAAGTCACTTACATAGTACACGTCAGTTACTGTTTAAGGATATTTATTCTTTACAAAACTTCGTTCACCACTCCCAGATGCAAAGTTTTGCAGTCGGGTCATTCCATATTAAATCAACACAGTTTTTTACCTCACCATTTTAGATTCAGATGAAATTTGACACATAGGTAGTATGAATGAAGAACAAGAAAACCACAAATTTTGAGTAAGATATTTCCACCCGTTTGTGAAATATAGCCATGTAAAATTTTACAAAATTAGGTTCCCGAAAAATTTTTAATTGATGTAGAACCTTTCCAAATTAAGATAGGAAGCTGGAACATGTGTCATTTTATAGCTTTCTTAATGGTCTTTTATATAATATACAACTCAATGGGGGTTGCGATCAAAACGTTTTTCAAATTTGAATTTAAACATTTGATTTTGGGTTTTTTCAAATGCTCATCTTCAAAAAATTGAAAAAATTCTAAAATAATCCTTATACGTTTCCAAATAGATGGTGCAAGTTTAAAAATGGGACTGCAATGGGTTCATATGGTAATCTTTACTTAAAATGCACAATATTTACTTACTCTAGATTTTACTGATTTAAAATGCATTTTATTTCACATTAGAAGACCTAATACATACAAATTATTAATTTAGTGTTTTTTGTTGGTGAGTGTGTTGTGTTAATAACAATAACAATAAAACACAACTCAATTACACTCACGAATGAAAGTAGATTGTAAAGAAGAATAAGAAAATAGGTTTCTTAAAAAAGTGCTAAAGTGCTATTTTAATTTTTATTTGTCACATTCCTCTGAAGCGCTCCAGTAGTGACTACCAATTTGTTGTTTTAGTTTATGAAAGTACTACTTTTAGTCAATAAAAGTGTATTGATTTAACCCTAATTTTTGTTTTATATGAACTGGCGTTTTTTCCTAGAATACTTTACGTTGTTAATGCATACCATATTGATTTTCAAGTAATTTTAAAAACTATGTCACTCTCATGCTGAAAAGACCTGGGTTGAATCATCGATCATCATAATACATTCATTAGTTCAAACGCTATAAAAATTCACGAAGCCTTAAATGAAAAACGCATCTCTGCTCCCTCGCAATCTCGTCGTTCCGTTTGCTAGTTTTTTTTTAAAAAAAACGATTAGAGCAGCCAACCTCTAGAATCCTCCTCCAGACCATGGCAGAAATCGATCTATCTTTGTAGCTAGAGTCGAAAATCCTACGACTGTCTTGAACTCTAGGACCTCCCGAGCACAGAAGCACTGCAGTGACATCAGCTGATGCCAACTAAACCCGTAAATCATCATAATCCGTTGATTAGTTCAAACTCTATGAAAATTCATGAAACCCACAGTGAAACACCCATCCCACGTCTGCCCCGGGTTAAAAATAACAGGTACGATGACTCTCGTGCAGCGTCAGCGCCTGCAGCGAAAACCTATAGGCGCAAGGAGGATCGGTGAAGGGAGCAGCGAGGGAGGGAGCTGGCAGCGGTAGTAAACAGGACTTTCGCCACGGGGGCTGACAGCGCCAGATTGGGGCCATAACAACAACCCCGTAAAACTTCGCTCGCCCTCGTAAAAGACGAACACCGGAGCCGTCCGGACACCTCTTTCCGTGACACGTGCTCCGCCCGCGCGCGGGATCTGCTGCGCTTAATCTGTATCGGATTTTCAGTGGCCAGTTGCGAAAGATGTTCATTTTTATTTATTTTTTATTGTTATTTAACCAAGTAAACCAATTGGTTTACTGCTAAGAAAAGTAAATAATTTTGCATGATGTACTCTGAGGGAGAAGTGCAATCTCTGTACGTTTTTTTGAGCTCTGAAATCACTACCCTAGCTTTTATAGTTCGTATTATATCTGCTTACGTATACTTGAATTCTGAATAGGTGTAGCAAAGAGTGTTATTGATGGAAACGTAAAATTTATGGGAACGTGACTATTATTTTGAAATCAGACTTACTCCAATTTCAATTATACTCGTATATAGGAAATTGAGACTTCAAAATTAAGGGCGTTGCATCGTATGATGGACATATAAAAATATCAGCTACATATTTTGGCTATTATGCGTCGTGTCCTATTTAGAGAAATCTCCTTAATGCCGCGATAACTTTGAAATTGTTTATTTCAACAACTAAATTCCTCATTGACGTTAAGAAAACGTGCACAGTTAGGAACCAACATTGATGTCCACAAGCAAAACAAGCGACCTTTCAGAAATTTCTCAACGGATCAAGGTATACTAGGAGAGAAACGCGATTTAAGTGGGGTTGTTAACTCGTTGAGGTTCAATGCTTGGGACTTGCGCTATTCTTTTAAGCGTCCTTTGCTGTGGCCAAGAAAAAAATATTACAAAAAATGTTGAGTTATTTTTGAAAAATATTATTATTGTCTATATTTCACGCAAAATTATGCAAAAAACACTAATATTTTCGAAAAAAAAATGAGTTACATGTTTTTAGCAGGCTACTAAGTTAAGTGAAAGATGATTAACTTCAAAGGTGGTCTTCTATCACCTCCTCGCTCCATTTCCGAACCCCAAATATCGGACGCCGTGGCGGAACAACCTTTAAATAACTTCACTAAATTATACACTTCCAGTCATTATCACATATAGCTCCGGTTTCTATTCTGTGGATGAATATATCTGCAATGCGTAGGAAGGTTTTGTCAAACACCACCATTCCTTCTAGGATCGACAAACGAACTACAGAGGAAAACTTGTTGGGCAGCGGGCGAAGGCTAATTGTACTCAAAGTTACTCACATGTGGCCCGACTTATACTCTCTGGGCCCGACTACGTCGCCATCTCTGCACTGACACACGCGTGATTGAGTATTTGCTTCTTTTCTCTACAAAACGACTCTACAGTATAGTTTGCAGCAGGACCGGATTTACTGCGTAGGTTTCCTGGACAAAAATTTGGAAGAGGCTTCTTTGGTGGAAGAATCTCAGGAAAAATATTTTTAAAAAAAGCTTTAAAAGTATATTTATTAATTTTCGATTACCATATTATCCATCCTTTTAACTGTGTTCTAATTATGAATTGTTGGGAACTACTTAATACATCAATTTAAATATGTTAAGAGAGGCGCTTTCCTCACTTTCCTTGCCGAAAAATTGTCAATCACTTCGTTAAAGTTCATTCTCTCATCCTTATTACTTGCGTCTCTCATCGTTATTGCTTCTTAAAATAGCAATATCTTGGAGATGATCGAATCAGAGACGTTCGCAATATGCTTTAAACTATTTTTACTTTCCTGAATTCATACGTGTATACGGAGTAATGTACGTAGTATAGGGAAAGTTGTGGATTGCTGCGCGAAAAAACGACTGATTTTCGGCAGAAAACTATCCAATGCCGGGTCCTGATAACGAAACGAGAGGTGCTTCAAAATAGCACAGACTTTCCCGTATTACTTTTCTATTTTAATTGGTCTTCGGTAGCTATTTGGACTTGTCGCATGCTCTTGTCAGCTGCCATCTATCACCACCCAAAGTACATTTTTTTGACATTTTACTAATTTTTCGGTTTCCTAATTGTAGAACGGAAATATTATTTTAATAATATTAAAGAAGAGTAAAACCTCATCCTAAATGGCATTTTTCTTTGAAAAAATTGGAGCCATTTTTGAGAAATGGGTGCTTAAGCGCTAATCTAAATTCGAAATTTGAATCTCTTTTTCACAGAAAATTTTGAAGTTTTCGAAAAACTTGATTTAAAATCATTTGAAAAACTTTAAAAAATTTGTGTAATTTTTAAAAAACAACAAATATAGCCCAAAATTAACTTTACGCCTTATTAAAGAATGTAATTAGCACTATCCGTCCAAAAAGTTTGAAGGAAGAATTTGGAGCCATTTATGAGAGAATGGCGTTTGTGCTTTTCTGAAAACACGGAATTTTGAGCTACTTTTTACAGAAAAAAGTTGTTTTCGAGAAACGTTATATGACATTACTTAAAGCACATGTACTCATAAATATAATAATGTGAACAAATCGTCGCTAATGTAAATATTAACGACGTGAGAGTCAAGTAAAAAAAATACACTTTTGTAATTTTTGAAAAAGCAAAAGAACAGAGAAAACTGATGTATATGTCCTCTCAAAGAATACATTTATCACTACCCCTACCAAAAGTTTAAATACAAAATTCATAGCCGTTTTTGAGAAAATCTTATTTTTGTAATTTTTTAAAATCGCACATATTTGCAATGTTTCCAATTTGCACAGCGACCCTTTTTATCCCAAGAGCAAGAAGTTTTACGTCAGAAGGGGATGGTCAAGTATTGCATTGGTCATATCTTATGGGTCTGGGTTGGCCTATTCTTTTCACGCTTTTTCTTGACTCTAAATATAAAGTATGGAGCGCTCTAAATGAAGAAGAATCATTAAATTTCTGCACAGGATTACCTGTTTCCAACATTAAAACTACTGATGTACGCCTGGTTTATATTGATATTCAATACCGTCTTTGGCAGAGTAAAATCTCAAACGAGAGCACTTATCCCCGGATCTAGAAACGCACTTTTTTGAAAGCCACGTGCGATACTGAATTTAGCTTCAGTTCCGTCATGCGTGGAGCGGCATCTACGCACGAAATAAAAGTATAAACGCGAAAGACGTATTATTTCATTTACAAAAACGATGCCAAAAAACGGAACTCAGGTCGATAAAAGCGATAGTGATAAAATGTTTTTTTCAAACGACCCTCCCAGTGAACTGATCTTATGTTTCTCCTCAAAAATACTCAGGAATTCAATTAATGCTGTATCAATGCGTATATTTTCATTGCGTTAACTTGGATTCTCCAGTCCACATTGCATTTTCCTTGTTCTTTGATTTCTCTAAATTTGAAATTCTTAGCAGTGGGTTTCGTGTTTTTTTCCACTTACCTTTCTGGCAAGTTTCCTGCGTGACGGTTTCTTGTAACCGAATCGTAAAAAGAGAAAGAAAGATATCTGGTGGTCTTGGCAGCTTCTGGCGGAAATCCTGTTCAAGCACATGCATTTTCAATCATGTGAATGACAGAGACAAGTCACCCGAAATAGTCCCGTGTGGTAGCATCATCGAGCGCTAAATCTTTTCTCATGGCTTCTTCTTTCTTGCAGTACTTTTGTGAACAGCAGAATATTAAACACTAAGTCAGATAAACGCACAGTATACATTTGGTATTGTAACATTTGTTTTTCATCCACATTCAGCACGAAATCCCTGGTATAAATAAATCTGGGATAATGATATTAAAGAAATTTAAATAACTTTTCCATTTATGAATTTAATATTTAACAATCACATTTAACAATGCATCTGGAATGTACCGATTACGACGGACTATCTAAAAAAGATCGATATTTCTCACAGCTTTATTTGTATCAACCCCTCACTACTAGCCAAAAGTAAGTTGTGATATATATCGACCATGTGCGCCGGCTAACTGAAAACACGTTTCATTAAAATAATAGTACTTGCCACATTTGGAAACTCTTATGGAGAATTTCTTTCGTGGAATAATCTTATTAAATAAAATTATTAGGCTTGAAATTATCAGATACATGTCCTGTTTTCATTAATCAGAAATTTTCAATTCAATCGAAATACCTATGATAATTTCATGATTTCAACGAATATGCCAATGACCATTTTATAGATTGTCGTTCATTTCTCCTTCTAGTGTGGTGTGCGATTTCACTGGATGGTTTCCCCGTTCTTTGCCTCATTATAAGAGAAATGTTAATGCTGTGTACTTGGTAACTTGCGTACTTATCAACTCCAGAATCTTTCAATGTTGTAAGGTGATAGCATCTTCCCTGAAATGCGACGCTCTTTAAAGGTCTCCATTGGAGAGAAGAACGTGAACTCTGACCTATTTATGTAAAGTAGCCTGAGGTAAACAGCTGTCATCACCACCCTTCAACTTAACAACCTCAAGGAATCCATTTTATGTCAGCATATTATAATAGCTAGCTCCGGCTTGCTGGAGACTATTTGAAGCCTAGATTTTTAAAGGTGTTATGTCTTTAAGATTTTATTCATTTTTAAATGAATGAGGGATGGCTTGATTTATTTTTTTGTCTTTTAAAATTCCCCAGAAATATAAGTTAAATTAAACCAGTAAGTATACGAAATTTTCTTGCTTTAATGTTTCCCAACATGACTTTTACAAATTTATTACAAATGTAACGTTTTGTACATACGTTACAGTATGTCTAGTTTACCCACTGGAAGTTCTTTAATTATTGTTTCTTTACAGTGCAGCCTTGTATTTATCGATTTTTATCATTATTTCTTTTCCTTTGTATTCTTTCTTTTCCTCGGGTAGCTTTGAAACAAAATGTTTCAAAACTGCCCGAGTGAGTTAGGTGACATTTTCTAAGTTCTCGCAAACAGCAGAACTTTGGAAAGATTAATTTTAAGTCTATCATTGTTCCTGTCGCGAACTTGAAGTATCCTTCTCTTGAGTTCTTTTGACAAGTCATGACGGTCATCCTCTTTTCTTCTTTTCACTGTCTTCCTTTACCTCTTTCTCTTCCCAGTTTTCCTTTCCCGAAGTGTGTTTCCACTTCTGTGGCATGCAACATTATCAAGTTACTGTTACAAAACTTAAAAAATACGTTTTCAAGTCGTTTTCAGTGATTTAAATTAAGAACCTACTGAGTTAGAAGCATATTAAGAAACTGAAAGTGCATAGTGGTTTGTAAAGATGTAAAAAACTTCTCCCCTTATTTGAGTTCATTACACGTTTTACTAATGCACATTAATACATTTTAATGCAGTTTCATCTTTTAGAACTCTAATACAGCGTCTCTTGGCATTACACATTTTTTCATTTGTATAGATTCCTGGGTCATTTCTCAGTTTAGCCGAATTATATTTTTCTTATTTGTGGCCTCTTATTATTTTTCGCATCATTTCGTTCACGCCATAATAGACAAGGTTAAGTTTTAGACGAATTTTATAAAAAGTAAAATATATTACCATATGCTTAGTTTTCAAATGAACAACGTTCCTATGCAATTGGTATCTATGAAAGTTATTCATTGTAAATGTAACAAATACAACGAAGTAACTTTTTCACCCCTTTCCAGTCGGAATGAAACGAACAAAGAATAAACCATTCACAACACGTTCTTGGGATAAAGAAATGCGCGGAGTATACAGATTTCGTTCAAGTGTTCCTCCGGGACAATTAAATACTTTCTCCAGAAAATGAAGACACATCTCACCCACTTACCGACCTCGCGCGATTTTGCGTGCCCGGAATCGCGTTCTCTGTTCTCATTTGTAGACCGCGAGTTGCTAATGAATGCGAAGTAACGTGAGACGTGACGGGGGACGGTGCTGGGTGCCGATGGAGCGTGGCGTGGAAGAACGAGGCGCGGTGGCGAGATGGAGTGGGGCCGTACGACGCGGAGCGAGACGGGACGGGATGGAGTGGTGTGGAGTGGGACGGTGGAGCGTGGCGTGGCGTGACGGGACGTGACGGGGAGGGGCGGGGCAGGCGAGGTGATTTAAAGCGTGCTGGGGTGATGTGGCGCGAGATCAGACGTGTGGACGTGTGATGTGTCATGAGAAGCGTAATGTATGATGTGATGTGGTGTGATGTGGGGCGGAGTGCTTCGGAGTGAAAGGGGGCGGAGCGTCCTCGCGACGGCCTCTCACCCACCTGCCTTGATTTGCTCTTGGATGCGCAAGTGGCACAGGTACGCCTCTTCTGCCAGCATCTCATCCTGCCTCCGCTCCAGCTCCTGGGAAAGCCCGACGGGCAGTACAGGTTATTTTAATCACTGACATTACTTACAGGAATACTTGTTTAGTATTACTATTGTCATTAAAATATCATAAATTGATATAACTTATAAAAATTAAATATATATTAAAATATGTGATAAATTAGTACATACAATGCAAAATTGCAGTAACTTCAGTTCAAAATAGTAAACAAAATTCATTTCAATATTATTCATTTCTAAATATAAAGCTCTTCCATTCTTTCAATCCCGGTGAGACCTATCTTTGAGACACACATGAATCCATGTGCAAACCCTTAGAATAAAAATGTAGTAATCTCCCAACAAAGCTGGATTGTTGGTGTAAGAGTCCGGTAAACAAGCTTTTTCAGTATTTGTTATTTGCTGTTTTGAAACTAACATTTTATCGACAAAACATATTGTATCAAAATTAAATGGAATATACTACTATAAAAGACATCAAAAGACTCATTCATTTCGTAAAAATAAATAGCCTTTATACATGGTCGAGTATTTGCAACCAAAGACAAAAACTGCATTATTACAGATGATCCAGATTTTAAATTGTTTTGTGAAGGCATTGTTCTTTCATCACACTTTATCATTCCATCAGCGCTGGTGGGCGATCTGATTTGAAAGCTCCACAAAAATAAATGCGCAAAGCGATCGTGCCCACCCCCCACACACACATCTCGATGTGGCAACTAAGCTGCATAGAGGGAAAAAACTGCCCATTGAAAAAAGACGGGGAAAATGTTTATCTCAATGAGAATGACATTTTCAAGATAGAGAAAGAAATACGTAACTGGTGCTTTAAAATATTGATCTGTTAAACTGCGAGAGGTGCAGGTAGAGCAATTTTGACTAAACGACTCAAGAGCACGTATGAGATTCCAGATGGACTTTGTTGCGAACAACGTGGGCGCATTGAGATGGGGACAAGTGGATGAGAGAATGAGAAAGTCTGCTTTGAATCTTTCATTGTACGCACGGCACTTTAATTTATTAAAATTCGATTATGTCAATCATTACGATTATTGAAAGTTATTTTCCTGGGATTTCTTTATGAGTACTGAAAATGTTTCTTTGACAAAATATTACTGTTCCACATTTTTATTTCTACGAGTTTAATACAATATTCTCACATTCAGACATTTTGGAAATCGCCTTCCATATGGTAAGAATGGTTAGCTTTCAAGCATTAGGGTTCTTATCAGACTGCGTAAATAATGTTTTTCAACGTATTTGATACCAGGTTATCATAGATCATTGATCACATCTGCAGGTGCCTAGAACCACCCATTTATTATATTTTAGGTGCTTAAAACAAAAAAAAACACATTTTTTCGAGAAATGATTGATTATTAGTGATTCCGGACTTGTCAACTGCTAAACATTATTCCTGTAAGTGTAGTGCATATTTTTCCTCGGAAGTGGCGGTGGACTTTCCCCACTGGGTGGCAAGATCGGCGCCAACCTACCACTTTTAGCGGGTTTTCCCCAACCAGGTATCTCCCACCAGTGGTGCACCGCCCCAGTCGGGACAAGCTCTAAGACATCGAACGGTCTTCCGGCATATGTGGTAGTACAACGCATGCTAGTGTAAGTGTGTGTAAGGGGTGAGGATAGGACAAGGAAGAGGAAGGTAATATCGCGTTCAGTCCCTGGTTCATTTGTTAGGTTACTGCTCCGTCATTCGCATGGTATTGATCGGAGAAACCACGGAAAACTACCAATCAAAGCAGCCGGCCGCTAGAATTTTCCTCCAAATAGTGACTGTATTCGACCTAGCCGAGAAGCTAGAGTGGAAAATCCTGCCACCGTCGGGACTCGAACCTAGGATCTCCCGGTCAGAGCACTGCAGTGACATTAGTTGATGTCCAAGCCACCTCTCCCGTTTTTTTCGAGAATTCTCTTACAGAGTTTTGGGTTTTGTTTTGGGTTTTGTGATGATAACGTCGAATGATGTGGAAGAGTTGTAACCGTAATACACGTACACACACAGGTTACTTCATAACTAAATGTAATCTTATCTTCACCTGCCATACCGGATCTCCAAGATTTATCTGTGATTTTTAAATCTCAATTTTCAAAAAAGACTTTGGTAATATTAATAACATTCATTATTTATTTAATAATTTTTAATTTGTTCTTTTATACTCATTCTATGGGACATGTTTGCAAAATCTTTTGCTCTAAAGAAAGAGTAGCTGCAGTCACCTTGATTCAATTAATGACATTAGGAATAAAGAAACGTAATTGTACGCGATAAAATAGTGGAAGTATGTAAACATTTAGTTAAGTGCAAAAACAACTCATTTAGATCGTTTCAAATCTTCCTGTTAGGCGGAAAAAAGATATCTCTTGCGAGTAAGTGGTAAAGTAATAAAAAATTTCAACTGCAGTCATTTGAGGCTCAAGAAAAACATGTTTAGACAACGTAAATCCATGAATTGGCTATTTTGTAATTGTTTTTTATCTATTACTATTACTGAAAGGAGTCCTCCAAAATGAAAAGTTTCATAATGACTTTGTCTTGAGGGAATGAGAATTGTAATGTCGCCATGGGAATGAGAATTGTTATGTCGCCATGAAAATTAGCAGACATACGTATTAACACAAGTCACAAACTCCAGTAACAGCTAGGATTCCTCCCCACCACCAAAAAAGCTATTTGCTGCTATATCAAGTGATGGAAATGCAATTCCCTAAATTCAAAACACTAAAACGTAATGAAACGCAATAAACTTACGTAAATAATTAAAACATTACTTAACAAAACCGCGTGAAAAAATAACAAAGAATCATATACAAGATCGGATGAGATTTTTACATTCTTAATACAGAAGATTTCATTACAATTTTTGGGAGTCAGTTTACAAGCAAATTAAATTATTTTGAAGACGGACCCAGCGACGAAGAAGAGAACCAAAATAATACCAACAATGACAATATTGAAACTTACTACAAATAGTATTGGTTATCTCTCTCTCCCTCTCTCTCACACACACACATTCTCTCACACTCTCTCACACATTCTCACACACTGTCTGTCACATAGTCTCTCAGGCACTCTCTTACACACTCTCTTTCACATTCTCTCACACGCTCTCTCACACACTCTCTAACACACGTACTTTCTCATACACAAACGTACACGCTCACACAAACGTAAACGTACACAAACACAAAAATCAATCACGGGAGAGGACTTCTTCATTGGAAAATATGCCCATAGATGGAATAAAAGGTAGAGAAGCTGTATTGTTTACAGAACGTTATTTTATAGAAATATGTGTATTATCAAGAAGTATTTCAAAGCTCATGATCTTGATATAAAAGTATAAAGCATCAGCTTGAATAAAAACTAAAATTAACGCAGGACCACACACCTACATTATTTGTCTTCTGATGAGTCTTTCTTGTCCGCATTGAAAGATATTAGCTAATTTTTACTTCCATGACGTTCCAATTGACAGTGTCTGAAATATAATATAACTCATAAGTGTTAAATTAAATTTACCATGCTACTAAATTCGCGTATACATATTCTTATCCCTGATGCCAACGGCCAAAGCTCTTTCTAATTGATAGTGCCTGAAATGTAATATAACTCATATGCTTTGTGTTAGTAATATAACTCATAAGCTTGTATGAAATAATATGAAAGTAATCAGTTTATAATATAACTCATACACTTGAAATTAGTACGCGTACCTACTTACTTCTTCGGTTGAAATGCATCTTTGTAAATTGCAGAAAACAATCTCCACGCGTGCGTATTTTATGACATTTCAACACGAGATGCACCGCGCCCCTCTCTATAGTCCAGTCACGTTCAGTTACCGCGTACATGAGCCAGCCCCCGCTCCCTGCGCACGTGGTACGTTCTCGTGCTAATGAACCACTGCTATTGACACGCCCCTCGCCGCAACGAGGCGGTGCATTAATGTCGGTACAATGGCCGAAGCGCAGGGCAAGAGGGGAGTCGTCGACGCCGGCGATGCGAGAGGTGCCCTCGTGATGCCCATGCGGAGTCAATGCGGTGAGCGAGCAGCGACGGATGCGCGATGGCTGATGAGTGTTCGCGACCGGGTGCGTGAGCGTATGGGGCTGCAAATCCGCAACCGAAGGTCCGCTGGTGACCGAGCACCGACGATCCCTGGGGTGGTGCCCCGCTGATGGGAGATGTTTGGTTGGGGAAAACCCCTCTAGTCGATGGTAGGTTGGCGCCAGATCTCACCATCCACCGGGAGAAGATCACAGCCAACGCCCGATGAAAACATGCACTATACTTAAGGGTCTAGTGGCCTCTGTTAGTTGACGCTCCATAAATCACGAGCAATCAATCAATCAATCAATCAACGACCTGGGATGTAGTGCCATCGAAAGGGAAGGGCGATAGAGAGAGACGAAATATTGTTTTAAAATGTTGACATTATGAGTTCGTGTGAGAACGCTTCCTCATTATCAGATCTTGGTAAGGAGCCTCTCGCAGGATTGCGTAGGCGTGTCTTGAGACGAGTGGCATCTCCATGTGCCTCGACACTGTGGCACCCAGGCAGGTGTTCGCTTCGACTGAGCAAGCACGCACGCACACACACACACACACGAACGCACGCACACACACACACAGATATATAACAGGATGTTGGTATGTATATAAGAGCAAAACTCCAACACCATTGGACCGATCTCCATGAAAGTTGGCACGTGTTTTTTTACCTAGAAGGTTTATGTGTTGTTAGTTCTGTTGTAAGTCCGCTACATGGCGCTACATATTTACTTCATATCCACTATGTATTCACGTCAAATGCAACCTGCAACACACTCGGCAGTATTTTGAATCTATATCGTTAAATAACTCCTTAACGAGGCGTTCAAGGGCCTTAAAAACTAAAAGAAAGAAATCTTTATTTCACAGTAATCTAGAGAATGAACTCATCTTGAACATTCTATAACATTTTTGCTGGTCCGGCGCTTCCCGATATTACCTCACCTGTTCAGAGACGAGCGGAATCTGCAAGTAAATGTGAATGCGAGGGAAAGAGAGTGGCAGAGACAGAGGCGCATAGAGACGGATAGAGATAGTGTGAGGGAGAGAGAGAGAGACAGAAACGGAGATGGGAGGGGAAAAAGGGAGAGGAAGGTCAGAACGTCTATCGGGTTTTCCTACTTATATACAATACTAGGCGTAACTTAGTTAGGCAATCGGAGGTAGGTGGTTGGGGAAAATGGGGATGCCTCAGAGTGTTGTCTTTATTTTACATATGTGTAAACTGTAAAAAATCTCTACATACTGCAATGTAAATATCAACAGCTTGTGTCTTTGTTCGTTCTCTCCCACGACGTCACACTGTGATACATCAGGCATATGATATGGTATAGCAGTCGACCGCAATGATAAGTTACATTAAACTTTCCAATACGAGTATAATTAATTTTTACTTATTTCGAAACTTTGTTAAGGGTAATGACGTTTTTGTAATACAATAAATACCACTCGTGCATTCGAAATGCCCAGGTAAATCCTCTCATCTCTTTGCGACTCTCGAATTTATCGAGTATTTCCAATGCACTCGTGAATACTTGTCGGGGGCTCCAATGACCCTTGGATGTTAATGGTCTTTAAACCTCAAACATGTAGCGCGTTCGCAGTGAATGGTATTGTCTGCGTAGTTCAGATTGAAGCGCGGCGGCCTTGTAGTGCGAGTCGTGTCCGAGGGGTGGGGGTGGGGAAGCGTAATTGAAAACTGAAGCGCGCGTGGCTCCGCGCCCGCTGGCACGCGCTTCCAGCAGGTGGGGGGGTGGGGTGGAGGGAGCCTGCTGACGGACGGGCCGCGTCGCGCTGAGACGTGGCTAACACGTGGGCTGCCTCCGAATACGTTTGTGAAATGGATGTCGATGTTTTCAAAATACCCAAATGTTTTAAACATCGATTTATTGATGCCGATGTTTTTTTAACATTCGTGTTTTGTGCTTTATGTTTTTGACGCTTTGGATGTTCTGCTTGCAAATGAAAGTGTTCCGTAATAACAATTTTGTAAAAGTGAAAACGTGGAATAATAACTGAAGTTAATAACTATTGCTAATTCCTCTTTGTCAATGAGTTCCAACGAGGCGAAATTACTTCACTAACTCGTTTAAAAACTACTTTTACAGCCCACTGTTGCTTAAACTGTGGTCAAACAAAAAATTACAAGATCTTAATAAAATAACTCACTCTGGAGAACAAATTTCATTTGAAGGAAAAATCTATATCTTCAATTTTGCAGTTGAAGATGCCGAAAACAATTCAAACATTTGCAATTTTCAAAAAGTCAAAGTTAACTGTGAAAATCGGACGTATGCCACCTTAATAAGTAAATTTTACTCTATTCTCACACGAAATTTAAAGAAAAATTTGGTGCCGTTTTTGAGAACATTTTGAAAATGTCCATGGGGCTGCATCTAAAATATTTTTGACAAATTTTGAAGAATGTTTTTCAAAATCTCAGAGTTTCAACTAAGGCAAGATGGGCAGTGGTTTCTTCAATTTGGAAAAAATCGTACGCATGGTTTAGGTGCTAGTGTTGTACACATACACCGGACGAACAGATGGACAGACGGACAGACAGACGGACAGACGAACGGACAGACGAACGGACAGACGAACGGACAGACGAACGGACAGACGAACGGACAGACGAACGGACAGACGAACGGACAGACGAACGGACAGACGAACGGACAAACGGACAGATAGACGGACGGACAGACGGACGGACAGACAGACAGACGGACAGACGGACGGACAGACGACAGACGGACGGACGGACAGACGGACGTTTTGTTGTCGATTGGTTTTTCGGTATCAAGGACGGGGATTCTAGCTACACCACGTGTTAGAGGATTTTGTTTCTTAATTTAGCAACTGATTTTATCCACTTTTACGTTATCAGGGCCCGGCAATGAATTTTTTTCTCCCGAAAATTGGCCATTTTTTCGCGCAGCATTACATAACTTTCACTATACTACGTATATTTCTCCGTATATACGTGTGTATTCGGGAAAGTAAAAATTACCTATATCGTGCAGGGCGTCAACTGATGTCATTGCAGTTTTCTGACCGGAAGGTCTTATGTTCGAATCCCGACGTTGGCAGGAATTTCGACATTAGCTAGATAACTAGGTCGAATTCAATCGCTGTCTGGAGGAGAACTCTAGAGGCCGGCTGCTCTCATCGGTAGTTTTTAGTGGTTTCCTCGATCAATACTAGGCGAATGCCGTAGAAGTACCCTTATAAACAGTGTGCCACGATTCGCGCAACCATCTTTCCTTCCGCATCTTTTCCTATCCACACTCCTTACTTACGTGCACTACAATGCCATACATGTCAAGAAACCGGCCGGAAGCTTTGAGTTTGTCCCGACTGGGGCGGTGCCCCGGAATTGGGAAACACGTGGTTTCGGAAAACACCGCTAGCCGACGGTAGGTCGACTCCAAATTTAGCCATCCAATGGAGGAATATCACTGCCTCTTCCCAATGAAGAAACAACATGCGCTGCACTGACTAGTGACCTTAGCAGTTCACGTGTCCGGAATCACCAATCAATCAATCAATCAATCAATCTTTTTAAAATTTATTTGCATTCAGGTGTACAGACTCTTTTGCAATGAGTTTGAATATATTTGACACAGAGTTAAAGAGATGAGATAAACTTAGTTTCCATATTTTTTTACTTAGAATTATCTGTTTTATGTGTTAGGGGTTTAAGGTGGGTCAAAAAAGTGTCTGGGTAAGTTTCCTGCGAATGCGTGATCTGTTTGGGGTTAGTTTCTCTAATTGGAAGTGTAGGGCGTGCGGGATAGTAGGAATTTTGTGGTAAAACTTAATGGCGGATGGTTTGATGAAAGTGGTGATGGGGGGTAAACCGAGCTCTAGATGAAGATCATTGGGTATGAATCAGGGTGCTTTGGTTATTATCCTTAGGAAACGGTTTTGAAATGTCTTGAGTCTGTGGATATGGGATTTGGCTGCTAAAACTCTAAAATAGGACTCCAAATAGGACTTGCGTATGTTAACATTGGTCTGATCATAGCTTTGTAAAGGTGGGTACCAGTCTGACTTTGGAGGGGAGAAGATCGACGTAGAATTGGAAGCAATCAATCAATCAATGTCAAAGTGTCCGATCATACCACTCATCAGAAAGACTATTCGAGAGCAAAGAGCCGTCTTCAGTGGCCGGAGCGGATGGCGGGAATGGCAGCGGGAGCGAGCAGAGCGTCCTTGTCGAGGGGGGGGGGAGCGTTGAGTGGTAGAAGCGATAAGGCAAGTTTCACACAAGACATTGCAAAATGTGTTGTGAAAGAGGAAGCAATCGGCACTCTAAATAATAATCAGACACTTTTTAAAACTAAATGGAAATAACTATTTTTTCTCAAAAATTTGAGATAATATAAAATGTTTGGTTTGTCAGAAAATTTTAATAATAATAAAGAGTGTAATCTAAAGAGTAATTACACGATGAATCATGCAGCTAAGTACGACAAAGACACCGATGAAAGTATAATTTGGAAGTACATTTCATAAAATTTCTGATACGAACTTAGATTTCAATGTTTTGCCTTACCAGTTTCAATATCGATATCGATTTTTCGATTTACAGTTGGAAATATTAGATCGTCAAAATGATACAGATTTGAAATACAAATTCCACTAGGAAGATATACTTCATTTTTACAAAAATATTCCCCAAAGATAGTTTCCTAAGTTACAGAAGCATGCTGCCCAAATTTTAAGTATGTTTGGGTCTATATATGCTTGTGAGCATTTTTTTTCTAAGGTCCGTTCGCTCTAACTTCACTCCGCATGTAAACAAACTTCGAGTGTATTCCTCCGCTCTGTAGTTTGTGATTGGCTACGCCATTCGCGCCACGACCGTACTCAAATGCCGGCACGTGTCACAGAAAGAACTGTCGAAGCATATTTTTTTCGCTAGTTCTTCTTTAGTACGCCCAAAATCCCAGCCAAAATATGCAGATATTTTGCTTAAATATTACAGAACTTACAGTTACGTGTGTTCTTATAAAGTAGCAGTAAAATCCCACCTGAAGCACGAATTTCAGTAGAACATACAGTTCTTTTAAAATTTGGCAGCCCCGAATCATTGCCAACCACATCAAGAATTTTATTTTATGTTGGAAATTCGTTTCTAAGAAAAAATGTGCACATGAATACGAATGTGGCAGATTAACAAATTCATCGCACTCGCCCTCTACCTGTTTTGCTCTACATCTCTTCTTACGTGGAGAAGTTACCTTTCCAATGACTTAATTCATTACACAGTTCTTAAATAATTTTTACACCGACACCTGCAATTCAGCAGTCATTTCTTCCACCCGCCAAAAAGTCATTGACGCATTTTTAGCCACTAATTATTCAAACACATCAATACAACCTTCTCACCACTGAGGGATTTTCCTTGGGAATGTTTCAAACCGGGAACTGCTTCACTTATTGTGCTCGATGTGGAAACAAAAATCAACGCAATGAGCAAACACACCTTTCACTGACCCAACAAAAATCAACATTCTTTTATAACTTTCTCATTCGAGAACGGAACTGCTATTGATAAAATTTGGCAGAAGCGGCGCCGACGGACTGGCGAACGAACGTTATCTCAAAGAGGTCCGTTGGCAGCTGAAGGTTGGCTGTTAAGGTCATGCTCGGTGTCTGATTTTACTTCAAGGCAAAGGAGAAAATTAATTCGACTGTTTGTGTAGAGTCAGGAAATTAATCAATTTTGACAACTCCTATAGCGCACGACGCCCTGAAGGGAAGTGTGGTGTCCGTCAGCCAATGAGAACTAGCGACGACCATTTGTTTACGTGCTGAGTAAAGTTGGAGCAAACGGACCTTAGTATGGAAATTTGTACATCGAAACTGAGAAGCTCTCTCACAGATCGCAACTTGACAAATGTCTTGAGGTTAAGTTCAATGCACTCAATCATTTTGGGCCAAATATTGAACGCATTGTGCGAGAAACAAAATTTTGAAAATGTATAAAGAATTAGTCGTAGGTAAGATCTCTTAAAAGTAATACTAGGCAGTTTTTCATAGTATGAGAGCATTATATCTCTTAGATAAAAATATTTACATGATTTCAACATTCAGTAATTATTACTGTCGCAAACTTTCTCGAGGGTATTTGCTGCAATTATTTCCATGCCCGAATTTTTTATTGTTGTCTTATGTTAGTGAAGATTTCAATAACTATCTGCAAACAATGGTAATGGCTGTTACATGGCGGTTAATGGCGGAAATGTCTTGTACACGGAACATGGGTGTCTATAGGCGAAATTACATCAGTGTGGAGCGCTAAGCTCCGCCGTTGAATTTCTCACACCCCGGTGTTTGACATTTGAATTCCTCATAGTGCTCCCGCTGGGCCCCGGCCGCACGCTGAGAGCCGGGAGCAATCGGCCCCTGGCCCTACGGAGCGAAAACGTAATGAGCCCTGCACTAGAGCTTTGTGACAGGTTCTAGCAGTAATGTAGCGTGACTCGCGCGTTTGGGGATGCTCCACAATAACGCCAATTGAACACATCATGATCTTTAATGTTCTCTAGAATCTATGTTTTCAAAACCTTACAATACGATTTATGTGAGGAGAGTTCTTGAAAGCAAATTATGCAATGGCTCAGATTTAATTCTTATGCGCGATTAGCAATGAGATCACATGTGAATTCCAAAGTTCAGACCAAAATAATATTTAATATATTTGAGGAAGAATTCATCTTCTTAGATATTAATTAATAATTAGTAGGCAAGCAATATTTCTCATATTTGTGCCCATGACCAAGCAGAGGATCTCAAGTGAGAAAGAAAAATATTTCACTGGCAGCGTCAAGTGTGCTGCGCTCTCGTGCACAAACGAGAAACTTGTTCATACGTCTCAATCGTACGCTAGCGTAAGAAACTCGTGAATCTTTCGAAGAGGGGTGAGGTGGGGAGGGGGGAACCTCGCCGTCTGCGCATGCGACATTGCCCTCCGCAATCTCTTGGCAGATGCTAGAACGATTTTAGCATCCAAGCAATCAGAGGCCAGCTTGTACCAACGCGCCGAATTCAATCACAGGAAATCACTTTTAAAATTAATATAAAACGTGCTTCTCTCAATGGACCACTTGTCAAGTGGTAAAGTGGTTCATTGGTGGTCAAGTGGTCAAGGTCATCAAGTGGTCAAGTCATCAAGTGGTCATGCTCAAGTTTATCGATACAATATTTAGGGTTCTTTGATTGATATTTGACGTGGGGATGCTCAGCATCGTAGCGTTCCCTGACGCTACGCCACGGGTTCTAGAACTACTGAGCACCGACAAAAACTGCATCGCTTGCGAAGTGGATTCTCCCGCCAATCATATGAGCTGGAGCGCCTGTTATTAATTCCTCACTGTCAGTTCAGTGCGGGCAGTTAGAGTTAAGGGATAGTTTTCAAGACTGATTTACATTGTCACAATATCGTCGTTAAAAATAATATTGTAATAATTAATCCAAATTGTATTAAATAATTGATAAAAATTCGAATGCGTGTGAATTAAGACATAAAACGGATGTAAAGGGAAGGCCAGAAAAACCCTGCAAGAACCGATGATGTTGACTTTCATCACACTTTTAATTAAACTCTCAATAGTTTAGAATTTAATCAACTATTGATGCGCGTTTCTTCAAAAGGAAGGTTTAAACTGTTTTTCTTGTATTCTAGCTACTTGAATACATTGAGATCCGTTCTCCTGTTGGAGGAATGTTAAGCATAATAGAACTCAAGCACAAGTTTGTGACATAAATGGAATCATTTCACGTGCTAAACGTTGACCACGCCCGTAGTTTGGTTTGAATTCAATGAGAGTGAAAGAAAATCGCTCACAGGGCTGAACAGACAATAAGTAGTATACAAGTTCAGTCGGACCTCCATATATCAAACCTCTATATATCGAAATTCTCTATAAATCGCATTATGTTTCTGCCTCTTGAAAATTCCGTTTAAAAACGTCTCTCTATATTGAAAATTATTTCTATGTATCGAACTCCGTTTCTGAATTGCTCATTTTTTCTACGAAATAAAAATGTAGAGCACATATTAGTATGTTCAACATTTTGGTGGGCTTTTCGATTGGGACAAAATGTTCCAGACGAAGTGTTTCAATGGGTTACAAGTGTGAACATCATTTTGAACAGAATACATCATACGTACAATAAGGCATTAGAATTTGCTTTTGAAATTTACTTCCAATAAAAGGTACGTATGCAACTATTCACGCTACTATTCATAAATATGTGATACGAACTATTGAAACTTTGTTATTTATTGTTAAATTTTCCATTTTACCCAATTTTTCCAATTTTAAAAGGATTTCCAAAACTTTCATAACTATTTCTTTATATCGAAGTTTCTTTATAACGAATGTTATTGAAGGAATCATCAGATTCGATTCGATATACGGAGGTCCGCTTTTATTATAGTATACTTGTACTAACTACTATACCTGTATGTTTTGCTCATAAATATGATGGACCTGGATCAGTAACGAGATGAGCTGTAATAAAATGTGCAATTTCCGTTTCACTCCACCTGATTGATACCCAGAACTCTCGTCCGCCCCACCCACCTCTGCCGCGAGAGTCGTGTCGCTCGACGCCTCCACCACCACCACCATCACCGACTCCGTCACCCGGCCGACATGTCAGCGGCGATGACGTGATGGAGAAAAATTACTGGAACAGGCCTTCTGTTTGCAGGAATGAGGCAAACAACGTGTAATGTAGTTGGTCGGCGCGCCGCTTGGGCGGCAGCGTCGACCAAGACGACAACGCCGGCGCCGGCGCCCATCCGCCCGCTTCATTTGCAGAATGGCGTTGAGGGGCCTCGTTCATCAAGGAAGTGCGGGCGGGCGGGAAGTGGGCGGGGGGCGGGGCGCGGGGTGGGGCGTGGGCGGGGCGCGGGGTGGGGCGTGGGCGGGGCGCGGGGTGGGCGTGGGCGGGGCGCTGGGCGGGGCGTGGGCGGGGCGCGGGGCGGGGCGCTGGGCGGGGCGGGGCGTGGGCGGGGGGGCGGGGCGTAGGCGGGGGGCGTAGGCGGGGGGCGGGGCGTGGACGGGGGGCGGGGCGCTGGGCGGGGCGTGGGCGGGGCGCGGGGCGGGGCGAGGGCGAGGCGCGGGGTGGGGCGGGGCGTGGGCGCGGGGCGGGGTGTGGGTGGTGCGCGGGGCGAGGTGTTGGCGGGGCGCGGGGTGGGGCGGGGCGGGGCGCGGGGCGGGGGGCGGGGCGTGGGTGGGGCGCGGGGCGGGGCGGGGCGGGGAGTGGCGGGGCGTAGGCGTCCGGAACCAAACCGTGATGCGGATCGGCCTGCGTCGAAGGTTGTCGGCCATCGGATTAAGACAGGCGACCGCGAGTGAAATCCGGGAAAAGATACATGTTGCTGATCCGGAAGCACGTTGGTTGAAACATTTGTAAAATGGGCTTAACTGCACGGGATAGAGTGAGAATATCAAGTGGACATAAGAAAACATTTAGATAATTGTAGGTAAGGTTTTGGTCAATGATCAATGTAACTGATTCCAATGACTACAGTCTACTCCTCTAAAATTGCCATTTCTACAGATGCGTCTGTGTTCTTTCGCCTTTCAGTTCTCATTTAATGTTTACTATCATCGTATTGCTCCTTGGATGTTTACGTACTATCATCGTAATGCTCGTTAGATGTATTCGGAGTTCTCGTACGTCAGACTTGCGCCTATAATCATGTTAAATTATTACTTTATGATCTCTGGATATAATGAACAGGTGTGTAATCGGAGCAATAATAAATTTTGAATTAGTTTTTACAAAAAGGCCGTCGCCTTTTGCGTCCCTGCGGAAAGGTTCGCAAGTAAAGAAAATGTTCATAATATAAATGTCCACTCCAAACCTCAATCCAAACATTTTTACTTTCTCGTCTTCTCGCCTTACGAATACGTCGTAAGAAGAGAAAGTTATGTTATCTTGCGACGGAAAACGGCGAATTTTCGCCAGAAAAACTCTTGTACATGGGGTCTGGTAACGAAAAAGTGGATAAATCATGTTGCTAAATTTAAAAATAAATACTCTAACTTGTGGTGTAGTTAAAATCCCTATTTGTTGCTTCTTGTTTTAAATCACACAGATGTACATACAGAAAATGATTGTAGTGTGACGATAATTGCTGGCTCGTGAACATCACGCTAGCTTTCTGCGAGGGATCTCGGGTACGTTCCCCAACCAGATCATAAATGAAGCTGTAGCTCTCTATTATAGATCGCCTCAGTTTCCATAGCTGAATGCCGAAAGAAAGCTAGAGTAGAATAAGCTAGGATCGGTAACGGAAATACATCACGTTTGCTATATTATTCCCTTACCCCCAAGTGTGGATAATAAATTAAAAGAGGCCCAGGCCCAAAATAATTAGAGAAGGGCCCAGGCCTGGAAACCCCGCTAGATGGGAAAAGTCGGATTAATCCGACCCGAAATGCGAAATATATAAATACAGACATGTTGCTAAATGTATGCACTATTACTTAAATATAAAAGAAAGTCTAATTTTTTTTCCAATATTTTTCCAATTTTTGTATTCTGGTGTCCGCCGTTGACATCTTCCCATTGGCATTCTCCGGGTACAGGATTGTCGTTGGTATGGTATGGTATGGTAGTGGTAAGGTATTGTGGTGGTATGGTATGGTATGGTGGTGGTATGTTATGGTGTACTATGGTATGGTATGGTGATGGTATGGTATGATGGTGGTTTGGGGTGGTACGGTATGGTGGTGATGGTATGGTAATGGTGTGGTGGTGGTGTGGTATGGTAGGGAATGGTACGGTTGGTATGGTGGCGACGGTCTCTGAGGTTGTCCTTCAAAAGAGTGAATATGAGAAACTACAGGAACGTCGTATGCCCCCTACACAAAATTTGGGTTGAGTGTATCTCTACACTGTTATATTGTGTTTGCATGAAAACGGCATTCGTTCGTCACCCGGGATCGTTTATGAGGAGCGAATGGATCTCAGCCACCTATGGCTCTGAATGGCCGACATATGCGGCCCAGCAAAGACACCCGCCTCTTTCACTCTACTGCGCTTCCTCAGCGTCTTGATGATTTTAGTGCTTATATGGTTTGGAAATAATAATTATTACCAACTAGACCAATTATTGGTGTAATGCAGGTGTGTCAAAATGCACCCTCACGAGCAACGTATTTAAACTAAATTAAATTTTTTTTTCAAATTTCATTCTGTAACATTTTTGTATCTGTTTAACCTTTGATATTGTTTATAAGTTGCTTTAAATGATACTTCTATTCAACTAACTACTTACCTACTATAAAATAACTTACCTACTTTTACCCTACTTTTACTTTTGTAAATTGTATTGTATGAACTAAATTGTAAACATGTGATTTGTGGTTAGGCGGAAGAGTGGGCGTTCCAACCCATGGACTATGAGGCATAATGTAATACATGTATTTGAACACAACAAAGAGCGTTTCTTCGCTATATCTGGCGGGAATACGTATGAAATCCTTCTTAAAATGGTTTTCTTGTGAAAAACCGAGGACATAAATGATTTTCAAAATTTTAAAAGTGCCTACTCGCTGTAGCCAGAAAAATCTAATAGTTCTATAAATGTCATCCAAGTGATGAAAATGTGTTTAATTTGAAATTAAATCCCGATGATTCTTAAGTGTTTGAGAATATCTTCATATTTGAAAGGGTTTTAAAGATAAAAATTAATAATGGAATTATTATTATTATTATTATTATTATTATTTATAAGAATGAATGTAGAGGGAGCTAGCCAGTTAACATATCGAGATGTTCAATTGTTGTTATTTAATACGTTTTGTGGGTGCTTAACTCCCCTCCACTTCAGATATTAAAATGAACGTAGCAGAACGTAACATAGATCCTGTTTTACATAAAAGTCTGAAATGTTGAAACATGTAACAAAAAACAGTTATAAATAACCTTCAAAATATGGCACAGTGACAGGGACAATAAATGTAAAACCAACGAGTTCAAACACACAGAAGTAATCCCAAGGTTGTGTGCGACAGCAAATTTTTTTGTATAAAACAAAGCATCCACGAATCGTAGTTTTTAAAAACATTACAATTTAAGACTCTTTAGATAGGGGATTTATTCTGAAATAGGTATGTTAATCGTACATTTAGATCAACATAAGGACTTTTCTACTGTACCCGCAGGATTTTGAGAAACTTACAAAACGGTTCTTAGCCGTGTGCACTAATGGTAGGTACCCTATTTGTCCCTTTACAAAAATTAGTGACTACCACTGGGTTTAGTGATAAAGAAAGCAATGCGAGTAGCTTGTCGATTTATTTCCTTTGCAGATTTCACAGCTGGTTGCCAAGGGTTAAATTTTGGTCACTTCATCTGGGCTTGCGTCTTGGTTTTCGTGCATATCCCCAGTTATCCTTTGAATGAATTCTACCTTGCTTATTAATGTAAATATTTTCTCATCCTAGCTATAATTGTAATTTTTATATTTATTATTAATGTCATTTTAATTGTTTCAGAATATGCATGTACTTTCCTATATTGTTTAATGGATTTGTGACCTGTTACGACTTTTTCTAAACCCAGCGTAAGGTACACCCTGAAATCAGGGTCTGTATCTATTTTCCATTTACTGAACAGCGAACACTTCAGGCGCAATTTTCAATTTTTACTTCCCCTTATACGTACGTACATACGGAATAATATACGTAGCATAGGGAAAGTTATGTAATGCTGCGCGAAAAAAAACAGGAGAATTTGGGACAGAAAAAATTCATTTCCGGACAGTGATAACTAAAAAGCGAATGAAGCCAGTTGCTAAATTAAGAACAAAATCCTCTAACACGTGGTGTAGCTAGAACCCCTGTTTAGTGTGTCCTTGATACCAAAAAATAGATAGACGGCAACACGTCCGTGCGTCCGTGTGTCCGTCCGTCTGTCTGTGAACAATGCTAGCGACTAAACCGTTCAGTCTAATAAATTAATAGTTCCCGATTGATCTGGTTGGTATCAAGTCCCCTGGAATTTGAAACCGAGATTTTAATTTTAGGGGATTCTTTAAATGAAGCCCCTGGGACATTTTCGAAATTAAAAGAAAACGGCGCCAACAATATTGATTAAACTTTAGTTTAGTCTAAAGAACGTTTAAGAGAATAGCATAGGTCACATATCAGCTAAAAACTGATTTTTCGAAAATTGAAAAAATTGGTAATTTGTTCAGCGTCATTCAACAACTACTATTATGAAGATAATATTTTTTCTTAATGAAATATGTTCTTCAAAAACAGATCATCAAATAAGGTCAGGTTCAAGTTTTCAAAAACGTGAGCATTTTTTGCGAGATTTTGTCTAACATAGGCAATTTTTATTACTTCCCGGATTAAGACGTTTACTCCGAGTGATATATGTAGTATAGGGAAAGTTATGTAATGCTGCGCGAAAAAACGGCGAATTTTCGGCGAAAAAAAAATTATTTGCCGGGCCGTAAAAACGAAAAAGTGGATAAAAACAGTTGCTAAATTAAAAAATCCCCTAACACGTGATGTAGCCAGAAACCCTATTTTGTGAGTCCTTGATGTCCCGTGGCATTCTTTAATATGACGTAAAGTTTATTTTGAGATATTGTTTTTGTTTTTTTCAAAAATTACACATATGTAATTTTTTTAAAGGAACTCTCACACTTTAATATTCACATTACCAGCGATTTATAAACATTATTATATTTGGGAGTGTAAGTGCTTCAAATAACTTCAATTAAAGTATTTTGAAAACTCAAACATTTTCTGTGAAAATGAGCTTCAAATTTCGCATTTTAAGTAGCGCTAAAACGCAATTTCCTTGAAACGGCACATAATTTTTAAAAGAAAATTGCCATTTAGGGCAAGGTTTTTGTATTCATTAATATTCTAAAATTAATGTTTACGTTCTACTAATAAGAAAACGAAAAAATTAAGAAAATGACAAAAAATGCACTTTTGGCGGTGATAGATGGTAGCTGGCAAGAAAGAGTATGTGGTGATTCCGAATAGCTAGCGAAGACCGAAAGAAATAGAAAACAAAAACGGGAAAGTCTGTGCCATTCTGTAGCACCTCTAGTTACTTTCACGTATACGTACGTATATACGGTGTGATATACGTAGTATAGGGAATGTTATGTAAAGTTGCGCGAAAAAATGGCCAATTTTCGGCGGAAAAAAATTCGTTGCCGGGCTGTTATAACGAACTAGTAGTGCTACGGAATGGCACGGACTTTCCCGTATTAGTTTTCTATTTCCTTGGGTCTTCGCTAGCTATTCGTAATTGCCACAAACTCTTTCTTGCCAGCTGTCATCTCTCACCGCCAAAAGTACATTTTTTTGTAATTTTCTTTCTTAATTTTTCGTTTTCACTCTACACCACATTCTAAACTTTTCCAATTGCACCGCAAAACGACAAATCACTGATTTGAAATTTGAAATCAGCTGGCCTCAGAGCTGTCGAATGGATCCAATCACGACCTTGTCCAAAAGAGACCCAAAGATCGCAGCGCTTATTTGCGAGAACTGTGAGAACTAGCCTCACACTAGGTTCAATTTAAGCCTGGGAGTGAACACACCTATATATCTTACACCGTGGTCTGGTCTATATCTAGTCTAAATTGATTTGCAAACGGCGTACGACAGTGTCCTCCTTTCAAAATTGTGAATGGCCGTGGAAAATATAGTAATAACGTATATATTAAGGTCTTTCAATAGTTATATAGGACAATATCTCTTATGACAAGTTAGTAAGTAATATGTCAAAAGAAATAATGATAACTAAGGGGATAAGACAGAGACGTTGTATTGCACCAACCCTGTTCAAAATCTATCTAGAAGAAGCCCCCAAAAAATTAGAAGAAATAATGTGAAAGGATGGGAATAAAATTAAAAGACGATATGAAATATTCATTAAATTTTGCTGATGGCCAAGTGATATTGGAAGAGGATGAAGACGATGCACATTTTATGTAAAGGAAATTAAATGAGGAATATGGAAAATGGGGTTTGAAAATCAATTTCAAATAGACAGAATACATGGTGATAGGAGGGGCAAGAGAATACTTATTAATAGAAGATGGCTTGGTTGTTAAGTGCTGTCTGACGTATAAGTATTTAGAAACAATTTTTAATGGCCAAGGGGGCAGGGAAGAGACAATTTAACATGACATTCAGCAAGGAAAATCTTCTACTCGGCAAATCCATTCAATAATATGAAATGACAAACTCGGAGGTGGCAGGTTCCAATGCACAGAGAGAAAGAGAGAAAGAGAGAGAGAGAGAGAGAGAGAGAGAGAGAGAGGTAGATCAAGACTTACGAAGTAAGATGGTGTGCTTCAGACAAAGAGAGATCGTCAAATCGAAGAAGAAGATTGGCAAGATAGAAAAAGATGGAAGCTTGGGTGCTAGTGACGCCGCATGATGAAGTTCCATTTGCAGGAGAAGAAGTGCATGTTCATGACATCATTGAACTAGCAGTTACATTTAATAAGCTTGTTAATTCCAGCTCTTTGCTGGCACATAATATCAGGTTGCCCAAATATATCACATGGTTAATGGTGCATTCAGGTTTTCTCCTAGCCATCATTATAAAACAAAGACCCAACTAATTCAACGAAGTGGACAGAAGATTAATTGCAAGGCAATATGAAAGTTAACTCGCATATATCACATTGAAGTATACCAAGAACGTTAAGTATATGCTTCAATTTAGTAAATACGAGGATCATTCAGTAATTAAAGAGACAAATTTTTCTGGAGAGAAAACAGTTGGTAGGATAAGTTTAGTAATTTTAGGACAATATGTTGACATCACTGGGATGAGCCCCGATCATCTGAAGGAACATCATTGTTTTCTTCATAACCTCAAAAGTAAGTTGAACGATGGCGAATCCACTTGAAAATTCCATATTGGTTGAACAACGTTCTGTGATTCTTTCTTTACTTGCTGAATGTGAAAAAGCAGCTAATATATATTCTAGAATTACTGAAGTGTATGATGAAAGTTCAATGAACCGCAGAAATTTTTACAAACGGGTAGAACAATTCAAATATGGTCGAGACTCAGTGACTGACGAATATCAATCTGATCGCATCAGCAGAAAAAGTCCTATTGACGGTGTTTTAGGACGAAGTGCGATTTTTGTGATTATCTCGAAGAAAAGCGTACAATGAAAAGCCAAAACTACTCAGATATGCGTTTGAATAAGATGAAGCCAGCCATAGGAGCGAGACGTCATGGTTCTCAAAGGAGAGGTGTGATTCTCCAGGAAGACAACTCACGTCCTCACACTGCTCAACAAATCCGTGAAGACATCGACAAAATGGGTTGGGAGGTACTACCTCATCCTCCGTTTAGCCCCGATTTAACACCATCTGATTTCCATTTGTTTGGTCCACTGAAGGAGGCGTTAAGTAGGAAGAAGTTCCAGGAGAACGAGCATGTCAAAAAATTACGGGAAATTGGTTAAAGCGCCAAGATAAAGAGTTATTTGCAGCCGGCGTAAAAAAAGCTGGTAACCCGCTGGGACAAGTGCATAAATGTTGAAGGAGATAGTATTGAAAAGTAAAAAAGTCCTGTTTTGCTAAAATAAACATTTATTTCTCCAGATCAATTTGTCCAGACCTATTATTGAATGCCCCTCGTGTATTTCCACTTTAATCCGCATTAGCAATTTACAAATTTCGGAGAAGTTGAAAGAAAATAATGTGTCCGGTCAAGCGAGATGTGTTTACGGTTCTGTTACTCCTGTACTCAGGAACTTTAGAAAAATCCCAAAAACTATGAAATAGTTTCAATTTTGTTTGAAAATTCAAATATTTGATTGTTATTTCGCCTTTTCTCATATTTTGTCTAATGACTGAATTCGCATACTCAGTACGTCACACCGGGAGAGGTGGCTCAGGGAGGTCCTATGTTCGAGCCCAGACAGTGGCAGGATTTTTCAACACAAGCTTGTCAGCTATGTCGAATTCAATCGTTGCTTGAAGGAGAATTCTAACGGCCAGCTGTTCTGATCGGTAGTTTTTCTTGGTTTCTCCGACTAACACCAAGCGAATGAAAGAGCAGTACTCTGACAATTGGGCCACAGACCACGCGCGATCTTTCCTTCTTCTTCCTTGATGTATCCTCACCCCTTACACGCATTTACATCAACACGCACTACACTACCACACGTGGAAGGAGATATGTTGCAAGCTCAGAGCTTGTCCCGGCTGGGGCCGTGCCCCGCTGGTGGGAGATGCCTGGTTGGGAAAAACATCGCTAGCCGACTGTAGGTTGGTACCGGATCTCGACGCACAGCGGGAGAAGACAACCGCCAACCGAGAAAAAATAAACAAGCCCTAGACTTACGGGACTAATGACCTTAACACTTGACGCACCCGGAATCACTAACAATCAATCAATTTCAGTGCGTTACTGCTTACCACAATTTACGTCATGAGACAGCAAGACTTCAAGGAAGAGGGTGCCCGTAACTTGTTGATTTGTAGAACAGCAAGTTTTATATATATTTGGAATGTAAGGAATTGTTTTTTTAATCATTTATTTCCTGTTCAATCACAATATAATTTTTCAGGAATTGTTGAACCGTATATTCTGTTCTATGTTACTGCAGTATTCGTGAAAATTGTTTCTATTAAATTACCTATCTAATTTGTTGCCAAATTAAAGTTAGTTTTTTGTTTCTCTTGAATGTTGTACATTCTAGTTTTTGGTAAACCACTTTTTGCGATTTTATTTAACAGAATTTTTGCTGCTGCAGGCCATTTTTTTTATTATGATTGTGATATTCATTATTGTTATTATTGATCATGTATTATTATTATTGTTAATGATGACAATGAAAACATTATATAAATAATATTCTTTGAGACATATTCATCATAACTGAATTACAAAGTCGTATTTTGGGTTGTAAGAACCTATTTTATTCAAGTAGCAAACGTTAACCTATTTTGAATTATATCCTCTTGCTCACGATTGCTACGTTAACAAAAGTTTTCCTTCATTCGAGCTGAGTCTTGCCTGATAATATACTTAATACATTAACTTGAAAGGGGAAAGGTCTGGAAATGCCTTACGTACAAGCTTAACAGGTAGGAGAAAAATGTCCTTAAACAATGATTCGGTGCGTAGTTGTTTTAACACGAACAACATTGATTATAATTTTGTATTTTGAACTAGTACAATATAAACAACAGACGACATAAATCATTAATGTCATTTACGGGGATTTATTTTTATTTTCTCAAAAAGAAATAGAAAAATTGTCATAAGTTTGTTCATATATTTAGTATTTAATAATAATTTTCTGTTAATAATTTAATACTTGGTAAAACATTCCATTTATATAATTAATAATAAAAACGTTATTTTTGTACTCACTTGTACCAACAATTATGATTTGACAATGTCTATGTGTGCTCAAATTGTATTTTGGTTGATATAGTGTCTACATACGAATGTGTTCTGTATATAGTTTTATTTGGCTTCAAATCTTGTAGAAAACTTGTCACGTAGGAAAAGAGGAATGTTATCTGAATCAAGGGATTATAATCTAATAATAAAGGAATGAGAGATAAGAGCGGTAATATTTTGTTGTTGTGAAATTATTCGATACCAATTATCAGATTTTGCTTGAAATAGTAATTCTATTCAATATGACACAGCACGTATTGAACAAATTTGGAATTTGTTTCTTCTTACCTCAACGTCGACAGCCATGTTGTCCTTAGCGATCTTGTTGAATTCACCTCGTCTCAGGTATTGTTATGTGGACGTCCATCATTTTATACTCTGAAAATTTGAAGAAAAAATTACACAATGGGTTCAATAAAGGAATGTACAAAGTGATACAGAAAGGAGAATCTAGTGAATGCAACTGCCAATTTTTATAGAAATTTACAAAGAAAATATCTTTGCGTTCTCCCACTAATTTACAAGTCATTATGGTGAAATGTTTTGTTTTTTTGTGATATTCTATTCAATGATCCTAAATTTTCTTTATAGCCTTCTGAGAATTTCTGCCCCTTTTCACCAGAGTGTTTATCATATTTTTACTTTTCCCCATACATGAAATACAATAGTATAGGGAGGAGAAGTATTGGAATTACCTCACCAATACGATCGCGAATTTTCGATTGTGAAATTTGTTTTTTAAGGTTCTTTTGACCTAAAACTTTGCACACATGTCAGTATTGAGATCTATTATTGTTGTTCCAAAGATGGTTACGATTGGAATTACATGGAATTACATTGTTACATGGAATTATTTTGAGCATGCAGGTCATGAGGGGAAACGGAATTATTTTGAAACCCGGAAAAAGGGGATGTCTATCAGTTTGCATATATATGTGAGAATGTGTGTGCGTGCGTGCGTGCGTGTGTGTGTGCGTGTGTGTGTGTGCGCGCGCGCGCGCGCGCGTGTGTGTGTGTGTGTGTGCTTATGGATGGAAACACGTGTCACGCATAACTGACTGATTATAAGCTTTTGAACTGAAACTTGGTAAATACGTCAGGAGATATCGGCAAAAAAGTAAATACATCAGCTGTGTTTTGATGTTAAGGAATGTACGTTAATTTACACGCTTACATGAAGTTTCTAAGTTTTTCAAAATTTTGTGGAAAATAGCTATAACTTTTTTGTTTTCAATTTTGGTATATTTCGATTTTTATTGAAAATAGTGAAATTTTGAAAATTGGAAAAGTTCAAATTTATTTCCGAACCTGTCGAACGCTTCCAATATTAAATTCATATATTCTTCTCCATGCAATGAATACTTCAATTGTAGATATTTAAATGTCTTACACTTTTAAAAAATATGAACAGTTGTTGAGTAATAACAGTGAGAGGAGGAAAAGTTTCGGTTTGCCGCGCAAAGCCATCAGTTCTTCCTGTCATCGTAATAAATTTATTTCATTTCCCTACCCATTCTCGTTCATTCGGTGTGATAGAAGGTCCATATTCTGTCAACCCGTATTAAGTCAATGTTTCATATTCATTGTTCTAATCTAATGAGAAAGTAATAAATAAATCATGTATGCTTCTACATTCGTGATAAAACGTACTAATTTTTGAAAGTTAGTTTAAATTTTTAAATTCAATCTCGACTCCAGGTGAAATTTCCGATTTGTATTTATCACTTCTAGCCATGGAAGTGACAAAAACAAATCGGGAATACAAATCATCACGCAATTACAACCCGTAATTTTGCGTTTGAATTACAACTGATTCTGATAACAATATAAAATTGAGGGATATTTAATTATTGATTGAATTATTGATTTTTGAATCAAAATTCGAAGATGTAAAGGAATTGAAATTCGAAACTATTTGCTCTGAAAAGGTATTACGTCCGAGATTATTATAGATAAACAGAATCCTATTCAGTGATGTCTAAAGCGAACATTAATCGCATTGTTTCAATAGCACGAAGCTGGTAAGCGTCAGAAGAAAATAAATTGACAAATATTTGTTAAAAGTATTAAAATGCAATGTACTATATTGTTAGCAAAACCAGATTCTCTTCACAGAAAATTACTCCAAGACGGTTAAGTGGAAGGAAAAGTTTACTCATTAACATAGACTTTTCTTTAAAGAGAATTTTCATAAATTAGATCACTTCTAAATGAAATTTCATGAAATTATTAACATCGTTAGGTCTCATGAAATTTCCTATAGAACTGGTCTCATTGATGAAAATTCTATAATATTCTGCAGAAATTAAAAAATAATACACTTCTTCTATGAACAAATATTAAAAGTGTTATAAATAAATATGCCAAGTGTTATAAATAAATTTTGTGTAAGTTTATAAAATATTATCAGCAAATCCTAATACATCGTAAATCAGAAACACTTGTTTAAAAGTAACACACAGTTGTATGAAATTACATAGTATATAGTTACTCAAATTCTTTTATCAGCATTTAATTTGCACTATACTGAATAGAGATGTAATTGTGTGATTCAGGATGAGTTTGGTGTCTATTTAGTTCCAAAATTTGAAGAAAGTTATTATTCACATTCTTTACAAATTCAAAACAACTTTATAGATCATTTTATTAACAATAATAATTTGCTACTAAAACTACATATGTAATATTTAACAAACGATATATGCATCTAAATAATCTAGTAGCACAAGCTCTACTGAATTGAAATAAAATTGACCAACGTTAGATGTGTTACAGTTTTTTGCAAATGTGTATATGCACTTTAAAGGGAAAATGTATCATTACATTCTAGTGAGTTTTTACGCGGGTGTTATTTTGACCTAAATAACTACATGATTATTAAGATAGACAGCAAACGCGAGAACATGAGTTGCTCAGAAACGCTACTCGTACATTACCCCATTATTACGTTGTCAGTTTGCTATGCAAAAGTCGTGTCAGTTAAAACCAGTTTCCTTGGTCAGTTCTTTGTTTTTGTTGTAAGCAGAGATACACAATTCAGTTTTCTTAAGATGGATATTTGGGACGATTATTTCCAGAGACAGAAGGTATGCGAAGTGAATAGAAAATTCTAATATTCTCATTATCAGACAACTTATAAATTATAAAAATCTACAGGTACCTTTCTTGTAATACCTTTTACTCCCTTTCCAGTTTCCTTATCTCCTTATATTTTTTATTAGACAAGGAACTGAAAATTAAGTTGAAAAATTCGCTTTTTTCGGATTATACACAACGTATAAAGAACACAGCGTATCCATATGTTTCGCATTGTAAATATTAAACGTGGTAAAGTTTTATTTTAAAATATGGAGAATCAGGTCATTTTTTAGTATATAATATTCGATGTTTATCGATCAACAAAGAACTTCAAATTATTGAAAGAACAAGTACTAATATCAAGAATTTGAACTGGTCACAGCAAATTATCTTCTTCTTCTGCTACTTCTGCACTTCAAGGATTAGGTTCAAGAACCTGTTTCAGTGTCCACTTCCTTCTGGGCCTTTCTACATCTCTTCTTCCTCTGCATCTGTAGTCCACTGCGAGTGCTAGTACTCTGCTATCGGACATTCGTATAAGATGTTCATACCATTTTTTCTGATTTCTTTCCTGTTCCTCCAGCAGTGGTTCGACTCCAAGTTTACTTATCTCCGTATTTTTCTTTCTATCTAACATGTTATAACCTAGAGTGCTTCTCAAAAATTTCATTTCTGCTGCATTTATTTTTGAGTTATTTTTTTAATGTTACTCTTGCTTCATCTCCATACATTAACACTGACACAACTACTGTATTGAAAAATTTTATTCCTGTTTCTATCTTTGTTTTATTTTTTATAAGTCTGTGTATCGTGCCACAGATATATCTACTTTTCTACTTTATTTAATCTTTCATCTAAGTCTATATCTCTTTGAAACGAGATATGCAAACCTAGATATTTGAAATATTTTACTTGGTCGATAATGTTTCCATTTATCTCAATCTTTGTTCTCACAGGTATTTTCCTTTATATGCCATAGTTTTAGTTTTTTCTGTGGATATTTTAAAACCATATTCTATTGCAGTTTAATTTAATCTATATACTGCCATTTGTATTTTGTCTTCAGCAAATTGTCATTTACATCTGTTTAATAAGATGCGTCCCATCTATCAACTTTGTAACAACCCCACTCCACTTAATATGTTTCATGTAATTAGCCAATGCCCATTTTGCTATATAAACCAACAGGACTGTTTCTGCAGGAGGAAGTATTTGATCCTTGATTGAAGTGATTGGAAGATTGGAATCCTTTCAATCCCAGGAAAAAATCTTTAAATATTGTGAGACAAGCTCTAATCTTCCGACATATGTGGAAGTGTGGTGCATGTAAAGGTAAATGTGCGTAAGGGAAAGTATACGACAAAGAAGAGGAAGGAAAGATTGAGTGTGGTCCGTGATTCCTGCATGTATGGTAATCCTCCAGAATTCGCCTGATGCTGATCGGAGAAACCACGGAAAATTCCCGATCAGAGCAGCCGGCCATTGGAATTCTCCTCCAGCCATTGTAGCTACTGAATTCTTCCTTTACTGCGATTTTTCTTACTTTGCCCGTCAAGGCCCGTCTTCAAGGTGGATGTATATGTCACGCAATTCAAGGTGGACGTATATATGTTTCGCAATGATTTCAGCCGCCAGGTATCGCATTATCGCGACCGTATCAAGCAGTGCTTGCGATCATGCTACATCTAGCGGCACGACGAAGGAAGACGCAAAATGCCGTTTGATATTCCAGTGTGACCATAGGGGCTTGAGGGGCAGAGTTAGAAAAATCGCATTACAGCTATTGTCGAAAAGCCTGTTACTCTCGAACTCCAGGAACTCCTTACTTCGAACCCCAGGATCTTCCGGTTAGAGGCACTGCAGTGACATCAGTTAATGCCCTGAGCCCCCTCAGATGGATCCTTGTGTCGAATAAATTCTCCTGAAACTGGATGATATACTATCTGAGAATAAAAGGTGTTATCATTATCAGCATATTTTTAATGACAATATTAGCAGCTTTCGATGGCTGACTAATCATCAGATATCAGGTACAAACATGTGAAATATATGAAACACTACTAATGAGATAATTAATTAGTAAATGAAACAATTGTATTTAAAGTACGAGTAGGAGAAATAAACCATCAAACATAAAAAATAGGGGGTAGGCCAAAAATTAAATTTTAATACTGGCAGTAATTTTCGTGAATCAATGCAATAGGTAAAAAGAAAATGAAAGTATATAAAATTTAGAGTGGCAAGAAAATGAAGGGAAAGTTAAGCCATTTCTTTCCTTCTATTTGAGTCAGGAAATAGGAAATGCAACTATTTATTGTTAGATACCACTCTCTCAATACACATTTACAGCGAGCAACACTAGCCAGCCACCGCACCCAGGCCATCAACGGTATACTACAGGAAGACCAAAAGCCAGCAAAAAAATCGACGTATAATAAGCTCGAAGCTAAAAGTTTTTGAGAATTTTGTGATGAGGAACAAGGAAAAGCACGTATGGCGGCCTGTAGGTGTCGACTTGCGATGCGCAATCTTTTAAAAATGTCGAAAAAACTATGCCATTGAAGAATGAGTACACAGCTAATTCTATGTTCGTCTGTGTATTGTTCAAAGTCAAAGTGTCAAAGTGTGAAGGAGTTATATGCCATAACGAAGCGGCATCTCGAACTGTCCTTAATACTGAATTGAAAGTGTAATTTTTTATGCCCGTTTGGATTACGAGCTCAAAGCTATTTTTGTGATCTAATGGTAGAAAATTGTTTTTCATTGCCGATTATGACCACGCCATACCGTTGAGGCGTCTCTAAGTAGCCACCATACTTGTTCAAAGATACCAAATTCGTCACTAATCCATGTATCATAGATACGCATCCAAGAAAAAATGTTTCAATTGATTTGATTTTAATATCTAGAAGACGAATCTGTAAGTGCCGTGCCGATTACGAACGTGAGAAATTAACCACTAAAGTTGTAAAAGTTTTGTAAGTGTGACATGAAACACTAACATATAGCACTAGGTAGATGTGCCGTACATATGTTTTAAGACAAGTTTAACGTCTGAAATACGAATATATGTGTGCTACACCGATATCATGTCCTGTATATTTGTAAAATGTTTCAAAAAGTAGGTGAATATAATTAAGTTGAATTTCGGCTGACTTTTTATATGTATTAATATTCGTAAAAGACGGTTATTGCAGAAATTCTATGACATTAATACAACACTCGGATATCCTTCTTATTTTGGTCAATCAATGTACAAATTTTCAAAAGAAGTTTTATTTTTCTTATAATACTTGAATACGACCTTTCACATAATATTTATACGCATCATCAGGTGTGAATAAAACGTCATTTTATTTATGAATGTAAATTAAAATAATTGTTGATATTGTTTAGAATGAAAGTATTAAAATAACGTTTTATAGTAATCCGAGATGCAATTACTTTCAAATATTAACAAATAATTCTGCTGATAGTTTTACATTTATTCATTAATTATATATTGAATATTATCCATTTTTAACATGTTCAGAACCTCTAAGCTTACTTTCAAATATTAACAAATACTCGGGCAGATGGTATTACATTTATTCATTAATTATATATAGAATATTATCCATTTTTAACATTTTCAGAATTTCTAAGCTAACACGTAGACACAAATGAAAAGGAAGGCGGTGGCATTAATGAATCTAACTACTTTAATGAATTTCAATATAATGTACCCTGTTGAAGACAGCGATGAATCCTGTGGATGAGATGAAAAAGGTACATATTCCCTTAAAAGTTGCAAAAAAATAACTGTTTTGTAACAAAATAGTTGGTTTTACAATCAAATAATATATTGATGGTTTTAGTTTTTAGTTGAATACATTTCTCAAATGAAAGATATTTGTGTATTATTGGTTTTGCATAAAAAGTAGAAAATATGTTGCGGTGAATGTTCCTTTTTCATCTCACTTTTTTAGATTTGTTAAAAATACTTCCTCTTAAGGAATGAACAAGACTCTTTCTTAAGGAATGTGATCCTTTTCAGCTCAGTGATGAAGACATAAAAAACAAAATGGTTCACTCAGTTCAGTTAAGCATTTTTGCGGAATGTGTAACTTTTTCATCTCTCCAACGTAACGATCTAAAAGTACTGCATTTTATATATTTCCATAAATAATATTGATTCTAATTTGTCGTGAAACTTTGGAAATCTATAATTCACTTAAATGTTTTATTGATGTTAATAATATACAATGATTAGCGGAACCCGGCAGACGTTGTACTGCCCTTTATCTCCCTCACACTCCATCTCCCCGTCTCTCCCTCTCTCCGTCTCTCACTCCGTTTTTCTCTCCGTTTCTCTCTCCGCATCTCTCACTGTGTCTCTCCTTCTCTCTCCATCTCTCCCTCTCTGTCCGCCTCTCCCTCTCTGTCCGCCTCTCTCCCTCTGTCCGCCTCTCCCTCTCTGTCCGCCTCTCCCTCTCTGTCCGCCTCTCCCTCTCTGTCCGCCTCTCCCTCTCTGTCCGCCTTTCCCTCTCTGTCCGCCTCTCCCTCTCTGTCCGCCTCTCCCTCTCTGTCTGCCTCTCCCTCTCTGTCCGCCTCTCCCTCTCTGTCCGCCTCTCCCTCTCTGCCCGCCTCTCCCTCTCCGTCTGTCTCTCCCTCTCTTCCTCTTTCTTCCTCTCTCCCTCTTTCTCCCACTCCCTCCCTCTCCCTCCCTCTCTCCCTCCCTCTCTCCCTCCCTCTCTCCCTCCCTCTCTCCCTCCCTCTCTCCCTCCCTCTCTCCCTCCCTCTCTCCCTCTCTCCCTCTCTTCCTCTCTCCCTCTCTCTCCCGCTCTTTCTCTCTCCCTCTATCTTCTTCTCTCCCTCTCTGTCATCCACATTTAGTTGCAGATTCTGCACGTCTCTATGCACGTGGGGTACCAGCGCCGGACCAGCAAAAACGCAATAGAATGTTCAAGAAGTTCCTCATTCTCCCTCCCTCTCCCTTTCTCTCCCCGTCTCTCTCTGTTCCTGTCTGTCTCTGTGTGTCTCTCTCTGTCTGTCTGTCTCTTCTCTGTCCCTCTCATTCACATTTACTTGCTGATTCTGTACGTCTCTGAGCAGGTGGAATAATATCGAGAAGCGTCGGACCAGCAAAGATCCAATACAATGTTTAAAAAAATCTCATCCTGTACATTACGGTGTGAAAAACATTTATTTGAGTCCTTTGGCCTCAATTTTGTAGTTTATAATGCCCTAGAAAGTTTAGTTTAGGAGTTATTTAACAACATAGGTTACCGAGTGTAGCGTGTTGCAGTTGCAAAAAATCTCGCACTAGTTAATTTTCTAAACTCTTCAGGCTAGCTTTTCATATTGCCTCACCATCTTCTCAGTTGCTACCTATCGGCACCTTAAAAACTTTTTTAAACATTTTCTCAATTTTTCAGTCCCCTAATAGTATTCACAATTGTTCTGTTTCAGAGTAAAACAGCGCAATGTGCAATTTTGAATGAAAATGCCCAATTTTGAATTCATTTTCACAGAAGAGTTTTGAATTTTCGAGATATTTCATCAGAAATCATTTGAAGCACTTGTGTCCACAAATGCAGTAATGTAAAAAAATACCAGTAATAAGATAAAAGTACAAGATAAAATAACAGTAACAAGAGTTACTGTTATTAAAAATACCAGTAACATAAATATTGTTTGATATTTAAAAAAACAGTACACGATAGTAACAAACGCGTTTGATGTTTAAAAAAGTACATATGTGTAAATCTTGAAAAATCTGAAGAATACAAGAAATTATCTCAAATAATCGATGCTTGTAATACAGAAGTTTTAAAGAAATATGTGGAGCTGTTTTTGAGAAAACCTTCTTTTAAAAATTATATTTATTTCATTCAAAGTTACTCGAAAACTTCATATTGAGAAAAAAAAGTGTATGTTCTCATTTAAAGATCTAATTTTGAAGACCAGATTTTATTCAGGAGAAAAATCTCAAGACTTCAATACTGTTATTGTAACAAGACGACAGAACATTTTTTAACATTTGTAATTTTTAAAAATTGAAATATTTCAACGGAAATTGAAACCAGTACCGTTTTTAAACATCCTAGCCTGAGGACAAAATTCAATCCAGACATTTGGAGCCATTTGGAGTTTTAGATAAATTTGAAAATGTCTTCGAGGCTTCAAGTATTTACTCCCTCAAAATTAAAACATCCGTTTCAAATTCAACGAGCCATGACATCATCCAGATCAATTGTAGAATATCAGTTTTGGTGAAAATCCTGCTTACCGTTGTCTACTAATTTTGTTCGCAGGCGGACGGGCACATGAGCACAGGGGAAAAGAAATAGATGGGCAGACTTTTCGCTGTAAGCCAATTTCTCGGTATCAAAGACCCAAAAAACGTGGATTCTGACTACATAATGCGTTAGAAGAAGTAATTTACTACGTATATAAATAAGAATTATCCATCTTTTCGGTATTAGGCTTCTACATACGAATTTTTCTGCCAAAAATCATCTTTTTTTGTTGCAGTATTTCAAATCTTTCTCTATACTGTGTACGTACTATGCGAGAAAGTAAAACCACAATCAGATTTGTAAAAAGTATGAGACATTCTATGAAGATCGTCTAATGTCGTACAATATTGTTCGAAAAGTTATACAATGCAGGTGCAATTTATGTGGCAAGCTCGTGCTCATCTACTAATAATGGTTCATCTACTTGCAGTATTCCAGTTGGAATTCCGTTGCTTTAGATTCTAATGAGAATCATAGAAATGCTGTATTTACAATAAAGCTCTGATAAAAATTATTTTATCTGTTCATTTAAGCAGTTGGTTAAATACAGTTAGTTGAACCATTCGTTTTACGTCCTCCGGCTACACGTCTTTTTTTACCAAAAGCACTTTTCCCTTGATTTGGGAGCAGTGCACACCGAGTGAAGAATACATCACAGTACTCGCAGCGGACGTTTTGTTTCTCGTCCTTCCCCTATTGCTTCCCGTTCGTGAGTCCTCTCTCCGTTTGAAATAGTCGTTCCAACAAAGTCAAACTGCTGGCGCTTGTGCAAAGGAGGTTCCTCGAGTCTCCTGTGAACATCGCTGCTAAACGAATGAAGCGCCTTTTGAAGCTCTCAACTCAGTTACCACAGCCCTCCAATTGATTTTCACTTCAACAGAAACAATTATGAGGTTGTTCAAAGTTCGAATGGTGTTAACGATAGTAATTACTCGGATTTTTATTGCGTGTTTATTTATTACTGGGCTGACTACCTGCTGTTTAAATATTGTATTTAGTTACATGATATTGTGATATGATTGTATGAATTCACTTATAATAATCAGCTAGTTGCTGAACTTCTTGAAACTCCGAATTCACTTTCCACTTCATGCCACAAACGACGCTGGAGGTGTTTCTGGTTCGGTCGGTGAAAACAAAAGGAATTTATCATCAGAAAAACTCAGATGTAGAAGGGGTAGGGGTGTTGGGAGGGGTGATAAGAAACTTTTCAAAAAACGTTGTTAGATATATATTTAAAAACTCATATGTCGTTTGATTTTAGGCACTTTACAGTTTATCCGAGTTACTTTTTACAATGTTATCCGAGTTAAATTTATACGCGTGCGAATGTTTGTGCTCCCACACGATTTATTTTAAATGAAAAAATGAACATATGTTCTTTCAAGAAAATACAAAAAATGATTAACTTGATATAAGTAACTAGAGATTTTTTGGATGAAAGTGTAATACGATACAATGAATAATAATTAAGAATGGATTCTTTGAAGGAATGGTACAAGTTTTTTTGTTCTGCTTTTCAATTGGTTGGTTGATTAGTGATTTCTGGCACGTCAAATGCTAAGGGCACTACTCCCGTAAGTTTAGTGCATGCTCTTTTTTCGCGGGAAGTGGCGGTGATCTTCCCCCGCTGTATGGTGAGATCCGGCACTGACCTACCATCGGCTACCGGGGTTACCCCAACCAGGTATCTCCCACCAGTGGGGCATCGCTCCAGCCGAGACAAGCTCTAGACTCCCGTCTGGACTCCCGAAAAGTGTGGAAGTGTAGTGCATGTTAGTGTAATTGCGTGTGTGTAAAGGGTGAGAATAGGACAAGCAATAGAAAGGAAAGATCATGCGTGGTCCGTGGTCCGCTTGTTAGGGTACTGCTCCGTCATTTTGCTTGACAGATTTGGTTGGGACAGGCAGCAATTTGGTTGAGGAATTGGCAGAACTGGGAAGAGAAGGGCGGGGTCGGAGGGAATAGCACCCAGGGCGAGTCAGAGGACGGCTGCGGCGTGGCGATGAAATAGTTGTAAACAAATTATTTTCATTTACACTGTAGATAGAATGTGTTTCCTATACAGTAAGTGTTTGGAATGAGTAAATATCGCACCACGCCTGGTAACATCAGCTAGGGAACAATAGTCTTATGAGCTGATCTTAAAGGTGTAGACGACTTGAGCGCCCGCTCTGCGATAAAATTGAACTCCCACGTTGACGTGGTTTTTATCTTTGATTGTGACTGGAAAAGAAAGGCAAAGCACTATGTAACCCCACATAATCATCTATTTACATCTTCATACCTGTCAATTAAAGACTAGTACAATTATTTATTCGTTCCTGTATATGTCCTTCAACACGGCAAAGGTGGCTTACGGCATCAAATGTCACTGCAGTGGCTGTGACCAGGACTTGGGGTTTGAGTCCCGACGATTGCACAGTTTTTGACACTAGCTTCTCAGCTAGGTCAAATTCAGCCACTGTGTCGGGAGAGCAGGCGGGAGCTTAGAGCTTGTCCCGCCTAGGGCGGAGACACGCTGATGGGAGATACCTGGTTGTGGAAAATCAACGTAAGCCGACGTATGTCGGTGCCCAATCCCGCCAGCTAGAGGAAGATCACCGCCTCCTCCCGCAATAAAGCACATACGCTACTTACAGAACTAATGAACTTAGCAGTTGACGGCTATCACCAATTAGTCAATCAATAATAAAGGACGTTGCACAAGAAGGTGAAGAACAAGGAGAAAATGTGTTTCTAACTATTTTATTTCAACTATTCTATCACACCCGTTGATTAATTGAAAGAAATTGAATAAAGTAAAGAATGCACTAATAAAGAAAGGTAACAAGAAGAAAGAAAATGGTTTATATGTTTCTAACATTCACCATTTTAATATAACAACGTAGAATAATAGTTCAGAATGTCTTAGTGTAAGGAAATAAAGAACTATATTACAAATATTACGATTTTTGATTTAATTTTAATTTAGGATTGCACTAATACTGAAATGTAAGTACATAAACATGAGCCCTCACGGGTAACTCATTAGCGCACTCACTTTTCATGATGCGAATCTGGATTCGATTCCCGGTCGGATAAGATTACAGGGCCTCGTGTACATTTTTCTTGCGATGTCCCAGTATATGTTGCTGTATGACGAAAAAAATGCTCACTTCTCAGGTTGAGAAGACGGCGAAGGGATGTCTACGTGCTAATCACACGTTCCCCCTAACCCATGGCCGCAAGGCCGGGGCGCTGCTTGTAGGCCGTGGCCCGTAACGGGCTGTCACGCCAAGTACAGACACAAACACGAACGTCTATGCTTAATAGGTAACTATAAATTGACAAACCGTTTAGAAAAAAACTGTCTGTAAATTGCTTTACAATAACTGACCAAACGTTTGTGCGAGACGGGGTTAAAAAGTACTCTGCGTTGTTTCTTTAGGACTGAGCGCCGATGACGCATCCTCTTTTAGTGGCTGGCGCGCCTCTTGCGTTGAGCGGCACTGGAGTGTGCACGCTCTTTGCTGAAGTGTGGACTGTGTACACAAAAGTAATAGAGCTCGGGTGTTGGGAAAGGCTCTTGATAGACTGAATTTTTCAGCTCCCCTGAGCCACATTTTAGAGGCTCTGAAAATTCCTGAATTGTTTTAATAAAGATGAATTATACACTTATGGACACATATGGATTGATATACTTAGTAAGTAATACAGGGATTTTACAATTTACCTCTGAAATTTGGCACATGGCTTACGTCAGCTGAAATCCTTTCACATTCGTTTCTATAACCCAGCTTCAGATTTATAACCCGAATATTCAGATTGGTTTTAAAACCTGCTTTAAACAAATTCATGCTTATATGTGTTAGCACATTTTGGTCGGCGCGGACAAGTTCCTGCGACTTCCGCCCACCTGGGCACTTTTAGTGGTACTCCCGCCAAATTATGGGAGTTCCATGCTTCACCAGTGTGTTATGGGGGCGCCAACTCCAAAGTTCGCGCGTCCCACTTAAAAAAAATTAATTAATTAATCAATCAATTAATGAATGAATTAAGACATTATTTATGTGGCTATTAGGTAAAACTCATTAACTCCACTTTTACGTTATTCGAGAAAATGAGGTTTTAAGTTTAATAATACTGATTTGAGATATAGAAATAATGCTTCGTTGTGCGATTCTTTTTTTAAGGGTTAAAAAACATCTGAAAAAAACTAGTTTTTATCAATATTTGCCCATCCCATCCGCCCGCGGGAAACGTGTAAATTGACTGGATTAGGTTGGAGTTAATGAGTTTTTCCTGGTACACGGGTGGAGTTAATTAGTTTTTCCTGTTCCACTTCACTTTTATCGACTTATTTAAACATTTTTCGATATATGTCGATGTTTTTTGACATATATTGACGAAATTCGATATATTTCGATATATTCGGTATGGTAGCTGAATTTCGATGTATGCTGATATCTTTCAATATAAGGATATATTAAACATATTTCAATATAATAAATTTTTTTTCGATTCATATTGCTATTTTTCCTTACAAATTTACACATTAGACATATTTTGATATATTCGACATATGAAAATTAATATAGATTTGAGTTGATGTTGACATATTATATCGATGAGTTTGATATATTTAAAGTTGACAATTTGTTAATTTTAATCATTTGTTCCAATATGTAACTCATAATAGTATTTATGAATAATAAGTAATGTCAGTTACTTATTATATTACTGAAATATATCAATTAATGACAGTTTGCTGTATTTCAGTTGCATTAGATCAACATTTAACGTATTCGATTTGTTTATTGATTTTTACTTTCCCGTATACGTAGGTATATACGGAGTAATATATGTTGTATATGGAAAGTTATATAATGCTGCGCAAAAAAATGGCGAATTTTCGCCAGAAAGAAATTCGTTGCCGGACCGTAATAACGAAAAAGTTGATAAATCCAGTTGCTAAATTGAGAAAAAAAATTCCCCAACACATGGTGTAGTCAGAACCCCTCTTTTTTGGGTCCTTGATACCGAAAACCAATTGAAAGGAAAACATCCGTCTGTCCGTCCTTCTGTGAACACTGCTAGCACTGAAACGATACATATGATTTCTTCCAAAATTTTTCGGTCCCCTGCGTCGGTCGGTTCTTCGATATTCCCCCGTCGATCTGGTTCGAGTCGAAGCTTTGAGATTTTGATAAAGATTTTACAAAATTTGGGGTACTTTACATGAAGCTCCCCGGGCATTTTCAAAATTTTCTCCTCAAAAACGGCTCCAAATTTTTTCTTTAAATTTCTTATAAGAACAGACTTATTAAGATGGCATAGGTCCGATTTTCACGGTTAACTCTGAATTTTCGAAAATTGCTAAAGTTTGAATTTCATTGGGAGTCTTCCTCCAACTACAAAATTGCAGATAGAGATTTTTCCTTCCAATAAAAATTGTCTTTCATAAGGCGCGTCCACACGATGCGTCTTTTCTGTGCGTCACAGGAATAAAATGGCATGCGCAAAGTTGAAAGACTAACGTTCAACACAGCGCACGTGCGCTACCTTGACCACACGGTGCAACACTGTGCGGTGCTTGTTCTATTCTGTATAATGGATCCAGCTATTTGCACGGCAATTTCGGTAGCTTATATTATAATCAGTCGAAAGAAGAGAAGAGAAAAACTTTCTTTTCTCTATAATCTTGAATTAACTGAAGAGAGAGTTCTTTGTTTTCAAGAGACATTCTGAAAATACATAACCTTAAATGAAAGCTATTGCATTTAATTGTTTCAGCTATATAACGTATTACGTAAATTTCGAAAATTGGCATTACCATAAAAAGAAAATAAGAATTAGGGAGAACTAAATATTCTTCTCTTATCACTGCAATACACCTAATAGAAATGGAAATAATCACACGTTCATTTTTCCTAGGTTCCATTATTTATCTTAATAAATGTGTGTATTGAAAATTGATATTACCGTAAATATATAATAAAAGAATAATCTGCAACAAATTCGCAATAAAACACGGACGGTACAAAATAACTCAAAAGACTACCATAGAACTCTTCCGGCTCGGTATTCCGGATGACTTCGCTATGAAATACACGTTCTTTGAAGGAAGCGCACGAGAAAGACGAACGAGATTCCCATCAGCTCTGGGAAGCTTGCGCTATTGCATGCGTCCATCGTTTTGACGAAAGGACGCATGCTCCAAACGCATGCGCTACGTGCGCTAGACGCATGCGTTGGACGCATGCGCAAAATTGAACGAAAAGACGCATCGTGTGGACGCGCCTATAAGTGAGATTTTTCTTTAGTGTCATGTACATTTTTTTGAAAATTTTAGTACTTTTCCCGCAATATTGGGTATAGAATGTGCAATTTTAAAAAAATACAAAAACAAGCTTTTCTCGAAAACAGCTGGAAATGTTTTCTTAAAACTTTTGGTATGGATTGTACTAAATGTACCCTATGAGATGACATAAACTCCATATCGCTCTATTCTTTTGTTTTATCAAAAATTGCAAATATGTAATGTTTTTGAATTGTCTCTCACGTCGGTAATATTTATATTAGTGGCGATGTTTTTACAATACTAGATTTACGAGTTCAAGTGCTTTAAATAATTTCAAGAAAAGTTTCATGAAAACTCAACATTTTCTCTGAAAACTAGCTTAAAATTCCACATTTTCAGAAACACTCAAACACCATTGTCTCATAAATGGCTGCAAATTTTTTCTTCAAAGTTGTAAAACGGATTGTGCTAATTGCACTCTAATATGATGTGAAGTTCATTTCAGGATAATTTTTTCTTTTTTCAAAAATTACACTAATGTAATTTTTTTGAAAGGTCTCTCACATTTTAATATGCACATTAACAGCAATTTGTAAACACTATTGTATTTGTGAGTGAATGTGTTTCAAATGAAGTTTTTTGAAATCTCAAAGATTTTCTGTGAAAATGAGCTTCAAATTTCGCATTTTTAGTAGCGCTTAAATGCCATTTTCTTAAAAATGGCTAAAATTTTTAAAAGAAAATTGCCATTTAGGACCAGGTTTTTGTGTTCTTGAATATACTAAAATTAATATTTCCGTTCTACTATTATGAAACCAAAAACCGAAGAAAATGTCGAAAAAATGTAATTTGGGCGGCGATAGATGGCAGCTGGCACGAGTATGTGGCAATTCCGAATAGCTAACCCAGACCGAATAAAATAGAAATCTAATACAGGAAAGTCTGTGCCATTCTGTAGCACCACTAGTAATAGCAGATTTGATGGAGTTAATGAGTTTTTCCTGATAGTGTTGGAGTTAATGAGTTTTACCTGGAATTACTGTTATTTAAGTGATTTTTATCAATTATTATGTTGATTAGGTGAAAGTTTTTCACTGATATTTCTGTATATAATGAAAGAAAATGAAAAACCATTGCGAAATATGGTGAAAACGCATTTTTTTTCAAAAATGGAGTTAATGAGTTTTACCTAATAGCCACAGAATATTGATCATTGTTTCCCCGCGCCTCTATGCATGGGCGGTTCTACCGCCGCCCGGCCAGGTTGCAACCAGTTACCCTCGCCGCCGACACCGATGACGTCACGTCGACATCACCACCGTCACCGCCGCTGCCACCACCACCACGTCGTCGCCGCCCGTATCTCCCCCCGCCTCCGTCCGCCCCCCCCCTCCGGCTAGCCGGCTGGCCGCCCTCTGCTCCCCGCCCGGGGTCAGAACTCGGGGCGGGTCAGAGCCCGGCGGTTAGCGGGAGAGAACGCTGGTGGAGTTTTGGGCCAAAGCGGAAGGGGCTACGGTGGACTTTGGGCGTGAAGCATTCACGTCAGTGAAAGGCATTTTCTTGCTATCTGCATTGAGACCCTCTACTAGACAGCTGTGCAGTTAGGAGGAGCTGTGGTGGTGTGAGAGTGGTCTGGTTTGGAAAATCCAGCAATGTGTGCCTCGTAACCTTTCAATATATTCTGCAATGTTACATTAATTTGGTTTTTCTTGCTGTGTTAGTCAGGTAGCATCGCTTGGTCAATGTGTGCCTTTCATTTTGTGTTTTCACAGCATTGCAAGAGTTTTTGTGAAATTGTTAAAGTTTTTTTTGTATTCTTTGACATATGCTTCATTTTTAAGCACCCTCGCATGAAAATCGGTTTACAGAAATTCCGATAGATTTTATAAATAATTTTATTCAATATGTTTCAGTGCGGGGCAATACAGGCATTGTCCCTTTTGTAATTCAAAATTTCAAATTTAAAGATAACCCCGGTAATATTATATTCCTACATTATATTGCTATATATAAATATTCCTAATTTTAATATGTAAATTGTAGTGTTCTGCCACCAGGTTGTAAACCTTCCTGCAGAAATAATAAATATCTATCTAATATATTGACGGTATATTAAGCAACCTCTCTCAATTCCAAAACCGGAATTTAAAATAAGGCTAAATATATTTGGTATATTCTTCCACATAATTTAACTATATACTAATTTCATTTTGAATTTTTCTCCTTACAATGCAAATGTAGTATTTTGGAAATATAAAAATCCTATTATTTTACCTCCTTAAAAGTAAAAATTAATTTCAATAAATAAGACAATTTTCGGTAAAAATGGAGACTCGAAGTATTGTTTCTTAACAGTTGATATGCGGAAGGTTGTTTTCTGTGCTCTGAAGCGCTCCACTGTTTCAAGCGCGTGTGGGGGAGGGAGGCCAGATTAACCCGGGAGTGCTCGCAATAAATCTGTGAGATTCAAGCCAGGGCAATTTTGGGTTCGTAAATTACTGCGAAGCATTAGGCGTCTGATATTTCTTGTATTCTTTCATTGTACTTTTCTGAGAACGCCTGGCCTTCTACCTTTATTTTTTCTATGGGTCATTTCCGCGCGATATCTGTCAGATACGTTGTGTACACTGGCGCCAGTGCATTGTAAGCTCCTTGCGTAAAATTTATCATTATATATTATTTTCAGGCGTGTCTAAGACAAGTGTACGATTTATTAATTGAGAAACATGTACAAACCAAATAAAATACGTCTTTCAGTTAATAGAGCTTCAGATCATTCCCATTCATGAAAATTTTCAGCTTTGCCTGAGAGATACATAGCGGGCACTGGCGTGAGTCTACCTTTTGCGGGCACTCCCGGGTTAAGGGGCAGGTGCTAGCCACGTGCGCCCATCCCGGCGTGGGAGGTGGCTGTGAAATGGGGCAGTGTCGCCACGAGCAGCAGGAAAAAGGGCGCCCGCATGACCCGCACCCTTTCCAGTCGCGAGAGAGCTCCTGCCGTCGAAAGAGCACACACACACACGTGCAGAACCGGTGCCACTAGCACGACTAACGAGTCACAAAAACTTCCACACACTCGTGCAGAAACGGAGTCGCAAACACTTTTGCCAGGGTGGCTTCAACTGGTGAAACTTTTCGGTATTATTTGTACGTGGGTTTAAAATTAATTTAATCCATGAGGGAGAAATGTTGATTAGAGAAAGCGTTAATGCGAGGGACGTATCTCCCGAATGGATAAAAATCGATTTGTCCTCCTCTATTGCTCCATCCATTTTTTTCACTAATTTTTCATAATTCAGTAATGTAATTGGATATCAGTGAAGAAAGAATTTATTTTTGCTGTCTGTTTTTAATTTGTAGATTTTAGTGTTTCACGATTTCCGGTATTAAGTGGCGTATTTCGTGTTTCTGCGTCAACTCGCAGAACCGGCAACACTATGATATTAAAATTAGAGCTAAGCATGAAAAAATATACAGTATGTAAAATATACTGTACATAATGCAAAATCAAGATGTTATTGGAACACGTTATATTACTTTAACTCGCTAGGGTGATAAAATTGCTTTCGGAGCTACGTGGGGGTAAAAAGTCACATAAATATAATAAAAGTATGTTAAATAGTCGACTTTAACTGCATGGAAAACAAAAATAAACACTTTTCAGACTAAACTGGCGTAGACTTTTTCTTAAAATCCTGTAACGATATTTTAACAAATTTCCTAAATGTGACATACTAAATAAAGGCTCTACATTTTATTACAGTATTTTTAGACAGTAAATGAAAATTAATTTCAAAACGACTGGTCCACGATCGAGTGTCCTTTATACTGACAACACACCGAAGACGAGCAGTAAGGAGGAAGAGTGAGGACATGCGGTCTTCAATTCACAGTTCGCCCTTATTGGCAGTCCTCACTTCCGTCACCATTTACTACCCACTGCCGTCTAAATACTTAATTTTAGAAATGAGTGCAACCACCCATCTGCACACGTTTTCTTATTCCCTAATTTTGTTAGATGAGAGAGGAGTTGTGGTGGTGGTGGTGGGGGTTAGTAATTTCAACGACAGGACTATTATATTAATTCGGTAACTCCTTTTTACATGCAAAAATAGTTTCTGATTGACGGGAAAAAATATATCTGATAGTTAGATTTTGTCAACAATGATCACCACTAACATTAATTTTTAATTCAAATAATTTTCGTACAGAAGTGGGGGAAGTTATCGGTATCAGGGTTCATTATGACTTCCTAGGAGCAGCAAACAATCCTTGTGCAAGCAGTTCGATGTAGTATTCCTTGCCGATGTCGTGACAACCACGGAATACCAAGCAACGGCTGTTGGAATTATTGAAAGTTGTTGATTAGTACAGAGGAAATAAAAAAAATAATTTATTGTACATGACTTTGTGTAAGTACATCTTTACAAGATTTTAAGTGGTTTACGTATTACACGACATAAAATAAACACTTGTATAATTCCTTTCATTAATAACTATTTTGATAGTGTCTTATACAGTTCACTATTTTAGTTATACTTTTTAATGAATATATGCTTATGTAAAAATCTGGAAGATCGATGTAAACAGCTTTGAAGGAAATATTGGTTTAGAAACGGTATTTATCAAAATCAACTCAATGTTTATACTATTGAGTTTATTTCTAAATTTGGTCGTCAGTTGCAAGGGCGAGATGTTTTCAAAAATATATTGTAAAACTTTTAAGTACAAAAATCGAGTAAATAGGTTTCGAGCAATACATCATTTATCGAAAAAACTTTGAAGAACAAATAAAAAAATTAATATATTTAAAAAAAAACTTTTTTATGCGATCACAGATGCTGCGATAAATGAATATTCTGATTATTAAGATAAAAACATTATTTATAGAGACATTTTAAAAAATCTACTCGTTCAGATGCCAAAGGACTATCAGCGAGATTCTATTTACGGGGTTGGGAATCTGTAGTCCTACCTAAACGCGCTTTTCTTCTGAAGTTAACTCGGCGTTTTCCGATGTGTCACAAATCACTCCGGTATCTTCAAGTTTCGAAGAAAGAAACCACCTCTCTCAACCTTCCTTAGAGTTAGAAAAAGGAAAAGAAAGTATCCACTTGAATCGTCTGTTCTCGCAAACTTTTACATCGTCTGCAATATATTATTCCGGAGAGTCTACCAAACACAAGGTGTATCACAAAATTTTAGATAATTTCAGCATTGAAAGAATACCTATGTTATGGGTTTAAAATTTTAAGCTGATGGATCACGATTACTAAAAATGGTTTGATGGCATGAGAATTGAAAATGATCATCTCACTTAACTTACATCATGTATTTTCTGTATCATTTTTTAAGTCTGTCTCGAATCATACACAATAAAAATATAAACTATTATATCATACCTCGGATAATATTAGCAAAGGCCTGAGAATAACTTTCGTTTGTCAATTGTTTTATTAGGAAAAACATTTGACGATAATGCTTTACATGCTCTGGAGTTGCAACGATTCCTGCATCTGTCATTTAACGTTAATATTAGCAGGACACGGAGAGGAGAGCGGGAGTGAAAGGTGAATGAGGAAAAGGATGTTTATACATTAGTCTATTTTTAGTAATAATTAAAAAATATGGTTCACAAAATAGCCGGTTTGGAGAATAAAACGTTTTTACCGCGAAATAAACAGAAAAAACAACATAAAACTTTGCTCAGAATAAAAGCATTCTCCTTGAAAATGGAATTATGAAAAAAGCGAAAATCTGAAGTACGGTTGGTGTCACTCACGGCGTTGTCTAGGAGTTTTTCTGCGTAAGCGCGATGTGTTAGAGTAAATATCTGTAAAGCTAACGATGCTGCATAAGCGCATACTTCGTCGTATTATTTGTAATGGATACGCTATATCACAACACATGTTTCTGCTGAAGTAATTCTAACCAGCATTTTTTTTTTTCAACGAAGTGGAGCTAACACAGCAATGTTCCTTAGCCGCGTCGTGTTACCCGTACACTACCCACCTCTTCGCAAAACTCAACCTTCCCGACGCACATAAAGTAATTGAACATTTAAATTTGCAATTTAAAAAATCAGAGATTTTAATTTACATATTTTCAAGATCTAATTTTGATAACAAATTTCATTGATGAATAAATCTCTATCGTCAATTCTGTAGTTTTGCAAAGTTAATTTTTGGTAATTTTCAAAAATGCAGAGTTCGCCGTAAATGGGACCTGCGCCATTTTTAAGCATTCGCTCCATCTGAGGGGAAATTAAAGAAAAAATTTCAAACCGTTTTTGATAAAATAATTATTTAAAAATTGCCTATATTTCATGCAAAGTTACCATAAAACGCGTTCTTTGAGATATCCCAGAACAGTTTAGTAAAACATTTCAAGCTATTTTCAGAAAATGTTGAAAATGTTCTTGAGGCTTCATGTAGAGGCCCTCCAAAATCAAAATATGCGTTTCAAATTCAGGATAGAGAAGGGCTTTGAGTTCGTCCAGATCGATCGTGGAATATTAGTTTTTGAGAAATTCGTCTGAACTGTTCAGGCGTTAGCGTTGACTACGAACAACCGAGCGTGTTGCTGAAGTTTTGGATATCAAGGACCCCAAAAATGACTGACTAGAGTACAGTTAGAGTAGTGAATAAGGTTTACCTTTACTTAACGATAACAGGACCCGATATTAGGAGATTTTCTGTCCAAAAATCACCGATTTTCACCGCAGCATTACAATACTTTTTCTTCACTACATATGTAGAAATGCGTAGAAAGAAAAAATGAATAAAATCACGCACGCGTTCTTCTCATTGTGTCACTAATTAGCTGCCACCCTTTAGCTAAAAAGAGCCATTGGTCATTTACTTTTTACACGGAGAGGTTGTAGTTCTCTTGTTATTTTCATATGATTTGTTTTCAGATCTCTCCGTTTTCATTTCGTTTTAACGTAGGCACGCATTTTGCAATAGTGTTCCAATTAAAAGATGATTTTCCACGCTCCTTTGTATGCGCAAAACGAACATTCTCTCGAAGAGGCGTAGCTTTGTTATCTGCTCCACGAGGCGAATAAAATTTTTCTGATGCGGAAAAGGGACGCTTGTTGATCACTGCCGAAGTAATAATGAGCAAACTTCTTTTTCAACTTCCTTCGTTCACATTGGCTTTCACCATTCTATAATATTTTGGCTATAGTATTTCATTCTGACACGATCCCGCGAAGACTTTGCTGACACCATTCTCTTTAACTGGGCAGTCGTACGAACTGTGCCTACCCCCTTTTTTATTACTCGTGAGCAATAATGCTTGTTGCTATCTTATCTTAAGTTTACTCTGTTTTTGGACAATGAGCTCAGTACCACAAGGTCGCGGGTGTATGCAACTATTGCAACGTTGGTTTATAACGCTTTATTCAGTGGGAATTGAAATTAGTTCACTATCTATGTATATCCAGAAATTGAATAGTTCTGATACATAGCTCTTTTTTACATTTATTTCTAAATTTGAATATCAACGACCGATATTCCACCTTCCTCAAAAGGCCTGCAAATATCGACCTCTTGGAAAACGAGATCCCGGGAGACCAAGAAAACGGTGGACCATCGAACCGGAACAAGCCGTTGGGCCTAGACCGTGAAGATGATGAACGACCGATATTAAAATTTTATTTCGTTTCAAAGTATTTCTGCGGATTTTATTACGAAATTTAAACTTAATTACTTATTTCTAACATTATTAAGGAAAAGATAATAGCATTAAGATTTCTGAATAAATTTGTTGTTCAACATTACACTTCCCAGATTTGATCTTGATTGTAACCTTTGATATTGATATACTCGTACAACAGGCAATCCTTCATATAATATTTGGATAACCTGCAAGTGCCCTTGGTGTTTTATAAGACGAGCACACCTTTTGAAGCAACTTCAACGTGATAAACGAGCGTTGTTTTTCAATTCAATGAGAAGTGTTGTCACGTTTTCACAATTGAGTCGGTGTTCCCCTCCTTCGATCCTCGCAGCGAAATTGCGCGTACAGCAATTTTCTCGACCTCTGGTTTAGTTGGCTCGTTTAGCTCGTAGAGTCAACATACAAGCGACCACTCATTATGCATACGGGCCTTGTCACATCTGTTCGTATGAAGCATTTTTTGGTATCGGAGTGTAGAGGCTTTGTCGTCCTTACTGCAGGCATACTGCAAGAATGGGACCCAAGGATGCAAAAGCATCAGTGTTTGGATAAGTTTTTGAAATGATGGGAAATAGTGCTTCTCTTAATATGACGGGAAAAGAATCCAGTGAGCCAACAGGTGACAGAAATTCCATAACTGGTAAACAAAAAACACTACTCTTCATCTAATCTCTATCGTTCTCTTTACTCTTCAGTGAAAGCCATGTTTATTTACTTTGTACAAGGCCTAGAATATTCTGAATTAATCATTCTAGATTAGTAGATGGGTTTGTGTTGTGAACGAAACATCTGTATTACAAATTTCTCATTTTAAAATTCACTTCGATATATCGAAAGTTGTGTATATGCAACTTTTTAAAATTAGAAGCTCATTTATACCTTACAACGAATTATGCTTGCAATCCAAGCTTCTATTGTATATAAATAAATTCTGAAATGAAATACTTCATCAAAATGAAAATGTAATAGAAGTCATTGTGTAAAACTAGTCATACATTCGACCAAAAATAAATTATCATCGAACGTGGATTATCAATCAAGGCGATGAGTAACGGCTGAACTTGGAATATGTACTCTAGATTTAAACACAAAAATATTAAAATAAATATTTGGTTCAGTCAGTTCTTTACTCAATAATATATGGACTAATAAGGACTTGAGAAGAGCCAAATGAGAAAAATAGTGAGGAGAGTAAGAATTGGAGTTGGTAGCAGAGAAGTATTAGAGTGATGAAGAGGAAAATGAAAGAGAAGGAAAATGAGACTAATAATAATAGTAACAACAATGATTATTATCATTATTATTATTATTATTATTATAAGAAGAACAACAACAACAGTGGGGAGGATGAGTATAATAATGCGGAGAAGAGTGATAAGAAAGAGAAGAGGGAGTGAGAGGAGAAGAGGAAACAGGATATACGGAGTAATAAGAAGTGGAGGAAATTAGTAAAGAAAGTTTACATGGATTGGAAAAAGAGGAAGTGTGGGTATGAGAGAATGAAAGAGTAAGGAGAAGGAAATGAAGTAGTAGGGAGAAGGAGAGGATGAACATGGAATTGAAAGTAAATTTCCCACTTTCAATCTGTCATAATCGCTCGCTTGGCTTAAGGCAGAAACTCGCGCGCAGCCTCTGAGTGTGTGAGATTGTCGGTTCCTTCGCCGCCTCCCGACCTCGCGCCTCGCTATGCCGCGCCGGGGCCGCCTCGCCGTCTGTTTGCGCGCATTATCTTCTGGATTGTAAGCGGCGTCTGGCCGGAGACACTCCTCGCTTCATCCGGGTCTTTAGGCCGTTACTAGGCGACGCCTCGTCCCAACCTTCGCATCCCACCTTACTTGGCTTCACCTCATCTCACACGGCTGAACGCCTCCTAGGCCCGAGGACACCTCGAGCCGCCGAAAGCCGCATGGAAGGGCTGGATTAACCAGTAGGCAAGTTAGGCACAGTGCCTGTGGCCTACGAACATGAGAGGCCTACGACAGGACCTCCTGATATTTTAAAGAAAAGTTTATTTCAGGACTGAAAATTAATACATGATACATAGTATCCCATCAACTAGGGTCCAGCCCTATAATTTCTAAACGGTTCCCGATATCGAATACAGTTTTCGCTCAACAATGTGGAATCATGGGGTAAGTGATATGGAGTAGGGATATTGTTTGAAATATTTTTAGTTTTAGAAAAATTTAATCATCTTTGATTTTTAAATGGAATCATATATTTTTCTCACTAGCAATAGGTAGATCATAAAAAGAGGAATGCAATTATGTAACATGTTAATAATTTGATAGCATTTTGTGTATAAAATTATACTTTCTTACATGAGATTTTAAATTAAACGTGAAATTCGTGTAGTAGCCGACGCAACTGTCGCTTTGGGGGAAGGTGGCTTTCGCGGCCTCTCCACTCGCAAAAGCACCGGCACCACGCAAGGATTGCTACAGGAAATCTCGGACATTTAATTTAAAATCGCAAGTCAGAATGTATGATTTTGTCCTCAAAACACTATCAAAACATTAACATATATTTCGTCACTGCATTCATCTATTTGTGATCCCTCTTACTAGTGGGAAAAATACATGGTTCCATTTAAAAAATCAAGGATTAAATTTCCAAAAAACTAAAAATATATTGAACAAATAGGCCTACCTCTACGGCACATTACTTGCCTCCTTATTCCGCATTGTTGAATGAAAACTGTATTTCGTTATCGGGAGCCGTTTAGAAGTTATAGGATGGTCCATAGTTTGTGGGACTCCCTGAATAAAAAATAATCAATTTTTTAATATTAAAAATAACTTCAATAATTTATGCATTACAATATACACAATGTTACATTACAAACTTAGGTTTGTTAAAACGCGCGAAAAAATTAAAAATCAAAAAAAGAGAAATCATTAAGTCACATAAAGCGACATAAATTTCGAATGAATTGTGGTATCTGCTTTTCTCAAAATTACTGTTTCTTTAATTTCAGAAAGTCTAATGATTACAGTTTAATACAGTCCTAAAATTTTCTTTTAGGACTCCGGAAAAAATATGCCTAAGCTTAATCCGGCTCTGTATTGTGGGGACGAATGCAAGTTTGTAGCATAATGTACCGTTTCCAGGTGATCCAGAACTATGCTTTAAAGTGAGTAGCGAAATATTGACAAAAAGATATAATGAACCACAGGAGCGAACACAGATTTTGATGATTTTAAATAAAATCTCGTGAATGTATTTATTTCTTTGCAATAGAGTGATTGCCATCTGCGTTTCGATCTTAGTTCACATTCAATAAGTCGGTCTAATTTTTTTCTGATCATGAAAAAATAAAGACCTCTCTTAACTTCTACTGTGAATACACCAATATGAAAGCTGTTGTAAGATATAGGATTATCTTCTTTAATTTCAATTCAGTTCAGTGTGTTAGACATTAACTTGATTCTTCAGTTCCTCGTGTAATTTAAGATCTCGAATGGATCACCTCCAGGTTATTGACCTTGTTGCAAACCCATTTATCCGCACAGAGCTGGTTTTCAGTGGCGTCAGATATAGATTACGGATTTGATGGACGCAATAACGGCTGTTCTAAGACTATAAAAATAAACGGGCGGTGCTGTAACCGCGAAGCGCTTGCTGTGGGTGACGTTGAACGTCGACACGGCGCGGCGCGGCGGCCCGTTTTGTTGTCGGAGAGCTCACGAAGGAAACAGAGGATCAAGAGCGGTGCATAATCTGACAGCGTGAGGACATAACTGGCATACTGCGAATGAATTACTTCTGGTCCACGAAATCTTACATACAGAAAAGGTAAGACGAATAAAAGGTTTGTAGCAAAGCAATGGTTCGGTGAATTATTGTGAACTCATAAACATACAGGTTGTTTCAGGAAAAATGCCAAATAGTTTGGGAAATGGCAGTATGGAATATTCTAAGCAGAAAATATTAAAATATGTATGTGCATGTTCCACAAAACTGTTTGCAACATTAAATTCCTGATAAAGCTCACGTCATCAATTGACGTCACGGCATAGCCTCTGACCGCGAGAACCTAGGGTTCAGGTCCGGGTGGCAGGATTTCCGACACTAGCAACATAGCTAGGTCGAATTCAGCGGCTGTCTGGAGTATAATTCTAGCGGCCGGTAACTCTGATAGCTGGAGAATGCCGGAGCAGCGCTAGATGAATGCCGCAGAAGGCCAGGGACCGCGCGCGATCTTTTCTCCTTCTTTGTTGTATCTTCACACCTTACATTTATCCTCACATGACCCACTACCACACAGTGTTGGGAGACCAGTTGGGATTTAGAGCTTGTCCCTGTTGAGGCGGTGCACCATCGACGGGAGATACCTGGAAGCAGAAAACACTGCAAGCTGATGTAGGTCGGAGCCGAATCTCTCTATCCAGGGGGGAAATATCACCGGTACCTCCCGAGATAAATCATGCACTACACTAACAGAACTAATGACCATACCATTTGTCATGCCAGGAAACACGAAATAATCATTTAATTACTTGGAAAATTCGTTCGAACACTTTTGAGAAACCGAGAAAAACGTTTAGAGGTACGCAATTCTAAATGTAATCCCATAATGGGTTACACTCCTAAATTTGTGTTAAGTGAAGCTAAGCAACCCCAATACAATTCGCTGGCGGCATTGTTGCCGAGAAACGCGTGGAAAGGATAATGGGACGGACCAAGAGGAAAAGCTAGTAGAGTAGATGAAACATGCCAGGCGAGCATATTATAGTATATGAAACATAATATAGTGCATGTAATATAGAAACTCATCCGATTTTTGGACCAGCATTACAAAAGTTTTTCTTTACCACGAGGTAGAATGCGGGAAAATAAAATATTGATATTTTGCAGGAAAGGTTTTTTTTTTGAGTAAAGATGTTTAATTCTCGGGTAAGGGCCGTGTTTTACTTTATGTATCGGCTATCTTGTGAGCTGTTTTCATGGTATTTTTACTAGTATTTTTTTCTTACTTCAAAAGATATTTCGTCAATGCACACGAAATGTAATGCATCTTCGAAAATGACATTATTTGATCAAGGTAAGAAATATGTTTTGAAAAAATTTTGTTTTTAATTTTTTCCGTCCGATAGAGCAAAATATGCTTAAAAACTGGTGGAGGCCCCATTTTTGGTGAATTCTCTGTATATTCGAAAATTACATCAGTTACAAACAATGTAAGGAACTATATGCTGTTATTGCACTACTAGTTTAATTGTGTCACTTTTCTTATCCATTGACAATGTTGGACATTTTGTTATTGTGCGCAGCAGATTTTCTCCTAAACCGATATCCTCCTATTTCTAATGTCGGACGCGCATCTCACAGAAACATAATGCACGCTAGTTGTTTTGAAGGAGCCACAGGAAGCCCAGAACACATAAAACATTCTTGACAGCGCCCCGCAAAGAGCAAGGGGAGGCGCGCGTTCCTTTTAGCCCGACCGCACCACTGCTCTCGTTTCAAAGCGGCCGGTCGGCGTGGAGAGAGGCGTTATCGGACCGCGCGGCAGAGCGCGTCACGGGCGGGAGCCACGCGGCGCGGCGTCAACAGTGGCTGCAGAGCATCGAAGCTCTACAGTGGGTCGATCTATGGGCGAAGTGTGGGGTCTAAGTTCTGGGAGGGGAATCAAGGCAATAATACAGTTCAGTCCATTGATTGATTTATCGTGATTCCCTGCGCGTCAACTGCCAAGGTCATTAATCCCGTAAGTATTGTAATATACAAAATATTACAAAACAAACGCCGCGCTTTAATCTGGACGGTCGCGGTTACTGGGTAACGAAGGTTGTTGACGGGCGAGAGGGGGCGCTGGACTAGAGAGTTGGTGGTTGACTGGCATCGTGGTGGTAGCGGCGCGAATGTAATCTGAATTATTTCAGTAGGACATCGATGTGAATAGGGAGGATAGATTGTGGAACAATAGGGAAAGAAGTGAGTCAGCAAGAAAGAAGCAGACGACTTCGGCGACGACCGGCGCGAAGAGGGATTTTCGGCGCGGAAGCCAAGGGGCTACGAACTGCGGGGCCATCGTTTCACAACGCCAGACAATTCGGTACCGTGAACCTGATGCATGCAATCAATCAAGAGAATTTATATTGTTAATCCCAAATTCAATTTTTAATAAACAAAATTATTGTTGTGCCACGTTGTATGTAATTCCTTCGGGATATAAGCAATTTCAGACTTCCAGGCTTCTCTGTATAGAGAGCATGAGAACCAAAGAACTGAGCTAGCAAAGTAAAGTAAATTAAAAATAAATCATTCATTATTTTATCACAGTATAGTGAATTTCTTACTCATGAAGTGGCAGTGATCTTCCCTTTGATGGCGAGATCCGGCACCGACCTACCGTTTGACTAGCGCGATTTTCCCCAACCAGGTATGTTGGCACATTGGCATCAAAAATGATTCATATTTGGCGCCGTGGCGGGAGATTGGTTTTTAATAACAATCTTTGGCCTTTATTACTAGCTCAGAGTTTGCATTTTAAACGGACTTATAAAAAATTGCCTCCAAAACCGCGTGCTGACTGCGAAAAGAGCAGATATATAAAGTTTCTTTGTTTTCGTCGTATTGCATTCGATCTAGCGGACTACTTGCAATAGTTTCATTTCCCTTCGCCAGGGAGCAGCCCCTGCCGGGTTCCGCTTCCAAGCACTCTGATGCAGAGAAAATTATTTAGACACACTGGATCTCCGTTTTTAACCTATGACAGCATTGTCGCCAAATTCAAACGGCGAAACAGTCACTTCAAAGTAGTTTGCTCCGCCCAGGGAACGAGCTTCAGTGAGCTCGCACTAACGATCCATGAGAACAGGTTAAGCTATCAAAGTTGGCACCACTGCCGCCGCTCCAAAACGTTCAAGGAACAACAAGGAGCAATTTTGTGGAATACAGATTAAATGAAGGCTTTGCTTTTCGTGTGAGAATGAGGTAAAAAGGTGAACGATTTATTCTATGATTGCTTATTTCTTCATATAATCTTCTAATAAGAGGAGTACACTGTGTCTTTTCCGAGATCGAGCGAGCGAGCAAGCATTCCATAACGTTCGTCTCGCCATAACCCAAACTGATGCGCTCTCCCAGCCTGAATATTAACCTAAATCTGAATCTGAATAAGAAGCTATATTCTCAACATTAACAAGGTTCTCCTATCAGCGGGGCACCGTCCCATCCGGGACAAGCTCTAAGCTCCCGACTAGTCTCCCAGCATGTGTCGTAGTGTAGTGCATATTAGTGTAATTGTGTGTGTAAGGGGTGAGGATAAGACAAGAGGTGATAAGACAAGATCGCGTATTTGTTAGGTGCTCCGACTTTGACCTGGATCGGAGAAACTAGAAGTCCGAACAGAGCAGCTGCCCACTAGAAGTCTCCTCCAAACAGCGACTGAATTCGACCTAGCTGACAAGCTAGTGTCGAAAATCCTGCCGCCGTCGGGACTCGAACCTCCCGACCAGAGGCACTGCAATGACATCAATTGACGCACTGAGCCAACTCTCTCCATTGTTCAGGTTGTCGTTAGGTTTTAATGTTTATACTCTCAGTAATCTATTTCTGTATGTCCGAGTTGGACAAAAGGGATTTTTTGTGTGTTGGCAGTGATGCTTCTTGCTTGATTTAATGTGTTGGCTTGTCTAGTTGTTTTTTTTTTATATTGACAGCCTGGCCGTTCTCTATGGGTGAATTTATGTAAAGGAAGTCGTGTCGTCGTACACGCAAGTTGTTAAGTCGCCGTTCGGCGCATGTCGGATTGCCAGTAGGCCTGTTGCAGTGTCACCAGGCGGGGCATCCATTTAATGTGAATCCGTGACTGGTTACGGATTAAAAGTGTCAGCTTTTGCGGCCCGTACTGTTCTGCAGTGGTCGTATTAAGTCTGTCCACAACGGGCTCCGTGGCAGACAAAGGGTCTGTTGAGCCAGGGTTCAGGTTTGTCTTTCATTGTCGTAGGTCTATGTCTTGTCAGGAAGAGCGGGCGGCATTGTGACCCGCAACGACGCCTACAAGGCTATTGTTTGAATATTGCCATGAGGGGCAATTTTAGACTGGCATCACTAAAATATAATTTCCAATACTTACGTAAAGGTTTAAAAGTGCTATGATATGCTAATGTTTATGAGAGAGAGAAAGAGAGGCACTTCTTGCACTGCTTTTTTAAATTCTTAATGTTATTTGGAATTTAGTGTTTTTTAAAGTGTAAAGGTATTTTTACCTGAGGGTTTTTTTTCAATACAGTTTATCACTCAATTTGTTTTTGGTTATTTAAAGAAAGTGTTTGGCAAAGGGCCCACCTTTACAAGGTTTAAATTGTTTATTGCAGCGTAAGCTTCTACCCTAAAGTTGGCTATTTTTCAGCGTGCGTTATGCAATGTTAATTACTGTATAAACAATATTTTTTCTAGGTTGTTAATTTGAACACGTCTTGTCATATTTATTGTAATTTCACTATTTGGTCATTTGTCTAAACTTTCTTTGTAGTTCAGTGTCATTGTTTCCTGGGAGCAATTATTGTTCAAAAGTGTAAACTCAGATTGTATATTTTGTCTTTTCAGGTATCAACTTCAATATTTTGTACATGCTTCGTCATTTTTTGACTGAATAAATGTAATTGTTATATTGAAGTTATTTCTGATGTGTGATCTCCTCCTGATAGGGATCCTCTCCTTTCGTTAGATGACCGTTTTTTACGTACCGGCATTAGAGTAAATTTTGGCTCTTCAAGTCTGAGAATGGACTCGATTGCTTAGGAGGTTTCTTGTTGACTCCGCAATCTGCCGTTAGGTACACGGTTTGGATTCCTACCTCTAACTCCCTATTGAGTATTGAGAGGCAAGGTTATCAATAAAAGTAATTGTTAAATGTGCCACTTCTGTGGCTGGTAACCATAAAGATTAAATAAATTAAATTTGCGCCACTGTTGATTTAACATTCAAAGTGGCAAATTAATTTTTCGCCCTTTCAAATGCGACAATAAATGCTTATTTCACTAATAAATGCCTATTTTGTGTTTAAGCGCCTAAATGTTGTATATTTTCGTATTTATTGTTCAAAATGCAAATATCCTGAATAAAAATTCAATTAAATATACTTTTTATTTCATTTTTATCCCGCAAAGTACTTCTCAGTGTTGTCACGATACTTCTCAGTTATCGAGCAACTATCGATAAATCTCCATTGCTTTTTTGCCACCAGAGCGCGGGGATTTCGTATAATGGACTCTTTAAATTTCTTGGATTTATTTAGAGGTGCGTTTGAAGTACACCAGCTATTGACGGTTTCATCCAATCGGGAGCTTGAACGACACCATAATGGCGATACTGTAGTGACATAAAGGCTTCCGATTGGATCAGGGTTCATCACGTTTTCGCTCGTAGCGCCAAGACCGATTGCTCCCGGCTCTCAACGGGCGGCTGGGGTCGAACGGGAGCACTATCTTCGTTTTTTTCTCACTTGGCCGATGACATTAGGAAATTATTAGACCCCCTGCTTTATAAAACGAATATTTTTCATTAATTCGCGACCATCCTTCTCAACGGAGCGTGGGGCCTCAGAAATATGCTTACCAAAAGATTCAACTAACAGTCATTTTGTACTGTAATTTGGTGTTCAACTAATTGTTGTGTTGAAACTTTTACAGATCTACTTGAGGCAGATTCGAAAGCCCGTACTGGAGGAGGTGGATTGCTACCAGAGATCCCAGTGGTTCATACGAAACGGATCTGTCCGTGTCTGGCTCCGGGACAGCGCTGAAGTATTCATCTGTCGAGCCCTTGAGAGCAGAGCTGAGGTCGACAGGGCTTGAAGTTGTGGGACGGCGTTTGTGTCAGTCGATCCCAGGTCCTCCCGAATGAGTTTCGGCCATGAGACACGTATTTTTTGTGTCTATTGGTATGCAACACACACTATTTGCCATGATTTGTGTTTAATATGGTATTGATGAGAGAGAGAGAGAAAACCACAAATAATTTTGTATGATATTCTAATTCAGTTTAGCATTGTAATTATTTTTCAATATTTAAAGAAGGTGCCTGAAAATCAAGACCTTGTCATTGATGTTTATTTTTGCACATTTTGGTAATTTTCTTAAGTGGAAAATCGATGCCTAATGATAGCAATTTAGTTTCTGTATTGTTGCTTTCTTTGTATTGCTCTAAAGCAACTATTCGTTAATGTTTCAAAATATTTTTGTAAAATTTAATATGAATTGTTGTATTGATTTGTTATTCCAATTTTCAGCACTCATTGCTAAAATTGTTTAATGTAAATGCTTATTGACTTGTTCTTAATAAATATTAATTGTTGTTTGGAAGAGTGTTCATGTATTTTTCACGCTGCTAGTTTCACTCAAGAGTACCCTAGCACGTTGCTTCAGACGATACCTGCAAGGAGTTATAAAAAGCTCTGAAGTGATAAAGACGATTAGCCTAGAGCAGACCTGCACAGCATTTTGCACTTTCACTGACCTCAGGAGCTGCGTGCGGGCAACTCGGGGGCAAATGAGAAAATCGATGAAGGGTGGGGATGAGACCCAATCCAGGAGTGGGGACCACCAATCAGGATGCGCAATTCGAAAGATAGCGCGTAAATTTAAAGAGCAATTGGCAAGAGCATGACGGTCATATACAGTTCAAGTAATATTGTCTTTTGTATTATATTGCAAATGTTTGTTCTCGGTATATGACAGGGCGAAGTATGAAACTACAGCGAATTATACATATTAGATTTCGACACCAAGTATTATAATTGCTTGCAGGGCTTATAATGTAATTCGCTTTGTTGTGCTAAACACAAAATTTTGATACTGAATTGTTTTTGTTTGATGATGACAGCAGTAAACTATTTTTATTAACTATGTTTAATTGAATGAGACGTTTCTCTCAAAGCAAAAACATATTGTTCTTAAAAAAAAAAGGTCATGATTATTTTTTGTTCTAATTTCTGACAAGAGTGTAGAGTCGTTTACGACATCGTATAAAAATATAAAGCCGTTTGCATTCTATTTAACAATACCCATGATTATCTTATGATTGTCTGTAACCTATCGTCACAGAAGTTTGCTCGTTGATCTCTTTTATTCAGTTTCATAATGGGGGGAAATGGTTACAAATGTGCTATTAAACATTACCCTTCTTGGAATTGCCACATATTCTATTTTTATGTCAATCTTGATGTGAGAGATTGCTCTCATGATTTTGTTCATTTTTCTATGATTTGGAGATTAACATTCCTGGTGAACAATCAATTATTAAATTGCAATTTTTTGCTAGATAGAATTAAATAATATTTTTTTCTTATATATAAGCATATATTTTAAAGCTATTGCTTTAAAATAATGCTTAAGAGTCACAATGAGCATGTTATTTTCAAAAAAAAAAATTAGAAAATGAAAATACATACAGTGGTGGATACAAAGGTGTATACACAGTAATGCACAGAACGTAAATAGTGAATTATGACCCTGGTAACTTGAAATACTGGACATAATCCATTTAAACAAATGGATATTTAATTTTGAAGCATGGATCATTATTAGACTCCCAGGTATTCAATCTACGCGCCGCGTCGTGCTACGTCAGACTTCTCCCCTCCCCGCAAAGCTTCCTACTCCCCACTACTTGCACTTTCGGCACTTCCACGGGCAGACGATCGGCTCGCAAGTGCAGAATGCCTGCGGGAGCAGGCGTTGTGCAGTTTTGGCCTAGAGGGTTTCTTGTTACCTCGCTCATTTCCTGTGGGTGCGTGGTCAGATTCCTTTTCCTTTTCTCCCTTTCGCTAGGAGTCTGGGTCAGGGAATCAAAATTATTATTTTTTCATTTGCCACATATTGGTGGCTGGCGACCGCACTAAAATTCTTTATTTCCAAAAGCGGATTTTGCCAGTCAGTTATAACAAATTTCATAGACTCTATTTTCAAATTGGTTTTGCAACATGCTATTGTGGAGCTTGTGCTATTGTTGTCAGAAGCACTGAGTGGGAGTGAACTGCCTTACCCAGTGGCGGCTCGTGACATTTTTTCCTGGTGGGGCCAGGTGTGAAAGCACGAATATCATTTCAGAATCAATAACTTATTTAATTAAAGAAGCATCATTTAATCAATTGTTTAATTCATATTATTTATCAGTTAATTATACCTTTAAATCTATGTTTTCCACAAAAAACAGAAGTAGGAATTTTTATTAAGTCATTTAATCAAATATTGGTATGTCAATGGAAACAAAAGATTTTTTTTCAAAAATTACGCTAGTGCCATAGCTTATCTTTCGGAATGATGAAAGTTCGAAAGGGGAACGTATCGTAAAATTAAGACAAGTTGACTTCGACTTGTCATGAGAATTGTTTAATCGGCTTGCAGAGAAATAAAGTCAGCTACATGTCTTTCTTCATTTCCTCCAAATGCACTTCATACATATAATTTAGCACCTCGTTCTTTGTCATGTGTGAGTTATATTTATAAATAGAAGAATTGTTTAAATGATCATTTAACACACTATCTATATTGCCGAGTAACGATAAGTCTAAAAAATTGCCACGGTCTTTTGAATCTTCAGATTCATCATGCCCTCTCAATGCTACTAGTTCATGAATGATAAGTGCCATGGTATTTAACTAAACACTCAGTTATTCTACCTAAAATGTCTATTTTTTGCGATTTGTTCATTATGTTTATTGATTGAAATATTCATCGGCGAATCAATGTGTACAACAATGTTCACAGTTCCAAATGTTTTAAATTTGCAAGTATTTTCTAAATGCAAAGCACTTTCTTCGTGCTTCTTTATCCTTTCGCTCAAATGTTTCAGATCCTTACAGCCTACTGTCGTCCACAATTCCTCGCCAAATAATAAAAAATAAAAGCAAAGTTAGCTTTGTTTTTCTTCACTCACAGTCAACCATGATTTTTTCTGAAACCTCGAAATACAGAATGTTTGTTTCTTCTTTCCATCAACTTGTGTAAATGATAAGTTACTCGGTTGATGTGCTCCTAACCGTTTAATATAATTTTTTTCTTCAAATCTGAGTGTAGAAAGCGGAAAACAGTGTAATGAATCCACAGAGTTCATCTTACAGCGCGCAGAACTTAACGTGCACTTTGAAAAGGGCGCGCTCAGACTGCCGTTTCTCTGCGAAGGGCCCGCTGATGCGGGCCCCCAGGACAACTAAAATTAGCAAGCAGTGGTCGCGCCCAGTACGAAAGGGCGCCGACCTTGTAAACGGAGTGGGGTTACAGCCTTGGGGCCCATGCAAGTCGGGCCCCTTGAGCACTACTAACTCTATCTTTGAGTGCTGCAAGGAACTATGATTCTCAATTCTTGGTTATTAGGACTTGGAATGAGTTCTGGAGACGAATTGTCGATCTTCACGAATAAAGAATTCCAATGAAGTACTACAATTATGACAAAAAGGGATTACTGTAAAGATATATAAACATTTTTGTGCTTTATCAAATATTGGTGGGGCCCGGCCCCTGTTGCCCCTTAGGACGAGCCGCCCCTGGCCTTACCACTGTATTGGTCTCCAGCAGAGATTGGAGCAATGAAGTATTGCCCAATAACTTCTTGTGAGGTGGAAAGAAGTTTCTCCCATGATAAAAACATTCTGGCAGACAACCGACACCTGTTCTCGGTAGAAAATTGAGAGGAATACATTGTGGTACTGTCATTGTTATGAATGTTAATTGAATTAATTGAATATTGCTTGTATTACTGTGTGATTAATAAATTTATAGTGTCATTTAAGTGGCTATTTTCGAATTTCGCCTACTTTGCCTGCTTATTTCTACTGCTTTTAATGCCTATAAATCCGCAGCTTAGTAATGAATGATGATTATGATGAAGGATGAATGGACAATTACAAACATACAGAAACACACACAAACATCCATGCCCGGAGAGGTACTCGAAACCGCGACCCTTCGGTCGAGACCGCCTGGGCATTACTGCCTTACAGATCGAGGCTATCCGAATCGGCTTTATTTTTATTATTACTATTGTTATTATTATTATTCATACAAATTCTAAACAAATTACAAGACCGCTTCCCATCCACCCACACTCATAAATAACTGTAAGTGTAACTGTAACTGTATAAATGTAACTTCATTATTTGTGCCCGTCTTCTGAATTTCAGTGGGAAATATAGTTATTCAAATTATCGTTTTTTATATTATCGCGGCAAAAAGTATTATTCTTTCATGAAGAACATGAGGGTTCAGGGCAGGAATTTATAGCTAATTTACCTTTGAAAATATATTTTATTATATAGGAGCGAATATTTTGTCAACAAAACTAAAAAAAAACCTCTCTTTTCTGTATTCAAAATTCGACTAGAATATGGTTTAGGATAGAGACCACAGAATTATGAAAACGTGCACAAAATTCACTTCTCCCCATAGCTTGTCACACACAGTTTTTAACTGTTTTTGACGTAAATAAATAAATAAATAAACAAAACCTCACTGCATAAAATTCACATACAGAGGTCCAACGCATTCAATTGCTGGTATTTCTACGCTCTACATATTGAAAACGCAACACCTCCCGAGATAAGGAGATGTATTGGGGAAAACCCCACGGGATACGCAAAACGCAATCGCTCTAGACAATATGTCGATACCAACACGAAGAAAAGCGGACCCCAGGAAGTTGCCTTTGAAATGGCGTTGTTCTCGCTTAGAAGACAGCCTTGCTAGCAAGTGGAATTAAAAAAGGACCTGTTTCGAATTATTCTTCATTGTGCAACTGTTTTCACACATTTTTAATTATTTATAATTATCGATAGTAACAGTTTTAAGTCATATTTAACATTTTTCGTTAAAACATTTCACTTAATTGTGAACATTTGGTGAAACTCGGAATATGTCGGTGGGGGCAGACTTATCAGTTACGCCTACGAGTTGATTAACCTACAAATCTCTTGAGAAGATATTTGGTTTCCGAATACGGTGAGCGGCTCTGCGTACCCTCCTGTAGGAATATTGCCAGAACTGTGCTGAACGTATTGCGTGTGGGCCCCGTGGCAATCCTTGCGACCGCGGCTGTTCTAAGAGATGTCCTCGGGGCAGTGATGGCAAGGTCGATGACACAAGCAGGAGACTGTGGCACGAGTAGCACGACCAAATTAATTCAACTAAAACCACTACTAAATCACAAAAGCAGGCTCTCCTTAAACAATGCCATCGCCCTGTACAAGACAATAATCAGACCTCTAATGTTGTATGCTTGCCCTATCTGGACTAACGCTTCACAGACAAACATCAATACAATTCAAATAATGCAAAACAAATTCTTATGATTAGTCACTCACGCCCCATGGTTCATTTCGAATGATCAACTACACAGATAATTACATTTACCAACCATCAATCATCACATCGCTCATCTCTCCAACAATTTCAAACTATTTCTATTCAGGAAGAAAATATGATTTCAAACATTAATTTAGAGTTGAAAATTTTCATTATTTACCGCATTTGGACGAGAAATGAGCCCTAAAACGAATTTTTAAAAAATGACCAAAAGTGGCCGGTTCAGTTTTTCGCGAATTTCTGGAAAACTAACAATCAGTTTAAAAAACGGAGTGCACCAGTGAACTCGCCCTGCGATTCCGGGCTGGGATATTGCCTTTCAGGGAATTCGAAATTCCGTCCCAAATCGACAATTTTCGTCGATCGACGAAATTTTGCGTTTTTTGCTTGCACGAAAGATGGGGCAGAAAATGCACTTTTCTTCAAAATTATGCAAACTATTTCTATTCAGGACGTAAATACGATTTTAAACTTTAATACAGAGTTGAAAAATTCCATTATTTACCGCATTTGGGCGAGAAATGAGCCCTGTGACGAATTTTAAAAGAATGACCAAAAATGGCCGGTTCAGTTTTTCGCGTATTTCTGGAAAACTAACAATCTGTTTGAAAAAACGGATTGCACCAGTGAACTCGCCATGCGATTCCGGGCTGGGATACTGATTTTCAGCGATTTCGAAATTCCATCCCAAATCGACAATTTTCGTCGATTTTTTGATCGACGAAATTTTGCGTTTTTTGCTGGGACGAAAGATGGGGCAGAAATGCACTTTTCTGCAATTTATAAAACTATTTCTATTCAGGAAGTAAAATACGATTTTAAACTTTGATATAGAGTTGAAAAATCCCATTATTTACCGCATTTGGGCGAGAAATGACCCCTGAGACGAATTTTTAAAAAAATGACCAAAAATGGCCGGTTCAGTTTTTCGCGAATTTCTGGAAAACTAACAATATGTTTGAAAAACGGATTGCACCAGTGAACTCGCCATGCGATTCCGGGCTGGGCTACTGATTTCCAGCGAATTCGAAATTCCATCCCAAATCGACAATTTTCGTCGATCGACGAAATTTCGCGTTTTTTTGCTTGTACGAAAGATGGGGCAGAAAATGCACTTTTCTGCAAAAATATGCAAACTATTTCTATCCAGGAAGTAAAATACGATTTTAAACTTTAAATAGAGTTCAAAATTTCCATTATTTACCGCATTTGGGCGAGAAATGAGCCCTGAAACAAATTTTAAAAAATTACCAAAAATGGGCGGTTCCGTTTTCCGCCAATTTCTGGAAAACTAACAATCTTTTTGAAAAACGGATTGCACCAGTGAACTTGCCATGCGATTCTGGGCTGGGATACTGATTTGCAACCAATTCGAAATTCCATCCAAAATGGACAATTTTCGTCGAAAATTCGTGATTTTGGCTTGCTCGGAAAATTGGGCAGAAAATGCACTTTTCTGCAAAATTATGCAAACTATTTCTATTTAGGAAGTAAATTATGATTTCAACTTTAATATAGAGTTTAAAATTTTCATTATTTACCGCATTTGGACGAGAAATGGGCCCTGAAACGAATTTTTAAAAAAATGACCAAAAGTGGCCGGTTCAGTTTTTCGCGAATTTCTGGAAAACTAACAATCTTTTTGAAAAACGGATTGCACCAGTGAACTTGCCATGCGATTCTGGGCTGGGATACTGATTTTCAACCAATTCGAAATTCCATCCAAAATGGACAATTTTCGTCGAAAATTCGTGATTTTGGCTTGCTCGGAAAATTGGGCAGAAAATGCACTTTTCTGCAAAATTATGCGAACTATTTCTATTCAGGAAGTAAAATTTGATTTCAAACTTTAATATAGAGTTGAAAATTTTCATTATTTACCGCATTTGGACGAGAAATTAGCCCTGAAACGAATTTTTTAAAAATGACCGAAAGAGGCCGGTTCAGTTTTTCGCGAATTTCTGAAAAACTAACAATCTGTTTAAAAAACGGAGTGCACCAGTGAACTCGCCATGCGATTCCGGGCTGGGATATTGATTTTCAGCGAATTCGAAATTCCGTCCCAAATCGACAATTTTCGTCGAATCCGAAGCTATATATATATAGCTTCTTTTATCTATAAGAGTATTTGCCCTTCTCTCTACGCAGACTGTGGTATCCGAACTGTATACATTCACCTTCTCGGCGAGTATTGTATATTTATATCCGGTCCCCTAGCAACTCGTTCATAATGCCTATATCACCATTCTGTATACGTAAGTAAACTAGAATAAACGTAACACTGAATATTTATATTAATGTTGGAAGTGTTCTTTGACTTATCACAGTAAAGTCAAATTACAAACCAAACATTGCAAAGTAAACATCAAGTTTCGCAGAATATAATCCCAACGAGATGAATTCCCCGGATCTGAGCGCAAGTTAATCCCAAGCCAGGAAGGAAGTTCTTTCGCCCTTCGCAGTGTGTTATCAGCGCGTATTTGACGTGCCTCGGGCGCACATGGCACACACACATTCCGTCGATTCCCGCCGTGCTTCCGTTGCGAGTTGGGGCGGGGGCGGGCGCGAGCGGGGGAAGTGAGCGCGGGCGTGAGCGCGGGCATGGATTTGGGTGCGGGCGTGGGAGCGGGCGAGGGCGCGGACGAGGGCGCGGACGAGGGCGCGGGCGAGAACGTGGGCGTGGGCATGAGAGCTGGCGTGGGTCTGGGAGCTGGCGAGGGCAAGAGCGTGGGCGCGGGCGCGGGCGCGGGCGTGGGCAGGGGCATTGGTGCGAGCGAGGGCGCGGGCGTGGGCGTGGAATTTGACGCCGCGCCGCGAAGCAGCATCCGGAGCCGTCGGCCGAAGCAGCTGCGCTCGGCAACTGGGGGAGGGAAGAGGAGAGGCAGGGAGGGGGCGGGGTGGGGATGGGGGTAGAGCCTCGGCGCGCCAACGCCATCGATCGCGCGTTCGATCGCTGTCGGAGCAGGTGAAGAGCCCGTCCCCAACCCCAGCCGCCGCCGCCACCACCGCCGCCGCCGCCGCCGCCGCCACCGCCGCCACCGCCGCCGCCGCCGCCGCCGCCGCCGCCGCCGCCGCCGCCGCCGCCGCCGCCGCCGCCGCCGCCGCCGCCGCCGCCGCCGCCGCCGCCGCCGCCGCCGCCGCCGCCGCCGCCGCCCCCGTCCGGGCATTGTCGTTACCGCTACCATCCTCTTTACTGACGGACTTTCCACCAAGCAAGTGGGCTTCACCATAGTAACTTAAGTGTTTCGTTTTTGTCATAGCGCTTCGCTTTTGTTGCAGCATATTAGCGCCATCTGATGTTTACCAGTAACTTAGATCTTATTTTCTTGTATTTCTTGATTCTACTACTTACGGATGTTTGTAATATCACAGGAAAAATTCTATTTTTCAACGTAGAACGTTTTGTGAGTCTTAGATACGGAAATAGTGAATTTGCCTTGCTCCTACATGTAATAAATTACTTTTTCCAATACGTAGAGTAGGATGAGACCATGTTTTGGGGGGACTCAGATATATGAAGTTCATCAGGATATCGAAAAAGGGTTTTCGTTAATCATCGAAGAACGTGTTTTTCCTCAAAATGTCTGACTGATTGTAAACATACTAGCGCGTTAACTGTACATAGGATTTTCAACAAAATTTCCTGATCAATTTTTTAATTTTGGGTTTTATTTTACAAAAAATTGGAAGGACATTTTCGATATTTACTTAAAAATGACTTCAGATTTTCTTTAAACATTTGGTTCGTATAAGACGTAGTATGATTAGGGGTTTAATAGTAAGATTTTAAGTCTTTTTTAAGTTTTAAAATATGCAAAGTTTCAAATTTTTGAACTCCTTCAGTATTATTGGAGACTATTTCACTCATGTCTGTCCGCGTCGTAAGTAGCCAATGCTAGGCAAGAATATATTCAAATTAAACCAATCCCAGATGATTATCGTCATCACTTTGCTTACCTTTTTACCGCTGTAAAAACTTTGTTTACTTTTTTAAGATAACGATAGCAATTGTTTCAGGTCCAAAATAGCTTGTGCGCATCAATATAATATTAAAATGTGTCGTTTTGGTAATGTTTAAAACTCTGAATCAGAATCAATTATTAAAGATTCAGTGCCGAAAAACAGCGAAAGGAACAGAGAAAGCGTGTGGAAGCAATTTCAAGACGTTTGTGAAGAAAGAAAATGCAAATGGACAGCACAAACTACAAATGAAGAAATTTCACATATTTTAGGTAATTAATATACAAAGATTAGATGGTGAAGAGTACAAGGAATATGGTATCAAAACTATGTGGAACGTTACAATCAAATTATTCAGGAAAATACTTTAATGAGTACACACTAGTGTTCAATCCATTCGAAATTGGCAAATTCCGCTGCTAATTCATCTTGTACACCTTCCATTTCAAATACTTCCAAGGAAGACCAAGTCTTGGAAAACAACATCCTACAACTTTAATAATTGTGCTTTTAATAAATGTTTTTGTAAGTAGTCTTGTTATAATAGTTTTTGAAAGTTTTATTACTATATTTTTAAATCCTTTATTTCCTGTTCAATTAGAATATAATTTTTCAGGCTTTTGAAAAGAAAAAAATACATATAACATTTAGGAAAGATACCAAAGCTTTAAAATTTGGTAAATTATGTTTTTAACAATTTTGAAAATGAATATGATCAATAAGTCAATACATTAAAAATAAACTAACTGAAATGAGTAAGGGGTATAATAAAAGTTAGAAAGGATAGTTAGAGGTTAAATTTAGAATAATTCAATTAAACTGAATAAAGATGTGTATATTTAGGGAGGGCGAAAAATGTCTTTGGGAAAGTGTGAATAAATGCGAAGAGCAGAGTAATTTTGACCTAGTGTAAAATGTTGAGATGCAGGAGAAAGGAATAATGTATTAAAGAAATTTTGAGTTTGTTTAATTATAAAGGTTTTTTGGAGTCAATTTGAAGCTCGCTATGGATTTGTTTATTCGAAATGAACCAATCTGCTCTTAGTATTTTTCTTAGGAATTTATTTTGAATAATTTGAATTTTCTTGATGTTTGTAGATGAGGCATTACACCAAATAGGACGAGCGTATGTTAGAGAAGGGCGAAAATGGATTTAAAAATTGAAATTTTACAATCTATTCTTAATTTTGATTTGTTGTTAAAGATTGGGTATAATATTGAAATTTTATGATAGGTTTTGTTAGCGATAATTTGAATATGTGATTTCCAAGTGAGACGTTGGTCTCAATGTAATCCCAAATATTTAACAGGTATATTATTGTCAAGTAAAAATCTTTGCTTGAATTTTAGTCGGATTTATCAGTATTCTCCAGAGTTGAGTCCATTTTGTAAACTTTTGAATAGAATTTTGTAGTGTATCACGTGCAATTTTGATATTATTATGAGTAGCAAATAATGCCCTGTCATCAGCGTAGGGTGCTATTGTAGTAAAAGGTAAGCAGGGAATATCTGACGTGTAAATACTAAAAAGTAAAGGAGAAAGAGTAGAACCTTGAGGAAATCCTGATTGAATTGCTCGTACACTAGAGAGAGAGAGGAGTTAATTTTAACTATGAAATGGACCATAAAATTGAAACATATTTGAAATCATTTTCTGCATTAAACTGTTACTCAAATGTTACTTGATTATAAGTAACATTTTTTTCAGGAGATAGAGATAAGTCGGAGCTGAATGAAAGTTTTTTCATTATTCGGTTGTAATTTTGAGTAATATTTCTCTTGTTCGTAATTCTCGTGATTTAAATTATCCTTTCAAATCACGTAATGTGTTTATTCGTGAAATAGTCAAACTGAATATCACAGCACTTCTCGTGATATTACTCATAATAATTTTTTTAATGAAATCTCTTCTCTAAACTTCTATTTTTAAATAATGTCATTTACAGTTTTTAACTTTTGGCCTTACTTCATAAGTAGTAAAGGTAAAGTATTATATTAGTACAGTGTAAATAGATTTTTCGACACAAAAAGTTCTGATAATGAAAAATGGTGAAATATTTTTCAAAAAATTACATCCTTCCACACATTGAGATATCAGAATTCATGTTTTGTGGGGCCTCACAAAAGAATTTGTTTAACGGCAGAACGTCTGTCTCTGTCCCTGTCTCTGCCTGTCAGTCTCTGGTCAACGCTTGCGCAAAATGATTCAGAGAATTTCCTCCAAAATTGATAATTACTGATCGATCTCAACGAACTCGAGGTCCTGTGAGTTTGAAGCTAATATTTTGATTTTGAGGAGTACTTCACAAGAAACCTAAACATTTTAGAAATTTTCTCAAAGTGGCTCCAAATTATTTGATTAAACTTTTCCTCTGAAAGAGTAAAGGCAGACTAAAAATAGTGCAGGTGTCATTTTCGTTGAAATTTCTGAATTTTCAATAGTTGAAATTGCAAAATTTTTTTCCTAAATGTTAAATGAAATATTTTTAAATGTTAAAAATTAATGTTAATTAACTTTAGATGTTATAAATGAAATATATTTTTCAAATAAAGATTAAAGGAGATCATATTTAATTTTTTTTGCAAATTTGATTAGTTCACGTGCAAATTTTCATAAAATGTAGGCAGTTAAAAAAATTCTCAAACATGGCTACAATTATTTTCTTTCAGTTTTCTCGTCGTATGTAGAAAACGACAGTGCAAAAATTGCTGTAAAAAATTAGATCTTTAAAAAAAATCGTGTACTATTTTGTGGAAAATCAAGTAGTTTTCGGGTATTTTCTGTTGTTAGTTAATTCTGTTTATTTTTAAAAAATCATAAAAAACTGCTCCAAATTTAGTGCAGATTGTTGATTGTTTTAATTTCTTCATTTAAAATTTCAAATTCAAAATTTAACTCCTTCATTTATTTTCTCAAATAATTTCTAAATGTAATACTTAAAAGCTTTTGCCTCTCCGTTTTGCCCTCACCCATCCTGAGTCTGGTGCTTGCACTTCCTTCTCCAACGACATCGGAGGTTCTCCTCAGACGCAGAGGTGAATAACAACGGGAACGCGATCACGCCTTCCATTGTCACCGCCCGTTCCTTGGGGCCGCCGCCGCCGCAGCAGCATCAGCAGCCGCGGAGCGCGGCGGAGGGCATCTTATCTCCTCCACAAAGGAGCCGCCCCTCAGCAGCTACAGGTCGCTTCCCCTCCCTCCCGTTGCCGACCCCCACTGCTGTCGCTCCAAGCGACCCGCACGCGTGTCCCTGGTCGGCAGACACGCTCTCCAGCGCCTCCTTGAATTCACCGCTTCCCACGAGACCTCCATATGTACCATTCAATGTTATTAAACTTTTTACTTTCCCGTATACGTTCGTATACACGGAGTGATGTACGTAGTATAGGGAAAGGTATGTAATGCTACGCGAAAAAATGGCCAGTTTTCGCCAGAAATAAATTCGTTGCCGGGCCGTGATAACGAAAATGTGGATAAATCCAGTTTCAAAATTAAGAAAAACTAGTGGTCCTACAGAATGGCACAGACTTTCCCGTATTAGTTTCCTATTTTCTTGGGTCTTCGCTAGCTATTCGGAATTGCCACATACTCTATCTTGCCAGCTACCATCTATCACAGCAAAAAGGACATTTTTTTGTCATTTTCTTAATTTTTCGGTTTCCTGTTGGTAGAACGAAAACATTAATTTTGGAATAATAAAGAACACAAAAACTTAGTCGTAAATGACAAGTTTCTTTCAAAAATTATGTGCCGTTGAAGAGAAAATGGCGCTTTAGCGCCACTAAAAATGCGAAATTTGAAGCTCACTATCACAGAAAATTTTTGAGTTTTCAAAATACTTTATTTGAAGTTATTTGAAGCACATACATTCACAAATATAATAATGTTTTCTAATTGCTGGTAATGTGCATATTAAAGATGTGAGAGATCTTTTTAAAAAATTACAATTATGTAATTTTTGAAAAAACGAAAAATAACTCAAAATAAACATTACGCTATACTAAAGAGTGTAAATAGCACTATCCGTTACAAAAGTTTCAAGAAAAAATTTGCAGCCACATATGCGAAAATGGCGTTAGAGCGTTTTTGAAAATGCGAAATTGTAATCTCCTTTTCACAGAAAACGGTTGTGTTTTGATAAACTTTACGTGATATAATAATGTGAATATAAATATAATAATGTGAAAAAATCGCCGCTATTGTAAATATTGTCGACGTGAGAAACATGTAAAAAAATTTAAATTTTTGTAATTTTTTGAAAAATCCAACCTATAGAGCAATGTGACTTTTATGTCATCTGATAGAGTACATTTAGCTTGATCCCTACCAAAAGTTTAAAGAAAATATTTGGAGCCGTTTTTAAGAAAATTTTGTTATTGTAATTTTTTAAAATTTCACAAATTGCACGTAATATTGCACGAAAACTACTTTTGAAAAACATTTACATGACCTTTATGAAAGAACTCAATATGCAGAACAAATTGTATTTGAAGAAAAAATCTCGATCTGCAATTTTGTAGTTGGAGAAAGACGTCGAAAAAAACTCAAACTTTCACAATTTTCGAAAATTCAGAGTAATCCGTAAAAATCGGAGCTATACCATGTTAATAAGTGTATTTTACTATATTCATACAAGAAATTTAAAGAAAAAACTTGGAGCTGTTTCTGAGAAAATTTTGAGAATGTCCGGGGGGCTTCATATAAAGTACCCCTAAATTTTTAAAAATCTTTTTCAAAATCTCAAAGCATTGGCTAGAATCAGATCGACCAGAGAATATCCATTTTGGAAGAAATCGTACGTATGGTTTAGGCGCTTGCAGTGTTCACAGACGGACGGACAGAGAGACGGACGTTTTCCTTTCAATTGGTTTTTCGGTATCAAGGACCTAGAAAACAGGGTTTCTGGCTACACCACGTGTTAGGGGATTTTTTTTCTTAATTTAGCAACTGGTTTTATCCACTTATTCGTTTTCACGGCCCGGCAATTAAATTTTTTCCCCCGAAAATTGGCCATTTTTTCGCGCAGCATTACATAACTTTCCCTATACTACGTATATCAGTCCGTGTATACGTACGTATACGGGAAAGTAAAAATCTCCTAACACGTGGTGTAGCTAGAACCCCTCTTTTGTGGGTCTTTGATACTGAAAAACCAATTGAAAGAAAAACGTCCGTCTGTCCGTCCGTCTCTCCCTCCGTCCATCTGTCCGTCCGTCTATCCATCTGTGAACACGGCTAGCGCCTAAACCATAATTACGATTTCTTCCAAAATGGATCCCGGTCGATCTGGTTCTAGTCGAAGCTTTGAGATTTTGAAAAAGATTCTCTAAAATTTGGGGGTACTTTACATAAAGCCCCCTGAATCAAAATTTTCTTAAAAACGGCTCCAAATTTTTTCTTTAAATTTCTTGTAAGAATAGAGTAAAATACGCCTTATAAGGTGGCGTCGGTCCGATTTTCACGGATAACTCTGAATTTTCGAAAATTACCATACCAATGGGCTAGTAAATATTCAACTCTCCGTCGAATTGAAACGTTCTTTAGAACAACGATTTGTTCCTCTACCAAACGACAATCTTGTTTGAGGGCAACACAGTCCCGTCTTGCACTTCCTCACTTCCTCTGCCCGACACGTCACCTCGGATCCCACTTCCTCCAGGAAACGAACAGGCGACGGTGTTTCGCGCGACGAAACGCGAATGCGAGGATGTTGTTTCATTTGGAGACAGGATGTTGTTTCGTTCAGCGGTGTAAAGGTCGAAGTATTTGTTGCTCATCAACGACCGTTTTACGAGAGTATTACCGCGACCTTGCTTCACCCTTTCATTTCCCCAATGTCCCGGTGCGGTTCGCAGGTGAGGAATCAGGGGTGAGGATTCAGAAGGTGAATGAAATATGTTCTAAAACAAGGAGGGGTGTTCTTTCAAATATTCAAATAAAAAGGTCAATTATATCGGTTGTACCAGGTGCACCCAGTTTGAGCAGCAAAATTCACTGAAATACAAAATTACTAATTTCAAAAATCCTTTTTGCCCACTAAACTTGTGTCCTTATTCTGATACTTTCGTATATTGCTACAAAGTTCTGTGGTATTTAATAAAAAATATAGAAATCTTTTTTAAATTGTTAATAATAATTAAAACATAATACTTTCCTGTATACGCACGTATATACGGAGTAATATACGTAGTGTATGTACGCATACGTTATGTAATGCTACGCAAAAAAAGACGAATTTTCGGCAGAAAAATATTCGTTGCTGGGCCGTGATAACGAAAAAGTGGATAAATCCAGCGGCTAAATTAAAATAAAGCTAACCGAAAAACCAATTGAAAACAAAACATCCGCGTGTCCGTCTGTCCGTTTGTTCGTCCGTCCGTCCGGTGTCTGTGATCAACACTAGCGCCTAAACCGTAAGTACGATTTCTTCCAAAATGAATGTTCCCCGGTCGATGTGGTTCCACACGAGGCGCCGTGATTTTGAAAACTTTTCTTCAAGTGAAGCACAATTGATGTAAAGTATCCCTGAATCATTCCAGGGATACTTTACATCAAGCCCCCTGACATTTACAAAATTTTCTCAAAAACGGCTCCAATTTTTTTCTTTAAATTTCTTTTAAGAATAGAGTAAAAATCACACACACACACACACACACTAAAATGCACTACAGTAAAATTGACATAGGTCCGATTTTCACGGTTAACTTAGAATTATGAAAATTACAAAAGTTTTAATTTTTTCGATGGCTTCCTACAACTCTAAAATTGAAGATAGAGATTTTTTCTTGAAATAAACTTGTTCTCCATTATTAGTTCTTTCATTAAGTTCACGCTCATTATTTTGAAAATTTTAGTAGTTTTCGCGCAATATTGCGAGCAATCGGTGCATTTTTTAAAAATTACAAAAACCAAGATTTTCTGAAATACAGGGCCAAATTTTTTCTTTAAACTTTTGGTAAGGATAGTGGCTTATGTGCTCTATGAGATGATATAAACGCCATATTGCTCTATGCTTTTGTTTTTTCAGAATTACTAAAATGTAATTTTTTTGACTTGTTTCTCACGTCGTTAATATTTACATTAGTGTCGATTTGTTCACATTATTATATTTATAAGTGCATGTGCTTTAAAAAATGCCCCCGGCGATCTGTTTCAGCCAGAGTTGCTCATAAAAACGTAATTTCTTTTTAGTATCTGCCATTACAGTAGTGTAATCAGAAAAACATTGTAAATGTTGAATTGGTTCTTTAAAAAAGGAATGTTGTCATCTGTGTCCCTGCAGAAAAGACCACAAATACATAAAATATTTAAAATGAATATGTCTTTGCTACACCTCAAATACTGAAAATATGTTTACACAAACTTGCAGACAATGGTCGTTATGTAATAAATGTAGCAGTTGTTCTTTAATATCTAAAAATTTCCTTCACTTATTTGCAATTTATACTGATCTGTCAGTGATGTTTCCCATACCGATTGGCATTTTTCGGGTACCAGAATGGCATTGGTATGCGATTGCTAAGAAACACAAAAAAACACCTAATTTAAGAGGGTGTTCAGCAGGGGCTAATAAAAATGAGGGATAAAACCCTAAACTTGGTAACCAGGATGAGGTACCAGGTGCAGGGACTGAATTCCGAAGTTATGGCGGTAATAGTAATTATACCGGTATAAAAATACCTTTACCTCTATTATACCTTTGTTCGAAATACCGGTATTTCATGTCGAATACCGGTATTTTTAGAGACATTTTACCTTAATACGACGTCTACGCCGGAAAAAATACCTCAATTTAAAGGTATTTTCTCATGAATATTTTCTCATGAAAATACCGGTATTTCAGTAGAATCGTGCCGGTATTTTTGGAGACATTGTGATTTTATCTCTGTAATAGCTCAGAGGAACATCCAATTGTCACTGCAAAATTTCTGACTAGGAGGTTCTAAATTTCTAGTCTCCACGGTGGTGGATTTTTGACACTAGTCTTCAAATTCTACCGTTAACTGGAAAAAAAATTCTAATGGGTTTTTTGTATGGTAGATTTCCACGGTTTCTCCGACCAGTACCAGGCGAATTCCGGAGTAATATTTTAACGAATGGGCCACTGATAGCGCGTTATATCGCACATTACTCAACCAGACAGCTCAGGAGGCCAGTCGGAGTCAGGAGATTTTTTTTTGCTATTTAAGGTCGCATCAACTACTCGGTCATCAGCGGCCACTATTGGATGTAACGTTATAATATGAGGATGATATGACATTGTGATGCTAGGGAGTGAAAGAACGAACACGTACAACCATGCCCGAGGCGGGACTCGAACCCGCGACCCCTCGGCCCGAGATCACTGCCGCACTACTGCTTTAGCGATCTCGGCCACGGGACCGACAGTCTAGAGTTTGTTCCGCCTGAACGGGACATATTTGGCGGGAGGGAATGCTTCTGAAGCCGTCGTTTAATTCGCCGCTTCATTTCACATTCTGGCGGAAGAGGCACACCGGCTTCTGAGGATTTATTGACTGATTGCCTGGTTTAATGATTTGTCCACGTCAACTGTCAGTCCCGCTTGTAGTGCATGTTTTATCCCGGGAGGCGGAGGTGTTCCTCCGACGCTAGACCGAGAGATCCGGCACTGACCTACACGCTGGCTGGCAAAGGATTTCCCTTCTCCAAGAATCTTCCCTAGCGGGACACCGCCATAGCCGGAACAAACTTTAAGTTCTCGGCTGGTCTTTAGACAAGTGTGGTAGTGTAGAGCATGTATGTGTATGAAAAGAGAAAAATTGGGGTCAAAGAAGAGGAAGGAAAGATCGCGTGTTGCCCGTAATACGTTTGATAGGGTATTTCCCAGGCATTCGCCTGAAATTTATCGGTAAATCACCAAAGAAATATCGATCAGAGCAACCAACCTCTAGAATTCTCCAGCTAGCGGCTCAATTCGACCTGGCTAGTGTTGAAAATTACGCCACTGTTGGGGTTCGGACCCTACAACCCTCCGATCATAATCGCACGAGAGACAGCGACATTGACGGCTCTGGGCTAATTCAGCTCAGTCTAATTTTTTATAACTTGATTAAATTTTCATAATCATGTAAAATGTTTATAAACGTATTACTTAATATGAATCATTCCAAAGGTAGGTAGAAATTTGTGAAAACAGAACAAAATAATGAAGATTTTGAATATAAGAATATTTGCAAAGATAATCCCCTTTCTGTACCAAGAAATAAACTTCGGTTCTCGAGTCTGGCTTATCAGTTGCCACATTTTAAGAGCAGCGAGGGAGAGCCGCCCTTGCGTAGTCAGCTTAGCTATCGAAAGTAAGCATTCCTCAAAATGATTAACCAAATGGAGTTGTTTTCTCTGTATGGATTGTGTGAGTAACATTATTTTAGATTGAAAACACCGGTATAATATTATGGACGTCCATACCGATATAGACGTTCTATCATGATATTTTTCCGGTATAAAAGATAAAGGTATTTGATAAGAGGAATGGAAAATATCGGTATTTTACCGGCATTCAATATCGTTTTGTGCTCTGGCCAGATGTACTAATAAACAATGTAATAAATTCAGTTCAGTATCTGGGGAAGGAGCAGGGGGGTTCTTGAATCAGGTGACACCAACAGAAAATCAATTCAGAAAATTCTGAACTAATTTTCGCCATAGGGCTTTTATCCAGCCGACAAGCGGTTACCCTTTACGACCCGATGGGACACGTATTCGACCATATCCTAGATACCAACCCACTTTGGGATCAACAGAACGCGAGGCCCTCAGCGACAACACACAAACAAGAGACACGGGACAAACAACCAAGCCCATGGCGGGATTTGAACCCGCGACCCTTCAAACCGAAGCGCTAAGTGACACGCTCTTAGTCACCTCAGCTATCCAGGTCGACCAGAAGTAATTTAAATATTTTAATTAAAACTATTATATGTTAATTTTAATGATATGTTTAGAATTTAATTCAAGAATTTTGGGATTGATTTCATTATCAAGATAAAGAAAAAAACCCATTTACTGAAAAAAAAGGTGCTTGTAAATTATACAGCTACTAAATTTTCGCCTAGTTCCCTCGAGAATAGAATAGGGTAAGAGCACGCATTGAATAGGGCACTCATCTATGCGCGCATGTGTTCGTACATACATACATGCATACATGCATACTCTCTCTTCAAGTAAAAAACGTTCTTCTCTTGACTACGTATTATGATTTTGTTTTTGAATTACTTCATGAAATGAAATTCGCTGATAAGGCAAAACACTGTAAAACATGGCAACATCTAAACACATGCGTCAGTTTGACAGGTAATATCAGATTCATTTAAGGAAGTTATCACTCGAACACCTCATTCTCCATTCTGTCACCCTCATCGAATGATATTTTGGGAAATTATATACCTCACCAAGTTTTCAGGAATACTTGCACAGTTTTAATACTTTACAGGGAGATACTTACTGATTACCCGTCTAATCTACAATTTAAATAATCTATGTAAGAAATGTTTTGATTCTTTATAGTGTGTTCTTGGTAGGCGATTAATAGTGTTACCTTTGTGCGTTTAGTTATAAATTAGATGGCCGCCAGGAGCAAATATGTTGCTAAACAAAATCACACAAAATTGTTTTCCATGAAGTAGCTTGCATACTCCTCAAGAGAAGCTTATAAAATACTCTTGAATAACAGTACAATAAATTAAATATTTTAACAAAACAGTCTTCGTAATTACTGCAATAATAGAGCATAGTATGCACACATTACAACATACGTAGTTCTTTACATACCAAGAATATTAAAAAAATGTTACTGTTCCACGATGTAAAACGTAAATAACACATATGTAATAGAATCCTTGCTATCGCATGATGTCAGCAGCCATTAGAAGTTATGCACTAAGATAATTCAGTCGGTACGCGCAGTATGAGAAATGGCGGAACATCAGAATTGTATATTCGAAATTTTCAGTTTAATCGAAACTGTTTCCTTACTTTTGGACTTTCCCTTACTTCTTGGATATCTAATGCAACCACAGACATCTCTCGCATAGCCGGAAGCTGGATAGTTTTCCTTCAATTTCTGTGCACATTGCAAATAAGTAATACAGATTTTAATGTAGTAGACGCGCAAACAAAACGCTAACATTCTATTTTTTATACAGTTTCTAACAATTATAAATAGGGAGAAATAAATATGAATAACACATCTACAGATCTCTTTAATTGCAATTCACCTTTAACTTGCTACTCCCTTCATAACGAATACCTAGAGAGTAAACTATAACAAATCAAAACAGATCATTCAATGTCATGCAATATGCGTAACAGGAGAGGTCACTCTCGGTTAGATCATTCTCCGTGTAACTGTATATCCTTGTGCTCTGAGGGACGCTGCTATTTCTGTGTTACGGTCACAGACCACGAACGCCGAAGGGGTTCGGTGTGAAATACTTGACCGACTCACGGCGGCACCTCTCCCACTCAACTGCCTCATCCACACCCACTCAACGCCCACCCGGTAGAAGAAAGCGAGTGAACTCGCGAGAAATACGTAACATTGATGCCATTGCCAAGGTTTGAAGTTCATCGGCAAGTGTCTTTAGACGGCTTGGCCATCACCATTGTATTGTTCGCAAGTAAATAATTTGACTACGGTAGATCTGATCTGTCAATCAGATCTACCGTAGAGTAAGAGTAAGACGCAATTCCATGTGTGGTAAATCCGCCCGTTCCCACGCCCTGGCTTGGGCCACTTGATGCCTGCCGCTTAGCAGACGGGCGCGTCCACCCTCGCCCCCGCCCCTCCAAGACGCACCTGCGGCTACGGTGACGCGGGTCTTGGGGGCGGCAGTAACTTATGCACTCCCGCTCCACCCGCGCGCCACCCCCTCGCCACCCCCTCGCCACCCCCTCGCCACCCTCTCGCCACCCCTTCGCCACCCCCGCTCCCCCCGGTCTGGTCGACGGTCGCCTATATATGAGGGCATCTGTCCTGGGAATGGCAGTCTGTGTCGCACATGAGTACGAGCTTTTGCTTGAACCGAAGCGACCAGCAGCCGGAGGTTGTTTTCGTGTGCCATTGGAGGCGTGCCCGCATCGCGGCGCCACCCTCCGAGGGAACCGAACAGCAACCCAAAGCAACTCGGGTCGCATCCTCACGGAGCGACCGAGGCCGCCCTTGCCTGCTGCCGTCTGCCTTACAGCCACTGCCTAACTGCCCGCCTTGGCCGAGTGCTACGGTGTTCAGTTGTCACCATAATGTAAGTCCAAAGCTTATTAATAAACCAAATCTACTTTCATTACTCAACTTGAATTTATTATGAACGCTCCCGCCTATGTTCCCCGTTGCGACACATGTATTTTGACTGACTAGTGTTTCCGGGTGCTTACACTGAAAAGGTCATTAGTTCTGAAAGTATATTACATGGTTTTATCGCGCGAAGTGATGGTAATGTTTCTCTGCTGGATGGCGAGATCCGTCGATGACCTACACGTCGGATTGCAGTTTCCCCCGAACCAGGTTATCTCCCATCTAGCGGGGAACTGCCCCAGCGGATAAAAGTTCGTAACTCCCGACTGGTCTTCTAGCATATCTGATAGTGTAGTGCATGTGTAAATGCATGTCTAAGTAAATGTTGAGATTTGAACAAGGAAGAGGAAGGAAAGATTGCATGCGGCCAGTGGCCCGTGTGTTACGATATTGCATCTGGATATTGCCCCTGGTGATGATCGGAGAAAGCCACGGAAAACTACCGTTCAGGGCAGCCGGCCGTTCGAATTCTCCTCCAGACAGCGGCTGAATTCGACCTAGCTATCTAATCCAAAAAACGGCGGCTCGGGACACGAACACTAAGATCTAGTCACTGCAGTAGCATTAGTTGATGCTCTGAGACATCCATCTCCGGTACAGCCATTCTCGAACTCGGCGGCGCAAGTGGTAGGAGTATTGTCCAAATTCGCGGAGCAGGGTCTGAGGATGATAAGAGTAAGTATGAGTAAGACATGAGTGTTTTCACTATAATGTGGCATTTTTAGTTTCTCTTACCCTTTCTTATACTATTTTAAACATCAAGTCATTCATGATCTTTCATGTGTTGTTGTTGTCAATGTTCATTCTTCGTTATCACCCCTTTAACACACTCATCGCAAAGCAATAGCAACCCACCACTCTAATTAAGGCAAAGATAATGGAGTTCAGATATCATACATGCGAAAGCGTTCCTTGCATACACTCAGAATTTGTGGAAGGGATTTACTCGAATATAGTTTCTTAATGGGTTTTGTGATTTATTATACTTTGACATATGTTTTTAAATTTAAAGTAATTTTTAATTTTTATTTTACTTTATTTATGTATTAGTTGTCTCATTTCATTCGACCGTTTTGATTAATAATTTTGCTTCTTTATGTGAATTTCTCATTTATCCTTTTCTTTGTTACCACTGCAGATGGGAAAGTTTCTTCCCGAAAGTTGTCTTTGGGCATGTTGTAATAAATATTATAACTTGTTGGGGATGAGTGTCCCTTATCTCTCATTACCAATAAGTTTTTAAGTCAATTGTAATAGATTAACAAAAGGAATAAACTAGTTTCAATCTCTTCTCCACGTATTTCATCTGAAGATAATCTGAAGACGAAAATAAAAAGGGAACGAATTGTTGAAAGTAATACTAAGGTTTCTAACAAAGAGTAAGACCTAACTCCATTAAAATAAAAACGAGAATTTTACAATTTATGTAAAAAAATGTATTTCTGTATGTATAAAAATTAAGCATCATCAAATAAAATATTGTAAATAATTTTAGGATGTTAATGAAAAAGAGTTCGTAGGACATACAGGCGTAAGCCTTCTCCTTCGCCTACATTGAGAATTGTATGGCATCCAAGACAATAATAACTTCAGTTATTAATAAACTGCGAACAACGCACACGTCTCAACTCAACAGAGATTTCATTTCTGCATCCTTTCCTTGTAGTTTACAGCTGACTCTAAACATACGAAGAATTTTCTGCAAGCGGAAGTATATTGGCTTGCATCTGGACAAGTATTTTTCACTCTTTCTTGATGTAGATTCTGCAAGAATCTTTGTGTCTAACTAAACACGTGAAACGAATTCTTTTTTGTGCACCGTATGCTGCATGAGAAACTCCATCCCGAATATCCTTCCCGAACTTTAATCCTGTAGTCAAGAATACGTTCATGAAATATCAGAAAGTTATATGGTTTCTTTCATTTAAACCATCAATAGAGATGGAAGTACGTCGGTACATTCGGAATTTTCTTTTCTTTGTAAGAAAAAGAAACCGAATAAATATCCTGCAGTTTAACAAACGCGCAAAGTAACTTTAGATATGTAGACAAAAATCCATTATTCCCGAAGACATTCAATGTTTTTTGATTTTCGGGTTCAAACTAGAAATATTGTACGACTAAAAAATGTTATTTCACAACACAAAGTGTCTAGTATTTAATCAAGCACTAATAGTAGGTTTCTGTTTGTGGCAAAGGCTCAGGGATGTGATTACTCAAAAGACTCGCAGTGAGAAAGCAAGGAAATGCCTTCCATTTCAATTTTATCGTAAATTAGCGGCGTGCAAAGTGCGAGAAAGTAAAACTGACGTAACACGTCCAGCAAACCAAAAAATAATCTTAAGTGCACTTTATTGTGAAGAAAATTCTAAATAATCTATAGAGTAGTACATGACAGATTCAGACTAAAGAAGAAAAGCTGCAAAGTAAGTAATGTTTTACAATATTTAATGTGGTATTTTGAGAGAGGTATATCTATATTCAATTCTCTTCATTTATGTTTTTTGTACATACAAGTTTCATAATATTCATTCATCCACTTACCAATAGACTATACAATACTTTCCGCATACCCGTGTTATTCGATTTTTTTCGATGCGTTAAAGCGTGAAATTAAACTTTGTTTGCATGTGAACTGTATTTGAAAGAATCGCCAGTGTAAAGATGAAACTCAGCAATATTTTTCGCTTTACAGTGAAACTGTATTGCTCTTATGTGGGTGAATGGGATGTTTGCTACTTCGTTAAATCTTTTGATCGCACGTTCGACATCGGAATTGCATGGAGTTTGGTAGAGCAAAATATCAATAGGCGTTGTATCCTTTTTGACAAATATTAAAGCAATCTTGACTACACAACCAGGAAAATTAAATATTCCATTTCGTTGAGGATCAGATCCGATACTCTTGTAGAAAGGAATGAGTCGGGAAGCAGATAAATATTACTAAGACGCGGCTGCGTAAATAGGAGTCGTTAGGAAATAAGAGTTAGTTAATGCCTTATTTTACGTGGTGAGACTCGGGCCATCAGGCCCGCTCTTTCCTCTGACTACGCAAATTTCGCTACGCTCCTTTCACCATCTAGCGGAGAAAGAACGCGGGTGACGAAACATGCCTGAATTTACCTGGAAGGCTAATTTTGAAGATCTTTTACATGCAGTAAATCTACATGGGACAGCCGGATTTATCCTCCCCCAAGAGGGGCCTATGAAGGATTCTTTCGCTCTTAAAAATTCTCGGCTTCCGTCAGGTTTCAACCCGCAAGCTTGGGTGCTACTTGTCGATACGCTAACCGTTATACTGATAGAGAACAAGTTTCACTTTAAAGAGCAATAGATCTAAGGAGATCCAATACACATGCAAACAAGTAAAATATGTACTTCATGAATAAAATTAGATTGATGAAATTTCGCAACAGCCCTTAAAAATGAGAAACTGCCCTAACACTCAAAAGGTATCACACATAAACTTATTTTATGTTCTTAAAAAACAAGATTAAACATTTAAGATATTTTCGGTGATCTAACGTCCTCTAAACACCTTCACGTACTTTCGAGAGTAATTCGACATTCTCACAACCCAACGAATAACTTTAAGAAATAGAAAAGCTATAAATAATTCTCACAACTTCACTAACCGTTTCTCCTCTTCTGAAATGGGAGATTTGTCCTTGAAACTTGCAAGTACTGCAATCAACCAGCTCGCCTGACTTGCTATTTGAGGAGCCATTATTCGACTAACAGCCAGTGTCGTCGTTAAGCGAGGTAACGGCACGAGATTCGAGAGAGGGAATTGATTGCAAGGTCCACTCATCCGCGTTTGTTTCCTCTAATAAGAACCGCTCCGTGCAGCAGAAGTTGCGACTTGTCTCTGTTTTCTTTCACTTTTTTTATGTGCTATTTTGCCATCAACATGCCTGATCCTTTAGTTTCTAATTAACGACAAATCATACCAGTGAAGGTTATATATTGTTATCGTGAAGGTTTAATTTGCAATTGCATTGAAAATATATTTGTTTATAAAGTCGATTAAAGAAATATATATGCTATTTTTGAAAACATACTACGTTTGTAATGGTTATTGGATCAATAGAAGAGCATTCTTGATTACGTCCATCAAAGTGTTTAGTTACTTACTACATTGTGTGTATCTCTAAACGGTTGAGATCACTGATATCAACTTTTCAATCCAGTAATTAAGTACTTGTTTCTAATACTACTGCCGATATGTATTTTTGTAATGCACCTTTTTGGATATCGATCTCTTACTAATTAGATACATGTTCATTTTATGTAAAATTGAGCTTGGGTCAAACCGTGAAGTGATTGAGACAAATTAAAAATTCGGTAAAATTGAAGATATCTACGAAGACGTCTAATCAGCATAGTTTAGGTTTCAAAAATATGATATTAGAAGTATATCAATTATTAATTTCTTAAATAACAGTAATCACTTGACAAACCCTTTAAGCTTTTCTGTATTAACTACTGTTTAATTAATGCATTCTATTGAGAATTTGCATCTAATACATGCACAATAATTCTCCCAATTTATATGTTTGAATTTACTAATTTCTTGATTAATTTTCCATTAGACTTGTTCTTGGTCACGTAAGCTTCATTGTGTCATGTACCAAACTTTCAACTTTTCCCCAGCTTTTCATCTTCTTCTTCTCTTTCCCTCCTTAAGCAGTGAATTTCCACATTTCGGGGGGAAAATCCACCAATCTAGTAACACTTCTTTGCTCAGAGCGCTGTGAACCTGTCGGAAGGTCGAGAGGGAGTGCTAAGTGCTCCCAATCTCCCGGAGAGCTGTTTGCTCCCGTCACCGCTGATGGCCATTCCAGGAGTTTGCTCGCGCTTGTGTTTCGAACGCTTTGCTGTGCGGCGGTGCCGCTGCACTCGTGAAATTCTTTGCGTCTCGAAGAATCTACGCCCACACACTCTGTGAACTCGCAGTTGGAGCTCGCTATTCAAAATAAACTTTTATTTTTCACTACAACCCATACCATTTGCGGGTTCGGTGGTATAACGCTTAGCGTATAGGGCTGTTGTACTTTAGTTTGCGGGTACAAACCCGACCAAAGCCGTGGGTTTTTAAGGGTGAAACAATCGCTCGTACGTCTGCCTATGGAGTGGAAGTAAATCCGGCTGTCCTTTGTGGTAGATTTAATCCATGTAAAATATCCTCAGGCCTAAAACAAGCCTCTGAGCTAAATTCAAATCCCCTCTTTGGTCGCCTGAGATGATACATTCTCACTCCGCTAGAGGGTCAAAGGAGCATAGCGAAATTCAGATCGATGGGAGAGTATCAATTTTGGAGAAAATCGGCTGAACGGTTTAGTCGCCAGCGTTGTTCACAGACAGACGGACAGACGGACAAACTGACGTTTTCCCCGCGAGAAGCCCGCGAAATACTAGGTTGATGGACGAGTGACCCGTTACGTACAATTCGGCTGAGCAGTTTATTCAGAAACGGGATCGTCCGCATCAATTATTCGGGTGGCCCGTGATTAATCATTCAGGCATATTTAGTCTTTTAAAATTATACATTCCATATGGTAACTACTTCATTAAATATAGTTGTTCTTAAATTCATTAAATATGACTCTACAGACCTAAGCCACATAAAGTTAACATTAGCTAATACAATTAAATTGGGGTAGATGTTGTAGATTTAGATTGGGGCTGCGAGGAATATCAGTTTCAAGTGTGATGTGATAAACTGGAGTCAGACTGCTGATGCATTATATTATCCGTGTGAGGCTACTGAGATAGACGGGGTGGAGTTTCAAAGTTCATTACGTTAATTGTAAATTTGTATTTACATGTTACCATCTAAGATAACCTCACTACATACTTCGGTTAATACTTTGCTAAGCATTGCCTAGTTGGAGCGACGAGTCTCCGGCCTTCGCGATTTACATAAAATAACTTTGAGTCGGTGCAAAGCATATTTTCCAACGCATTATTTTATCAAAATAGTTCTGGTTTTCGCGTAATCAAAATACGCCACACTCGAACACTCACCTTACTTCGGGAACCACCTAGTGGCTAATGCTAATGTCCAAAATGGTCCGTTCATTTCGTTGATTGAACGTAAGATTGAATTCGACTCATAATTAATTTGCCGTCTTTAATGCCTCCATTTTGCTTTGTTGAATATTTTTTATGATTTTTATTTATTTTCGCTGCAATAAAATTTATAACGAGATTGTAACGTTGGTAGAATTCAACATTGCCGCTGTTATTACAGTGCGACTCAATCATACATTTCAAATTGCAGCTTTCATATTAATAGGGAGGGATAACTTTGCTTCATTACCTCACTACATTCCAAGACTACCCCAGCAAAGCCCTAACATTGATCATCAGATGACATGGAGCAACGCAGTGACGTTCGTTATTGCAACGTGTATTTATTGACATGGGAATTTGCGTTTTCTTTAGGGGAGTTATCATGTTTGTATATTGCTAATATTAATTATTCTAATGGTGTTCTTAAATCATCTCAATAGATCTGTACATGACAATTTCTGTGAATAATTATTTGTTTATACTTCATACTTATTGACGAATCGTAGATAATCACAACTGAGCATTTAAAATAGCTCCCTTGACCTTTCCGTCTCCTTTGTAGAGTGTATTCATTAATTGACAGTCATTGAAAATTACGATACCAAATGTGCAATAAAATATATACATTAAAAACCAATTTTACTAAATTATTTGTACTTATGACCTGAATAGGATAAAACAATTTTAGCGAAGCTTCCGTAAACGCGGATTGCTTTTTCCCCAATTGCGAGTTACTTTGTTCCAAAGTCATTGACCATACCACTTACAAATCTGTGAAATGTCTCGTTCAATGCAATATCAACAAAAATCTTGGGAGGGAATCAATTCTGTATTTCAAATGAAAAAGTTTAATGTAATTTTCATACCTGAAAAGAAATAATTGATTGGTATTCTGTAATCAGTGACACCAATTCCCCCATATAATTATAATACAATATGAAAATAAATATAAGAATTGTAATAATATCGTATAGAATAATACAGCATGTTTCATCTCAGTTTTCGGCGGATGCCAACCTTACCCAACTTGCAGCCTTACCCACTATCTGGAGATAGCACACGGTCCTTCGTTTTCAAATCCTCTAACATACGCCATGGGGTTGTAGAACCAACTCTACAGATAGAATATATTAACTTTAAGTATTGAAATTACAATTTGAAAGTTATTGTTCCTAGAGATCCCACACATTTTCCGTACAACTTGAATTGCCAACCAGACATTCTCGACATAATCATCACTATACAAATATTCCATTAGTCCTCTTCTCCATCCCCGAATTGGACTCGGATCATGATCCTGTTATTTGACTGCCAGCACAACGGAATACATGTGCATCATGCTTATCTACCCATAAAGTGTACTGGAATAAATTACATCATCTTACATCCTCTCTCCTACTATTAAAATACTCAAAACACAATCGGAAATTGACGACGCCACTATTTTTCTGTTGAACGATATAATTGAAACTATACAAAAATTTTCTCCAAACACTACACAGACAATTCGTGCTCTGACCATCCATGGCTACCGGAAGACATTAAACGAAATAACAAAATAAGACGTCTTTGGATCAAACATTAATGATTTCACCTAAAATATGAGCATGGTCACTTAATCCGGATCGTGCGTAACGCTCTAACTTTACTCCCCCTCGAAGAATACAAAAAATATGTCACCGACCTAAATCCTGAAGACTATTATGAAAATATATGCGTAGGTTGAACGGAACCAATTAGATTATTCCTGTTTTGAAACATGGCCACCAGACAGCTCAAAATGACAAATAAAAGACCAAAATGCTTACTGACTAATTTGCCGCCATAATGTATCCAAACCAACTCGATCCGCAAGATAGCTCCCTAGGTGTCGTTCAACTACCCTGGACCCGTGTCAACAGAGCGCCCTTTGTATCGAAACCTTTCTTTCAAGGGGTACACGTAGCCATAAAAGTCGTCCCACTTCAAGCGGACAATAAGTGCCCTCGCTCGTGCTTTACCCCGCAGAGACGAAATGTCCGAAAAAGACGAATTTACTCCCTTTCACATCGAATTAGCCGTAGATCTGGCGTCCCGCTTAGCGATTCCGTCGACGCAACCAGCCACTCGCCATCGTCCGCAGAAGAGACATACCCGCCACTACCATTTCGCGCACATCTAATAGCCGTAAAAAGTCGCCCAGCACGCTTAGAGATGGGCCTACTTAAATGGTAAAGAAAGTTTTCCAAACTCTCGGATAAAGGAATTCTTACCACCCAATCAGGATACAAAAGGTCGTAGAAGTTTCAAGAAACTAGCCGAAGCGTGGGATCCTCAGCAAGTGAGAGCGCGAATTATGGCTACGATCCCCGCGTTCTAATATTTCCTCAAACGCAATTGCTGGAAAAATCGCGCGGATGTTCTGGGAGCGAGATTTTGCGCATGAGACGAGGTTCCCGATGAACAAACTCCTCGCGAGAAACAGCAGAGCATTTTTGACCACGAAGTGAGACGGACGTGAGACACTCGTAGACTACGCGGAGGAGCAGACAAAACCCGACCACGGAGAGAGACGGACGCGAGACAGGTTTCGACCACAGAGAGAGACTGACGTGAAACTCTATGACTATGGAGACGGACGAGCCGAAACAATTTGCAACCACGGAAAGAGGTAGTCGAGAAACAACTGCGAGTGACTTCAGTCAATTACAACAACGGTCAGAGTGACGCGAACAAAGACTTTATTGGGCCGTTATCTTTGGGAATTCTAAACTTACTCGTGTTAAGGCGGGTCCACACATTCGTTATTCGGCAGTAGCGAGCAACCGCTCGCCGAATTCCGAGTAGTGTGGATGAGTTGCTTGATATTTACCGAGTGACGAACATTCGGCGCTCGCCCTACCCACCGCCTGTCGGTCTTCTGGATATATCAAAGGAAGCCAACATATCAACTGTTCGGAATTGGGTGAGTAGTAGCTCACTGCTAGGCGAATGCCGAATGTGTGAAGCCGCCTTAAGCTACACATCGCGCAGCCGCCAGTGTCGTTTCCGTTACCGAGAGCGGAGCCCGGAAAAAGCCTACTAACCATGAAGACCTCTACTACGCGGCAAACGACCGCCTCCAAAACATAAACAATCCGCAGTCTCACTGAATGTTTCGCCCGCCCCCACCCGGCGCGGACCCCAACGCAGGTGCGTAGTATGAATAATTTCTTCTCGGTATTGTACCGGGTTCTTCGGAGTGGTTCTTTCATTTTGATGAAGTGATCATAATCACAGGGACTCATATCGGGTGAATAAGATGGATTCTAAAATCTCCTATTGCCAGCGGCGCAAGATTTCTCTACGTGGGGTCGTTCTGCACGGGGATTATCCTTCACATCATCCCTGCCTAATCTGAACGCTTTAACCTTCCGTGCGACTGTGGAATATTGCTACTCTGCATCACCACATGATTCACGCAGTTCCTGGAAAGACGCAGTCTTTCTTACGTCGACCACGTGCCAATTCAATTTGAGTCACGAACGTTGCTCTATCGTTCTAATCATGCCGTTAGGGCGCTTGCACTATTGCTGCGAAGTTCAACGATTTACACACGGCAGAACACTGACAGACTTCCGCTCGCTGCACACACTCATCGAATAGTCCTTTCTTTTGTCACGACAGATGGCAGCACGCCGACTCGCCGGCTTTAAGTTACAGCAATATTCTCATTCCCTTTTATCCAACCTATATATATATATATATATATATATATATATATATATATATATATATATATATATATATTTTACAACCGTCCCCGTCCGTTACGCAGAAAGTACGTCAGCACAATAACTAGTTAATTGTATTCTGTTAGCTGGAATTTCCTTTAAGAGATCCTTTAGAGCAGCCACGTCAAACAGCGCTTGCACGAGCTACTTGTCCGCCTGGAGAGCCTGGACAAATTCCTATGGGCACGGGCAACTTCCCCTGACTTCAGACTCACTTCCCCTTAAAATCCAGAAAGGAGTGTACATTCGTAAGCTGAAAACGCTATGAGGCGGTGAATACTGGCTTCATACGAAAATATTATTTTCATATATAACATTTTTTGTCCGATTTTTTTCTACCGAATAAGCGAGATAAGTTATGTTTATATTTTTCACTACTTATTACTATTTAATTCTCACTTATATAAACATCTTTGCTAAGTGACAGGAATAATTATGTTTGAATGGCGAATTCTTTCCTTGTTTTCGTTTTGTGTTGGGTTATTACATCATTCAGTTATTTATTGTATTTAGCAATTACGCAAAATAAATTAACAAGTCTGTATAAGTTCTCGCTTTCGGACGGACAGCGCTTTTAACAGTTAAGAACATTTGTCTGTTAAACCTTCTAAACTGAACGTAGAAAGTTCACGACTCTATATCACTCTTAAATAAATAAGATACAAATCAAGATTATTTTGATTCAAATGTTTTAATTTTACTCTCAATTGAGAATTTGAAATTGGGCTGATGTATTATTTCATTTCAATGGATAGTTTACTTGCCTTGAAGAGAAAATGGGAATTAATATAGCTAAATTTGTGACAATAACTGTAAGTTAATTTCTTCCAAAGACTGTCATGGGCCAGGTATCCTGTGACGTACCGCCATTCCGGAGGAATTGGTACAGCCCTTACTTTTAAATTTCTCGCCAATTTCTCTGGACGCAGTGACCGCGACCTCTAGTAAACTTATCTTGCGCGCGACCTTCACATGCCTGCTTTATACGTAGCCTCTTATTGAATTTATGCATGAAAGTCTCAGTGGATGCATATAGAATACTTGAAATTCCTTAAAAAAATAATAATGGCTCTAAATTCATACAGATTTTCAATCACAAATTCAATTTTTATATTTGTGTGTTAAAATTATTTGATATAAATAACCTTATTACCCTTTTATCTAACAATTAGGCATATAAACAATAGAGAGATGTTTGCTCATCTTGAACCAGAAACATTTAACAACTTACCAAGGAGTGACTATTCTTGCATCGCCTATCAAACGTCATCGAATATCGCTTTCAATTTTTAATTGTTAAAACACACATTGCAATAAAGAACATATTTTTCACATTTAAAATCACTCATCAGCATAAAAACATATTAAATCAATCAACAGCATTTTGAACGGCTTTTCGACTGCACTGGCCCACGGACCAGCGAATAGTGAATGCGTCCGGGCGTCTTTGTACTCCTTCACGTATCCCGGGCGTCCTTGTGGTCGACCTGGGCGGCCACCTGCAGGCGGAAAAGATATAGGAGTTCCTGAGAATACGCGTCGCAGCTTCGTCGAGGAGACGCCCCCGGCCTTGGCAAAGGCTAACTGCTCCTAGAAGTGAATTTCACTGTTAGTTTTCACTTTTAGTTCTGGGAATTGTAACCTTATTTCCTTCTGCGGCTGGAGAGCTCTTTCGCGAGATGGAGAAGTAAATTTCACTACTTACAATTATCCGGATTTGTATTAGCTACATTGATGTAGTATGTAGTGTTGAATTTATTGTTCCATCACATCAATATTAAATAATTCCCAACTAGACCATTTTTACTTTCCCGTATACGTACGCATACACGGAGTAATATACGTAATATAGGGAAAGTTATGTTATGCTGCGCGAAAAAATGGCTAATTTGCGGCGTAAAAAAATTCATTGCCGGGTCGTGATAACGAAAAAGTGGATAAATCCAGTTGCTAAATTAAGAAAAAAATCTCCTAATACGTCGTATAGCTAGAAACCCTGTTTTGTGGGTCCTTGATACCGAAAAAACCAATTGAAAGGAAAACGTCCGTCTGTCCGTCTGTCTGTTCGTCCGTCCCTCCGTCCGTCTGTCTGTCCATCCGTCCGTCCGTCTGTCTGTCTGTCCGTCCATCTGTGAACACTGCTAGCGCCTAAACCATACCTACGATTTCTTCCAAAGTGGATATTCCCCGGTCGATCTGGTTCTAGTCAAAGCTTTGAGATTTTGAAAACGATTCTGTAAAATTTGGGGCTACTTTACATGAAGCCCCCCGGACTTTTCAAAATTTTCTCAAAAACGGCTCCAAATTATTTTCTTTAAATTTTTTGAAAGAATAGAGTGAAATACACTTATTCAGATGGCATAGATGCGATTTTCACGGATAACTCTGAATTTTCAAAAATTGCAAATGTTTAACATTTTTTCGGCGTCTTCGGGAACTACAAAATGGAAGTTAGAGATTTTTCTTTTGAATAAAATTTGTTGTCCAAAGTGAGTTTTTTAAGGTCATACACATTTTTTTGAAAAGTTCAGTAGTTTTCGCGCAATATTGCGTACAATATGTGCAATTTTAAATAATTTCGAAAACAAGATTTTATCAAAAACGACTCCAAACTTTTTCTTTTAAACGTTTGGTAGGTATAGTGCTTAATGTATTTTATGAGAGAACATAAACGTCATATTGATATATTCTTTTGTTTTTTCAAAAATTGAAAAAATGTATTTTTTTACTTGTCTCTCACGTCGTTAATATTTACATTAGCTTTGATTTGTTGACATTATTATATTAAGGAGTACATGAACTTTGAATAATATCCAGTAAAGTTTCTCGAAAACACAACCGTTTTCTGTGAAAACTAGCTCAAAATTCTGCAATTTCAGAAACGCTCAAATGCCATTTTCTCATATGTGGCTGCAAATTGTTTCTTGAAACTTATGTAACGGATAGTGCTAATTACACTCTTTAATATGACGTAAAGATTATTTTGAGTTTTTTTTTCAAAAATTATATGAATGTAATTTTTTTGAATGATCTCTCACATCTTTAATATGTACATTACCAACAATTTGTAAAAATTATTATATTGGTGAGTGTAAGTACCTCAAATAACTTCAAATAAAATATTTTGAAAACTCACACATTTTCTGTGAAAATGAGCTTCAAATTTTGAATTTATAGTAGCACTAAAATGCAATTTTCTTTAGAACGGCGCATAATTTTTAAAAGAAAATTGCCATTTAGGACTAGAGTTTTGTGTTCTTCAATATTCTAAAATGAATATTTCCGTTCTACCAACAGGAAACCGAAAAATTAAGAAAAAGACAAAAAAATGTACTTTTGGCGATGATAGATGGCAGCTGGCAAGAAAGAGTATGTGGCAATTGCAAATCGCTAGCGAAGACCCAAGGAAATAGGAAACTAATACGGGAAAGTAGGTGCCATTCTGTAGAACCACTAGTTTTATTTTCAAATGTAAGGTCATTTTTAATTTTTTATGTTTATATTGAGTATTTACCAAGCAGTGGGTAACAAATCACTATTTAAATTTTCAATACTGAAATGCGTACTACATCAGGAAATATCGACAAATATGGATTACGAAATACGTAATTTCATACGTACACTTCAAAAATATTTCTATGTAATAACGTATCAAAAATGATAAGTTATTACATGGAAATTTCAATATTTCAAATATTCAATCTAGTAGTGAAAGAATGTCATACAAGTGGAATGAAAGTTACTAGAATAAAGCTTAAACATGTTCAAGCAGTAGGTTCTTTAACCTTCAGTAAATCTGCAACTTTAATCCTAGAATACCCATGATGAGTAAAACGATAGCATCACCGATGTGATGTGTCAAAATTCCTTCTCCTGACAGTGTAATATTTACTCATTGGACTTTAATATATGCGTAATATTAGTATTGTTGCTGAAAAAATCATAACCACAAAATAATAATATTAGAAATTCATCACGTGGAATTGGTCCATAAGTTAAGTTAGCTTGTCGACGTTTCCAAACTTTATTTTTCTCTCATCAGGGCATGCTATATTATTATACTAGGAAAACCGGCAGACATTCTGCCCTTCTCCCTCTTTCCCCTTCCATCTTCCTTTCTCACTGTCTCTTCCTCCCTCAGCCTGTCCCTCTGTTTCTGTCTTTGTGGCCCTTTCTCTGCCACTCATTCACATTTACTTGCAGATTCTGCACGTCTCTGAGCAGGTGAGTAATATCGGGAAGCGCCGGACCAGCAAAAATGTAATAGAATGTTCAGGAAGATTTCATTCTGTAGATATGGTGTGAGAATTTAGCCTCAAAATTTTAGTTTTTAAGGCCCCAGAACGCCTTGTTTAGGAGTTATTTAACGACATAGATCCAAAATGCTGCCGAGTGTGTTGCAGGTTGCATTTGACGTGAATATTTAATTTTGTTCTACAGCGCCATGTAGAGGGGTTACAACAGAATTATTAACACAAACCTTCTGGGTAAAAAAACACGTAGAAATGCCAACTTCTATGGAGATCGGTCCAACGGTTTCGGAGTTTTACTCTTATATACATACAAACATCCAGTTTTATATATATATATATATATATATATATATATATATATATATATATATATATATTGTAACCGCTTATACGCGATTACAGTTTAAGTAAGTGAGGAAACAAGTAATGAAGGCACGACACCGTATCTGGGACAAATAGTTCATCTGGTGAGGAGGAGATGGCGACAGTCGTAAACTTAATTTCTGAACGCACTCTTGTGTCAGCCAATGAAAAATTAGAATGAACCAACAGTAACGGCAAGAGCTTGTGCCAAAAGAATTCAACCTTCTTCTTGTCCGAGTCGCCGAAGCGAGCAGTTGTATGTATTCGTTTTCTTATCTTGTTGGAGTTACCAAAGTGAATAGTCAGCCATCTTGTGCGCTACGACGACGTTGAGCGACACGTAAGAGAGCGAGTATGCTGTACCAGAAAGTCTGTACTATTTTTTGAAATTTCATTCTGAAAACGTATTTATAAAGATCTCCAGAATTATAAGAACTATAACCGACATTATAATTAATTTGACTTTTATCAATTACAAAGTCATAAGTGGAGATTCTGGACTTGGATTCGGAGGGGATCGTCGCCTGAGGAGCCAACGGTAAAGCACCGCTAGCCGAGGGGAGACGGCGCGCGGTGGCCTCACGATTTCGACGCAGCAGGCAGCGCGCGGAGCGGAGCACGGGACCCTGCGACCTTGGTGGCGTGGACAATATTTTGCAGCCGTCTTCGCAGCGCGGAATTCTATGGAGGTTCGACGGCCGTGAGTTTAACGAAACCAAAAGAACTTTTACTAAATCTCAATTCAGAACTGTATTGCACAGTATTCTTGATAATCTGAAAAGTCATTTCTTTTTCTTACTAAAGTCGTAATTGAAATCAGATAGGGATTTTGTAAATAGTGGAAAATTGTGTTTTTTTGTACAGAATTAATTCACTAAATTCAAGTGTAACGAATCCAAAGACATTACAAGACCATTGAATATTGTATGTGTATGTATTTTTTTTCAGGGTTATTTTTGAAGTGTATTTTGTATGTGTTTTTCATTGATTTTGTGTGTGTGTAAGTTGTTACTTTGAAATAAGGTGCAAAGTTAACATCTTCTTAGAGAAAACTGTAGTTTTTAGGTAGGGAAAGATAGTTACCGTAATTAAATGTAAGAACAGTTGTACAAAACTTTCATTTATAAGAATATATTGTCATTATTATTTCAAATTGTGTTGGGATGTTAATTGTTAGCAAGTTGAAAAGACGAACCCACCCCCGATAGGGAATTTTATTCTACCTAGAAATTTCCCAGGAGTGCGTGACGGGACAGCTATCCGTCACGAAATTAGTGAATGAAAGATTTGCTAGTTGTAACAAATCCAAAGAATAAGAATATGGTTACAATATATATATATATATATATGTGTGTGTGTGTGTGTATAGATAGATATAATCGACTATATTCACGTGTTGTCACTACATGATTCCCAGGAACTTCAACAATACACGTCACATCTGCACATTGTCATAATTTCAAAACTGAAATCATGTCATGTTTCATCACCGGAAAGGAGTGATAAATTTCAACACCAGAATTCTACGGTTAATCCGCACTTTGGGAGTTGGCGAGGTGATACTCTCAACATGCATCACATACTCAAGCTCGCAAACTTCTGGAAACTTAGAAGACGTGAATCGAGCGGCGCTTTACACCTAAGCTCCGCTTCCAACTTTTCACTTCAAATCTTGAAGCAGGTGCGATAGCGCAATGAGAAATGATCATTGTGTTATCATGTTTCAGTTGTATTTTCGGATTCGATATCAATCCAAGCCGTCGGTTTTAGAAGTGTGAAGAAATATTAGGTCATCTTTCTTCGGAAAAGCAGTAAAATAACTTTGATTAACTTGATAAATGCGAGCGTGTGGGCTGTGCAGCAGTCAATTTGCCATGCACGTTTCCAGCATGTTGCATCACAATGTTTTTTATAACTCGGGATCGAAAATGCATAGTTTTTCAAATGTTGCTAATCTCACGCTTTTTTTTCATTCTGGACCTCAAAAAAATGTGCGCGTAAAACCTTCTCCCCCATACGTCATATACAGTTTTTTGAACAAATAAATAAAATGAGTCAAAATCCAAATCTTCCTGTCTCTTATCTCTTCAACCTCAATCTCCTTCGTGAATTTGTGTGTAACTGGATGAGAAATGAACTGTAGAATTTATCCAATTTTACTTTTATTCTCGTAGTTATATATTTGTGGAATCAGTATAGGTCTTTTAGAAACGTCTAAAATATTAACGAGAGAAGTGCTGTGATGGGTTTGCAACGAATCAAGGGAAAGGTGGTGAACAAATTAATGAGTAAATATGTGAATTGGGTGTGCAATATATAGTTTAAAAGTAATAATTTATTTTGAATTGATAATGAAATATTACAATGCATTTGTATTTCAATGTATTGTTTTTATTGTTAAATATAACACATAGTGTGTTTTAAAATAAATTCTTTTCAGGTTCCAATTGACTCGAAATTAAACGATTACGTTGGATACCTTGAATTTCGTCTATATTATCGTCAATACCACCATTTCCTGATGATTCACACTAATTCTATTACAAATATCTGTAGCTGGATCTAAAGACAAAATATAATGATGAAAAAAGGAACCATATATATTCAAATGCACATCTGGGAATCCATCTTTGAAGCCTAAAATATTTGTATTGGATTATAATTAAAAAATACCTTTTAAGTATTAACTTTTTTCCTTGCTGAACTTTCAAAGGTTCTTTGAAAAAGTACATTTAAAAAAACATACCAGGCATATGCTGGGAGGAATGATTCAAAATCTTCGGAATTCTGAAATAATTGGGATTTGTCTAATCACCAGAACAGCCATTTTCCTCCGTAAACACTTGTGTGCTAAGCGTTCTTCAAGTGATCTGTAGTGCTACAAGCAGGACCTTCTTCACCTAATACGAATAGAAATTCGTGACGGAGGGTATGCGACAGAATTACAGAATGTAACAGTAATTTGAGCAAACAAATTTTCTGATTGATTAATGGTTCCGAGTCCGTCAACTGCTAGGGTCTTTAGAACTTACTCTGCAGAAACGAAATGTGTCTCAATAACATTACACTTCTACTCCGTAGAGAGAAAGTTATGTAATGTTCCCCGAAAAACGACGAATTTTTGGCAGAAAAACTCTTATTATAGGGCCTGGTAAACAAAAAAAGTTGACAAATTTAGTTGCAAAATTTAGAAAAAAAATCCTTACACGTGGCGTAGACAGAATCTACGTTTTGTGGATGTTGTGTGTCCTTGATACCGAAAAATCGAATGAGGGAAAAACGCGTCTGTCTGTCTATCCGTCCGTCCGTCCATCTGTGAACAACGCCAGGGCTAAACCATTCAGCTGATTTTCTCCAAAATTCACATTCCCTTAACGATCTGTCTGTCACGGCCTCTTAAATTTGAAATCGATATTTTAATTTTGGGGGGTACTTTACATGAAGTCCCTGGGACATTTTCCCAATTTTCCAAAAAAAAAATAGTTCCATCGTTTTTGATTTAGTTTTGTTGATGGATAGTCTGAAGAACGTTTGAGAGAATGGTGGAGGTCTTACATTCGTTAAAAACCCTGATTTTTCGAAAATTGCAAAAGTTCAAAATTTTTCGGCGGCTTTCTACAACTAAAATATTAAAGGTAAAGATGTTTTCCCTTAATTTAATCTTTTCGTTAAAGATGTTTTTGAAATAAGGTCATATACAATTTTTCTAAAATTTCATTACTGTTCGCCTAATTTTGCATGAAAATACGGTAGAGAAACAACGTGCTGTTTTAGCACCACTAGTTTCGTCCGTTGTGCGGTTCACGGTGAAGTTGTGTTCCACCAGAAATGTCGTAACTTGCACATTCATCAATCTTAATATTCCGTAGAGAAGGCCATTGTATTTTCCAATGAAAAACGGGCACACCCTATTTATTACTACAGTTCTGTGAAATTCAACACTAGCTCCACTCTGTGTTCACAGGACCTTGTGTTGTTGATTGGTGAGAACGTATGCAGTGTTGTTCGCAGAATTTGGATTGTGGTTTAAAATGCACAAACCCGAACTCACTATTACTTGCGTCAATGTGCTTTGATTTGTTTATTTTGCTTTTCTGTTGCCAAGTGAGAATGAGGGACGGATGATTCACGATATCCTTCACATTCCTTTGTAATTAAGCTATTAACAAGAACAAGGAAATTACAAAATTACTGTAATTGTTTACTTAATGATTTGGTAATTACAAAACCAGGAGGAGTCCATCTCATTGAACGTACAAATTCCAAGACATACACGTGTTGTGCATATCATCATTTCGGTTTATTTCACTTTCGTTGTTAAGAGTGTTTCACAATTGAGTCCTATGCGGCTATACGTAAAAGTATGTTTCTGGGTTCGAGGCTCTTTCTTCGGGGTACACTGTATTAGGAGATATTAATAATTTGTTATTATAATTATAAAATGACAATATTAAAATTATTATTTATTTTTTCTACATATTTTTCAATTTTTCTTAGATTGTAGTTGTTCATTTATTTTAGAAGACAGAAAATTGTTTCAGGAAAACGGTTTTATATCAATATAAATGTGATACAGAATAGTAACAGCAACGTTTCGGAAAATAGATGGAAATAATTATTTTCCGAAACATTGGCTGTTACCATTACGAATCACATGAAATATATTGATATCAAAAAGTTATCCTGAAACCATTTTCTATATTTAAAATAAATGACGAAATACTTTTTGATAATTTTTTTTTATCCTGGGAAGCTGATTCTGCTCAACGGTCCTGATTGCAGGCGGTTGAGGAAACGGATACTGGTAGCTCAGAAATAGATTGAAATATTTTTACTAGTTTAATGGAATTAAAATGCAAGACAATACAATAATAAAACTTATAAGTAATTTAAAATTAGATGCCAATGAATGAAGAGAACTTATTAATAATATACAAAGAATCAATAAAAAAAGATAGCTGAGATTTATTTAATTTGCACCAATGAAGTTGTTTGTTAATAGAGTTCTGTTTGGTTATGGTGATATTATTACTTAAACAATACTAGGTTTTCGAAATTTGCAATCAAAATTAAACTGCTGTAAGAAATTCAGTTAATGAATGTTCACCAGATGTTCAGTTAAAGAAAGTTGTTTTCTTTGTTACTCATCTATGTAGTCGGGATTGCAGCAGTCGTTCTTTACTGGCAGGACGGGAGCGTAAATGCCAGAAGTGGCAGTCGGCAGCAAATTCTAGCTGAAGGCGATAACAGTCCTATGTCAACACTAGACGAGCTGGTACTTCGACGCAGATACTAGAAGTCTGGAAGCTCTACGAAAATACTCGAAGTCCTGGAAATTGTCATTAGTTATGTAGCACTCCAAAATTCAGATTGTTATATGTTTTAATGTTGTTGATCACTATTTACACACATTCACAATTAGTCTATAGAATATTGCACGTGTAAGAACGTCGCAAATGGTTTAGTAGAGATTGCATGTATAAGAACTTCGCGATTAGTTCAATATTCACAGTAGTTCACGAGGAAATGTGTCCGCTTAGAACAGCAACTTCTACGATAACTACAGGTCTTCTACAATAGTTTTGAAGCTAGTGAGGTGCTCGCTTATCAAGTGAAAACCTTGCGGCCGGGCCGGCGAAACTGTCTTTGTATTTGTGTCCATGAGTGGTATGTGTGAGTGGAGATGTTTATTTTACGTTAAATTAGAAACAGTAATTTATAACTCTTGTCTACAATTTAATTTAAAAATATGTACATGAATTATTATTTTTTACATTTGTTTAACTATATTTTTAAACCTCTACTTCATTAAATATACTTTTATAGCATTTTCCAGTTTAGGAATGACTAAAATAATTACAAATCCAACAATACCCATCTACAGTTATTCATTTTGATGTTATAAGATATTCTTGTAAACTTCTCTCATTTACATGACGCAGTAACTTTTTTTTCGGTTTTCGCTGGCGACCTGTAACTACGTAAAATTAACTAGAATGAAGCTCCAAAAGGTATGTACGAAAAAAAAAACACTCCACAGTCACAATCGTGTTTGCATTTCTCAGAATTGCTTTACGATACAATTTCAAAGATGAGTGCAATGATCTGTACTTGCTAAAATTTCTTCCACCAGACTTATTTTCCCATTTCACTTTTATGTTATGAAAATTTCTTTTTACTACTATTGTTCAATATATTTCTAAGATTTAGTTTAAAAAGATTTAGTTTAGATTTAGTTTTAAAATACAGGTTGTTTAGAAAATGTATATAATTTAAACTTAGTACGATAATTTCTTGTCTAATTAGTTAATTATTTATTAACAAGTTAAAATCCCTCAATATCTGTAAATGCATTTGAACTAACATTTTTTCGAACCCAATTTGTGCACTGATTATATTCAACTCCCATCATTGGCTAGTAAATGCCAGCTGAATTGATCTTCCTTGTCGCTTTCCGGATCATCATTTAAATTAAGATTATAAGATCTGGCTCCTTATTTAGATTCATAAGATTATAAAGACTGGTGACATCATTTGATTTTACAATTGTAGTGGGGCATATAGGTTTTCTTTACGTTGTATTACATGGATTGACTACTATGAATATTTCTCACATTATATTAAAAACCTCAATATTTTTTAATTTTTTTCTCATTTTGTAACGAAGTGTTAACTCGTGTTGATAATAATGTAGGAATTTTCGCCGGTGACGTTAATAATTAATTCCTTCTTTTCTTTATGACAGATGCACTTCAGTATGCATGAGTCTTTCACTATTAAACAATATGAAGAAGATGTAATAATAACACTGGCCAACGAAAAATGGGTTTCAAAAAACTTTTTAAATTTTGATAGCAGATTTTTATAGCTTTTGGTTCTGAATCCGTATCTGAACTCAATTTGTTTCCGTCACCCATAGTTTAGTCACAATTTGATCTATTAAGTTATGGGAATAAATGCTCTATATGAAATTAAAATGAAAAGTAGACTTCTTATAAAATACCAAGAGAACCTTATTTAAACCCAGAAGATGGCTTTATAGTCTTAACATTACATTCTACAAAAGGTTTGTGTGTCCATTGACGTATATTTTCTTTGTCTCTTTTTTTTAAAGCCCCTCATTAGCCTTTTCTCCTCTGGGCCGGTTGCAGCCTCTCGGTGAAGTGACAAACAGTAATCTCCCATCATGTTGGTGTTCCTGCGTCCTGATACCGTTTTTTCATCACTTTCAGATCTTAAATGAAAACACGCACGTTGTTCTTCACTTACATCACCTAAATTGTCCGGCGAGAATTGTAAATGTTTAAAAAGTGGACTTTGAGGCTCTTTTAAACATCCCAATTTCTTGAAAGCATCCAGCATATTGGCAACAGTTGCTTGATAGCCCATTTTTGTTTTTTAGGAAATTATTTACAACATTTTTAAAAGCAATCTATGCTTCTATTTCATTTCAAGTCTATGTAGTTCAAATTGGGGATCAAATACAAGTACTATTATAGTTTCTTCTTACCTATGAAGATTGTTTCTTATTCGTGTAGTGAAACCATTCAATTAAGGTTTGGCGTGGTTTATAAGTGCCAAGTTTATAATTGTAGAGGGATGTGGGTGTACAGTGAAGAGGGAAGACCGTGTTTGTGTTTTACTTGCATCAGTATTTTCGTTATCATTCGAAGAAATTTTCAAGTCAGCGGGTTCAGACACGTAGTTTTCTCAAAAGTAAAATGCTAATATTTTTGTGACTACCACGAAAAGCTGATAGCTAATTGTCAAAGAATATTGAATGATTACTTAAAATGTAGTCTTCAAGGAATTGTTGAGAGTTGTTCCAAGAAAACTCTCCATGATAGTGAATAAATCTTTATTGAAAATTTCTTTTAAACATTTTTTGCATAATTTTTATTTGATATTGTGTTAGTACATTGCAAGTTACCTCTATACATTTTTAAACAAATAAACACGTTTCATTAAATACTTTCCCTCTTAGAATGGAACTAGAAAGATAGGGATGAGTGAGGGGTTTAACACGCGAGAGTTCTCGCAAGGGAGGTAGTAGGGGAAAACTTGTACTATGGTACATCAAAAAAACAACAACTTCAAATTAGCTAAGGTAAAATAGATTGAAATAATTGAAAAACAAAAATTAAAACGCGCTAGCCTACAATAATACATGAATTAATTTGAAACCAACCAAACTGAAAATTATAGAATGAATGGTGCAAGTCACTCGACAATACTGCCAACGATCGCAGTCCAAATGCACGATTTAAATATTGGCGGTATCTGGAAGTATGCACATCAACGCCCGGCTGTAAACTCATATTGTTATTAATATGCCGTTTGTTATTAAACTCACGGTGTCGGTTCGTTAAGATATCCAATACCCAAAAATTGTTTGAGCAATATTCCCATGTCCCGAAGTGAAGTCTAAGCATACTAAATTGTTTCGAATGGCAACAAGTGGTATTTAGCACTCAAAGGTCCAAAATATTGGTTTGATTATTTTTTGGCTCAAAATTCGTTTTGTTGAGGTACATAAGAACACAGAAGATAATCCAATAATTTTTAGTATGCAAATAATTTTTCAATTTTCGCTTCCCAGCAAACTGGCACCCTGACTCTCGAAAAACCCCTCTGTTCCCCAAAACAACTCATGGAAAGTTAAATAATATTGTAAAGAATAGGGTGGTACTACCCCAATCCGGTATTTTCGCATTACTTTACTCGGCTTTCTCAAGAGTAAAAACCTTTTCTAATATTTTGGTGACTATCAAGGAAAGCGACTAGCTAATAATGCCCGTCAATATAATAGTGCTCTGCCTTTTGTGCAGATATTGCATTGCCATCTGGTTATGAACCACAAGTGTTCAATTGCATAAGTCTTAATTTACAAAACAACTGATTTTGTGCTTCATAATATCTAAACACATAAAACAACACAACACAACAACTGCACATAAATGGAATATCTGCCGAGATACGAAAATAAGTATTAAATGACAGAAGTTTACTTTTTCTTCTTCCTACTTAAGAATTTTCTTTGTGAACTATAGTCTGAGCGCAGTATTTCACATTTCTCTCAGCTCTCACCGTCAAATTTTGACGGGTTCCCACTAGTTACTTACGACAAGAATTTTGTGAACACACACAAAACGTTTTTGGGTTGTGGGTCTATGTAATTGTGTAATAATAATAGATTAGGTTCATGGAACAGCTTTGATAAGTATGGAGAATTAAAAGTATATGCACCAATGTTATCAACTTTTAAGTGGAGTCTTAGGCTTGAGTTGAGATCTCTTATCAAATTTTGATTGTACGCAGAACGTAAATAATTTTTAAATATCTTTACTCTTTCTGCATCATCCATGATACCCGTGTTATTGCCGGGACCCTAAAGTGTCGCTCGTTTGTTTCAAAATAAATGTTTCACTTGACGAAATCCCCTTTGAAGAAAAAATAAATAATTGATTTACAAAAATCATTAATTTCATACACTTCAGGTGCACTGCTTACTGCTAAGTGACTTTTGAGTCACAGGACTGTTAATGTAACTTCCAAAACAACAAGAGGTTAAATTAAAGCAAAAAAAACCTTATTTCAAATTAAACAATAATTTTTTTACACTGTCTGACATGCACATTTGACACATATAACGCAATTTTTAATATTGTAGATTCGTTAGTCTTGTACGTTAGACACGAAATGCACTTCTTATAATTTGCAGGCGTCATATCAAGCCGTGAAACCAACTTCCAAAGTCGTATTACCTTTCTTCATTATCACCCGAATTTACTATTAAAATTATAAACAATTAGTGAAAAATTGTTTTAAAACGACAGAACTAAGCATACTTTTAATTCCTTGTAAAAACTGTGATTAATTCGATTTAAATAAATGGATTATTGTTTTTAATAAAATTATCACGTTTTCCCATCATATTAAATTATTTTTTTGTATATTACCAGCAACATAAAACATTTCTTCGTTGCAGGAATTAGTTTATAAAATGGCATTATTTGGTAATGGGCGATAGCACAATTGATTCATCACATACCAGCGATTCGCAGCAAGCTAATTGTAAGCTGGTGGCAGTAAACCGGTCATCCAAGCACCCTATATGCAAGCACAATATATGCAAGACACAATTGACGTCTATATCGCCAATTATGAAACTTTACTTATGAAATTTATTTTCAAAATTGTCTTCGATAATGGTCTTCTTTCATAAGTTGATAATACTGTTACACAAAAAATAGCTTTTGAAAATCATTTATAATGTTGATTTATTGCATTCGTACACATTTGAAAACTCGCTACTAAAGTCGCTAGTTTTCAAACGCATTCTTATGCAGTAAAGCTCAATATTATAAACTAGGTTGCGCAGTATAATAACTGGAGAGAGAGAGAGCACAGGGCAACAAATGATGTCAGTCGCTCTGACCGGGAGGTCCTAGGTTGGAGTTCCTACAGTGGCAGGATTTTCGACACTAGCTTGTCAGCTACGTCGAATTCAGTCGCTGTCTGGAGGAGAATTCTATGGAACGTCTGCTCTGATCAGACCGTTTTCCGTGATTTCTCCGATCAACACCAGGCGAACGCCGGAAAAGTACCCTCACAAACGGGCCCACCGACTGCAAGGGATCTTTCCCATCTCTTCCTTGTCCTCACCGCAAATTTTGCACACACTAATATGCACTACACTATCAAACATGCCGGGAGGCAGGTCGGGAGCTTAGAGCTGGGGTGGTGCCCCGCTGGTGGGAGATACCTGGTTAGGGAAAACCCTGCTAGCCTACCGTAGGTTGGCGCCGGAACTTGCCATACAGCGAGGGAAAACCGACCGCCACCTCCCGAGCAAAACATACACTACACATACGGCCATAGAAGTTGACGCTAAATCAATCAGGAATATAGTATTTGAGCACGCGCGCTGTTTCGGGCCTTTGCGCGGGGCGCGTCTGTCTCCTGAGTGGTGGAGGCAGCGACCGCGAGGCTAAATCGGTGAGACCGAGAGCACCAGACGCCGTCGACGGCGCCACAGGCGATGATAGTGCTTCCTGAACGGGACCGCTTGCAGTGGCACGCACTTCGAGCCTGCTTTCCCGTCACTCCGCAACCCTCGTGTTTTGGAGGTTCGTTTTAGATCCTACATCCCTCAGCTAACCGCCCCGTATCTGGGACAGTGTCTTTTAAGAATGGACAAGACATAATGTGGGAATGAAATTACCTCTTCTTTATTCACTCTAGAATATTTCTTTAAATTTACTTTGGAAAGTTATATTGGCATTTACCTTCGGAATCGATACACGGAAGAAATATCCGGGTTTAGAAATAGGCAAACTAAAATGTATTATTTTTTTCAAAGCAGTCGGCTTTAAGAATTATCCTCCAGACAGTGGATGAATTGGACCTAGCTATTTAGCTAGTATCGACAATTTTATCGTAGTTGTTGCTGCTGTGGCAACAATTGTTGCCCTCAGTTAACGCCGCCGGCAATTTAATTCAAGTTTAAAACAGGTGAAGTCTAGCACGTTAGTCTCGAAAAGTCCGTAATTGTAATTGTAAAATTATTCTCAATCACAACACTTTCCTGTCAATAAACAGGGAAGGTAAGTATTAGTTTACAAGCACGATTTCTGAAAGGGATTATATATGTGAGTATTTGGTATTTTAGAGTAGGACAAATGCGACTTTTGCCAGCTAGTGGTGTTCCCAGGCCCTTTTTTGTAAATGTATTTATTACTGAAAAGTATTAATTAAGGATAATTACACGATACATTCATTCACATTTAAAACGATAAAACTATCTGTGTATCAAAGAAAACCAGCAATGGAATATCAAATTTTCCGCCCTGAAAGGCAGAGAAATAATATAAAAAGTCTAAATCCTTGCGGTCGTACCCTAGTCAATAAAGCTGTATCTCAGATTCTCACTTCCTTATTCTTATGACCGGCTTTTGTGTCTGGAAAAATAAACAAGGAAGCATCAAGTAGAGAACACTCATGGAAGTTTCTGATTATCTCCCCTTCGGTAATCAATGAAACGAAAACTACGAAAGTAGGCTTCACTGTACTGTCAGTAGTACTCGGAACTTCAACCAAATAGGAGCTCAGGGGATTTCCAATTTCCTCCCGTAACTTTGTACTTGTCTCTCTTATCCACTTACAATTTTGTCTCCAAAGCAGGCGGAGAATTAATGAAAAGGGAACACAAAGTGGCGAACTCTCTCAGAAATCAAATAGTAAATTAGTGGTGCTACAGAATGGCACAGACTTTCCCGTATTAGTTTTCTATTTCCTTTCGTCACGGCTAGCAATTCGGAATTGCCACATACTCGGACCTAATGGTAGAATGGAAATATTAATTTTAGAATATCAAAGAACAGACAAACTTCATCCTAAATGGCAATTTTCTTTGAAAAATTTGGAGCCGTTTTTAAGAGAATAGCGTTTCATCGCTACTGTAAATGCGAAATTTAAAGCTCTTTTTCACAGGAATCTTTTGTACTTTCGAAAAACCTTATTTGAAGTTATTTGTAGCACTTACATTCGGAAATACAATAGTGTTTACAATTGTAGGGAACGTCGATATTAACAGTGTGAGAATCTTTCAAAAAAACTCCATTAGTGTAATTTTCGAAAAGAAAAAATACCCCAAAATGAACTTTACGTCATATTAAAGAGTGTAATTAGCACTATGTGTTCGAAACGTTTGATGAAAAAATTTGGAGCTATTTATAAGGAAATGGCGTCTGAACGTTTCTGAAAATGCGGAGTTTTGAGCTAGTTTTCACAGAAAACCGTTGAGTTTCCGAGAAACTTTACTTGACTTTCTTTAAAGCACATGTACTCATAAACATAGTAATGTGAACAAATTGCCGCTAATATAAATATTAGCGGCGTGAGATACAAGTCAAAAAATGTCATTTTTGTAATTTTTGAAAATACAAAACAATAGAGCAATATGACGTTTATGTTATCTCATAGAGTACATTAGGCATTATCCCTAACCAAAGTTTGAAGAAAAAATTCGGAGCCATTTTTGAGAAAATCTTTTGTAATTTTTTAAAATTGCACATTTTGCAAGCAATATTGCCCGAAAACTATTAAAATTTTCAAAAAAAATGTCCATATCTTAAAGAAACAACTCACTTAGGAGAACAAGTTTTGATTGAAGGAAAAATCTCTACCTTTAATTTTGTAGTTGTAGGAAAACGCCGAAAAAAATGAAAATTTTAGCAATTTTTGGAAATTTAGAGTTAACCGTGAATATAGGACCTACGCCATCATTATAAGAATAATGTACTGTATTCTTACAAGAAATTTAAAGAAAAAATTTGGAGCCGTTTTTGAAAAATGTTTGAAAATGTCTGGGGGGCTTCATGTAAAGTACCCCCCCCCCAAAAAAATGAATACTTTTCAAAATCTCAGAGCTTCGACTCAGGCGAGATGGACAAGGGTTTCATCATTTTGGAAAAAATCGTACGCATGGTTTAGGCGCTATTGTTGTTCACATACACCGAATGGACGGACAGACGGACGGATGTTTTTCCTTTCAATTGGTTTTTCGTATCAAAAACCCACAAAACCGGGATTCTGGCAACATAGCGTGTTAGGGGACTTTATTTCTTAATTTAGCAACTGGTTTTATCTACGTTTTCGTTGTCAGTGCCCGGCAATGAATTTTGTCTTCCGAAAATCGGCTGTTTTTTCGCGCAACATTACATAACTTTTCCTATACTACGTATATTACACCGTATATGCGAATGTATACGGGAAAGTAAAAATAACCTCAACTGAAAACAAACGTCATGGAAACTAATATCTAATGGTATATTGATCTAGATATTCACTTTACCAATAACTCAAAGAGATCTAACAGGTTTGTAGAGACTGACGGGTATCGTTCTACCAACAAGTAACGTGAACCTACATGACGTTTTCAATGTTACATAAAACATAAAAAATAAGTAAACATGCGTTAATTTATTAACTAGTGTTCAAATATTCACCCAAACCCAATGTATAATATATATGCATCAGTCTTGAATCCACGGAGATCCAGGCACGCCATGGAGTCTCCTCAAAACCAATTTTTTTTGGAAATTTTACTCAATTTATTGAAAATAATTCCTCATTTGTCACACCCAATTCAATATTTCCATTATAAATATACTCGCATGTTTTTCTCGTTATTTCGTACTATATATTTCGTGCTAACAATTATTTTAAAAAGAAATATTGATAGAGTTCTTCACTTTCTTCAAATACAGACCATACTAAAACATCCAGTGAACAGGGTCTTTCTGACTCATTACTCTTTGGCATTAACACATTCCATTCCTGCCCTATTTATGTTATTTTAGTATCAGTCTTTCCGCTCACAGCTGCCACCTGCATGGGAGTTGAGAATCAATTTACTACGTTATCCAGCCAACCAAATCGTCACACTTCTCCCTCATACGTCACACTGTTTTAACTCTTTCTACATTATAGTTACTAAACTCATTGGGCTAGTATTGGGTAAATCACAGTCGCGGTTGAAAGAATATTTATTTTTTATTTTATTTTATTTTGGTTTATTGGTTATAAATATGTGCTATCATTTGTGTTTACTACTTTCAACCGCGACTGTGATTTACCCAATACTAGCCCAATGAGTTTAGTAACTATAATGTAGAAAGAATATATATACATACTAGCGTACCCGTGCGAGAACTCTCGCATGTTAAACCCCACCCTTTCCGTACCTATTTGTCTTTCCATTCCATAAAGAAGGAGAGGAACTATTAACGTACATACAGAATATCAAACAAAATAACAATGCAATTGATGCAATTGATGTTGGAAACAAATTTTCAATTAAGGTTTCTTCAGCATTATAGAGAGATGTTCTTGGAACAATTCATACTATTAGTAAATAACTTGAAATCCCATGTTACTTAAAAAATAAAAGTTTTGCCGAATGCGTCGGGACTTCTGGCCGAAATCCGTTCTGTACACCAGGTTGCTGGCGTTCACTTGTTTTCGCGGGCTAAAGCGATGGGTGGGGCCGGAGGGATGGTGTGCGACGTGTGCGCGTCTTCTCACGCAACCGCTTCGGCACCAGCACGAACCAATTGTCACGTCTGCTCCGTGCGCACGCGACGCAAATCGGCGTCGCCAACAGCTGCACCAGCCGCCTTCAACGTCTCTCGATCTGGCAATTCGGGTTGCGCAGCAATGTAGCAGCAATTAAGACGTCTGACCGACATCAAACAGCCGTGTATGCGAGATTGTACTGACACTGAGAAAGCAAAGCGATTCATATAGTGTTCTTTCGAAGTGAAAGTGCCTGTGCTGGTTTCAGATCTGTTGCAAAATAAATCAAGTGTGGCTGGCGTTTACTAATGAAAACGAAAATGTGTTACTACAATTTTAAAACGAGGGATGTATTTAGCGAAGGATGTATTAAAAAACCGAATAATGCAAGATACACTGGAAAGTTTGAGACAATTACAAAGGCATGTGGAGGATCTTTATTTCACAATGAAAACATAGTCAAGTAAGCAAGGTAAGCAAGCAAGGTAAGTAAATTGAACAATTTTAGATGTAGTAAAAGAAATACGCATCCTATTACGGACCATGGAAGGTTGGGTAGAAAGACTGGCTGTGATAGTTCAGTGACGACACCGTTGCTTCTACAAACTTTTTGATCGAAAGTTTTTAAGGCTTGAGACACGACTATGGCGGATTTTCGTTCTCAGCTACACAGATAGGGACACCACGTTTTCACAATTCAACCTTTCTTAAATTATACATACTGGCTACTCTAGTAACTAGTTTTCCGCGATGTGTCCCGATCAATACCTGATGAAAGCTGGGCAAATACCTTCACAAACGGCTCACGGATTGCAAGCTGTCTTCCTCTCTCGTTACATATACACACTTTTACTAACATGCATTACACTTATGGATGGAAAAAAATCGATGTTTTTGAAATATAGATATTTTTAATACATCGATATTCTCGAGAAGAAACATCGATATATTAATATGTTTTGATTTCGATGTTTTCTTCAGATCGATTATATTTGTCCAGAAACATCGACGTTTTCCAAAAAAGAGTCTCATGATATAATAGTTTCGTATTTATGTATCAAGGGCGTTAAGTATATGTTTTTGCCCCGAGGACGACTTTCAAACCCGAGGGGTTGGAAGTCGACTGAGGAGCAAAAACATCTAGAAACGCCCGTGGTGCATACAAAACTTTACGGTTTACTAGTTCCTTGCTGAATAAAACGAGAATTCGAAACAACATTCCTTGCGCCAAAAGTGAAAAGACGCATTGTAATAGTCATTTATCTCAATATGACGTCAGATAAACCAAACAGAGTGTATATGTAATTACCATTGCATTCACGTTATTGGACTGATTTGTTCGAACAAAATGAAAAAATATTGTGAAGTTCCTGCGGGAATTCTCGCAAAAGCTAACAAAACTACGGACAGTGGTTTTCATTAAAATCTTGAGAAATATATGAAACTGTTAAAGGCGTATTTGAGATTTACCAGTGAAAATAACAGTGTAAATTGCGCTAATGAAACGGTACTTTTAGGTTATTAGCGTCTATTGTCAAACATTATCTAGAATATGTCATAACACTAAAAAATAACATTTTAAGGAAGTTAGCCGATGTGCCTTATATGTCTTATTACTCCTACAGCTACTTAAGAACAATATATTTACGTCTCTAAGAAAGGTAATAGGTAACTGAAATGCGAGTGATTGATGCAATTATAAATTTACGGGAACATTCCAAAATTGCAATTTTCATATCAATTAAGTAAAATAAGGTTTATAACGAATTACTTTATTTATTTGAGCATTATGCCATTTATTTATTGTATTTGCTTGCATCTTAACTTTAAAAAATCGAATTCATAATTATGTTCTGTGTGTTGTGTTGGTATTAGAGTGGGCCATAAAGTATTCAAAAGGCCGCAGGACATAAAGAATCAGAAAGGCCCGCAAGGGTATTGAGTATACCATTACGTGTTTTGTTTCAGATCTTTAAACACAGAGCAATGAATTTGTAAACCATAAATACAATTTTTAGTATCTAATTTTTTGGAGATTGCTTGCAATCAACACCCTCTGACAACGGATGTCGATCTCCACGTGGCTACCTTTCTATTATTATTTCGCACGTGATAATATCGATAAACTGCGTTTTGAACCTTGACCATACAGAACATTAATTAGATCATTTAGATGACAGTCAAGGCAGAATGTAATGGAAACTGTTATTGGCGTGTTGTACAAGTCACATTAGAGCCAGGACAATTTACATCGATGATTTGTGAATGAAAGTAAATAAATGTAAAAATAGCAAAAGGCAATGTCCTTCTTTGATTTCCTTCTTTAAAATTTATAATCAATCGATTTTTTACAATCGATACATTTCGATTTATTATTAACATCCTTTTACGTGACCAATCAATAAAATATAACGCGTTTATTTCAGTACTATATTTGAAAATGGAAACCGGGAACCACCTGATACCACCTGTTTCTTCATATTTAAAACATCGATATTTTTTGTCGATGTTTACATCGACATCGAAAACTTTTTGGTGATATATCGAAATATCAATGTATCGATGTTTTAATAAAAACACTGACTACACTACCACACACATCATCACTAACTATACTACCATACAGTTCGGAATATTAGATCTTGTCCCCTTTGACGTTCACAACGTACTAGCATATCCCTAAATTGAACCCTAAAATTGAATTCCTAAACCCTAAACCCCCTAAAATTGAATCCCTTAATAATTAAACGGGTTATTGGACCTTCTTGCTTTTTAGCAGAAAACATAAATTGTGTATTGTAATTCTGATCTTGAAAGCTCATACTATTATATTCTTACAAAAAAAAGTCTCAAAAAACTTTGGAGCTTATCAACGCTGAAGTGATGAATACTAACCTTCGTCTCAGGATCGTGAATATTTCCCAATAGTCTATCCTTCAGAAATTTAATTACCTTGTTTCCTGCTCTTAAAACTTTCTTCCACCCTATCCCAAACCATCTAATATTTATTACTTCTTATAGTACTACCTTTTCGTAAGTTTTCCCGTTACAATTCTGCATTATTTTTTGTTTGCTTTTCAAAATTTCAATATTAATCGTCAATGTTTTAATATTAGTTTTAAAATTACCAAAACAGTCATTCAGAAGTATTCCCCCTACAATTACATGTGGCTTCTCACCTCTATAATGCAATGATACGACCCATACTTTCCTATGATTCCCCAGCCTGGGCTGCCGCACCCAAAACAAACATCAACAAAATGCAAATTTATCAAAATAAATTCCTACGGACCATCACGAAAGCTTCCTGGTACATTCCAAATGCGCAGTTGCATACTGGACTTGGCATTACACCCATCCTCATCCACTTTTCCCTCTTAGCAGCAAAATTCTATTTATCTATCCCTTCAGCCATTCACGTTCATTTAAGTAAGCAAAATCCTCATCGCAAAAGATTAAAAAGAAAGCCACCAAGATAATTTTTCGAACCCCCATAGACTAGAACTGATGAGTCTTTTCTCATGATAAATCATATAAGATCGATATTGTATTATATCTAAAACTAGAATATTGTTTATAATGTCTCAAATTATTCTTGTATACATCTCATACTAATGTATATATCTTATGCGGCTGCAGAGGGCCAATGGCCAAGAACAAATAAAAAAAAGTATTACCAACACGTTGCCGTGGCTCTGTTGTGGATTGTTAATAAATTTGCTGTTAACATATTTGGAGTAGTACTCTGAACAATGTTGAGAAAATTTCCTTTCGCTTTCTATTATGTATTATGTATGTCTCTTCTTCTAAAAGGAGATTATAACCAATCAGATTTATGTATTTATAGATCTTTGCATTTTGCGGGTTGCGAAATTCTAAATAATGATTTTCAAAATTATCACAGATTCTCCGCAAATAATGATTTTATGAATCTTCTATTACCAAATCACATGAAAAACGATTTTCCTTTCAGTAAGTAGTTTGAATTTCCCTCATGTTCTTGTCTTTCCAAGACGAACGTTGTATTTTGAAGACATGTTTTGAAAATTTACTGGTTTCATTTAGAAGAAATACGCATATTAACTGAACTCTCTTAAATATAGTAGGTACAAAATTTACATTAGTAGGTTAAAACTGTCCTCTTTCCTTCTTTCGAAGACTTGAAAAATCTCTACGTCCGTGGTTGTTTTCACATTGCCTTTACCATCATGTAGTGCCTTAAATAGATCTGTCACCGGCCTTAAATAGATCTGTCACGTACCTTCAATAGATCTGTCTGGGAAAATCCCTAGACGTGGAAACCATAGCCATCTCATTGTTCCTACAGTCTATCAACGCATCCTGCTGACACCCAGCCCACTCTTATGGCGCTATTACTCTTACGTACCTGCCTTCGCGCCGGCGGAAAGGCGGGTACTAGGGAAATACGGGGCCATGTACAGCGCGACCCTGGTTCGCAATTCAGTCTTCAACGTAACATCGACAGACCAGGAAAGATTAGAAAGGTGATTCAAGGGTACTATTGAACCTTGATACAATATTCATGTTCTGTGTACTCATCAACTTCTCGATGTTGACCATTAATGAACATAATGCAAAGACCTGTTATTCGATGTATATTATTTAATACATTTTATAATAAAATTAATATGAAATTCTTACAGTTATTTAATTTAATCATGTGTTGTTAATGCTGCATATTTAAATTCCAACTACCACTATGAAGTTACCAGAATATATAACCAGGCATAGACAGAGAACACGAATTTTCTTGTGTTGACGAAAGATCTAAAACAAATTTAGAAATCTTGAGAATTAAGGGAAGCAACGACGTATTAAAGGTGAAATAACAAGTAGACGGAAATTCAACACTACAATGAATGCGAATAGAATGAGTAGAAGGTAAATGTAATTAAATAGAATAGAGACATTCATTAAAGAAAAGCATTTGTGCGAGTAGTTTCAACAGGAGTAACATATTACAATATAAAGGATATTAACCTCTCAAGATTCAGATTTGTATTGGATGAAGGAATAGTTTTTATCATGCCATTAAGTGAATTCAATTTAATTGCAAGAACTAGACAACATTAGTACTATAACACTGAGAAAAACGAATGAGAAAAGTTGTCAAAAACAAAAGTTTTAAAATTTAAAAAATATGGAGTGGTATTTTTGCAGACATAAAAATATATAGTTTTATATCAGGAAAGATAATCCGAAAGGAAATTAAAAGACAATATCTTTACAAGTAGGAAAATTGCATGAAATGACGTCACTGTCATTGAACGAAGAAAAGAAGTCGGCAAAATAAAAATATAACAACTTTATAAATGCATTACATCTTATATTTGCGCAAAAAATGCTATTTTATGTATTTGTTAAATCCAAAGTAATTTGCATTTAAAATTCTGTCAATTTTTTTAAAATTCAAGATACTTTCCTGTGTTTCGGGTATTTAAGAGGTGACGCTTAGTTACGAAAAGTAGCTAAAGAATATTTTCAAACATTGATGTAACTTTCTTCAATAACAGTATTTCCATTGTGAAAATTAGGATTGAAAGAAATCTTAGCTCCGATCTAACCAAAATAAAAATAAGAATCTTTCACAAAGTCAATTTCTATATATAAAGTGGATCTCCAGAAGATAATAACCTGATCCACCCATAAGTTATTGAAGTTTTATGTTTCTTCTTCAAGATACAATGTATGAAAAAATATTCCTTGCACGCATAAACAAACATGAGAAAATTGAAAGAAACATTCCAAATAACGAATGATCAAAGAAATAGTAAAATAGTAACTTTTATAAAAGGTGGAAGATATATTTGTCACTATTACGAAAAAATCAGAAATTATAGAAGAAGCGGAAAGGCCTTCTTAATCATTCCTAATGAAACACATAAATACGTAGTTAGGGACATTTGTTGCAGGGAGTTTTAAAGGTATACCTTAGACCCCAAAGGTAAACATATTTTTAGCAAGAATACCAACCGAGTTTTGGATAGTGATAATTTTTTTCGGTACATCAGAGGACAACATCAAGATAGAAAATAAATTATCACATAGTAACACATACATATAGATAAAAATAGCATACGGTATGCAAAATGTGTCCCCTTGGGACACAGGTTTCAAGAAATGAGATCCCCGTTTTGCAAACAAACGTGTGAAGGCGAAATTGTCAATGCTACAATAAGCAAAAACCTGCTGTTGGAACGGGTTCTTAATCACGATATGTAGCTGCCTCAGTATTAATCCCTTTCTGTTAGGAATACATACTCTGTGCACAAATGACCAATAATTAATTCTACTTTATAAAATTCTTCCTAAACTAGCGACACCAAACTTTTGTGGCTATGTGAAGCCTCGTACAAATCATTACACACAATTTACGAAATGCAATTTAATATAGAAATACAAAAAACACTATGGTTATTCCCTTAGAATTACGAGATCGATATAGAGTCAATAACGGACGCTGTTGAAGTTTGTAAATTGAGGCGGTAGCTCTTCAATACTTTTCGTGATAACGCATTTTTTAAGAAAAGTAAAAAGGGAAATGAAATACCTTTTTGTTTGAAGAGCGTCACCCCTAAACCATCATTTGACATAACTCTTTCCTTCCTAATGTTCTAATCGGATAGCGGGCTGTAAATTCCTTAAATGCCGGTGTCAGTCAAGAATGGCTTTTCATCCCTCTGCTTGCTTGCGTTACATCGACATTAAATTACAATACGAAAATGTGTTTATCAGTCACATGCGTCTTTAACCTGTGTTAACATACAACCCTAGCGGTTTGTTAGGGGCACCTGTACGTTAAGAAATTAAACATCCGCAGCGACGCGTTTTAACATCATTAGCAACATAAATTTACAATCATCGATTCATCGCATCCAAATGAAACTCTTCTCCGGTAATTATATTTCCTGACAATCTGAAGGTGTCGCCACTGGAAGTCGACGCGCCAACTTCCTCATCGTACGTCATTTCTTTAGAAATCATAGGTTGAGGAGAATTATTTGCATCCATCGTTTCTCAAACCACGATATAGGAATATTATTTAGATTGATACAATCCAAGCAACACCTCACAACATCGTAGTAACGTGTCGCAGCAACAGAATTTATTTGTTTACTATCGCAGTAATTTCGTAAATTTTCGCATAAATCATGCAATTTTATAGTGACCAATAACATCCTGAACATACCACGAAATGTTATAGTCTTATTCCTGCGTCGTCAGAATTAAAACTCTCGACTCCGTTACGCTCCTCCTCGATTTTTATCTTTCCGCCCCTGCAGTAATAACCCTCATAATATTTCTAGGTATGTTAATAGCTGTAAAGGCCGGTGTAGGTTAAGAGTGGCTTCTCGCCCCTCTGCTTGCCTACGTTACGTCGACATAAAACTACAACAATCCGAAAATGTGTTTGTCGTGTCGGCACCTTCGACTCCAGCCGCCCGTAACGCCGCCAACGCTCAGCACTTACGTTTGCGGTGGGCGGCGCGCCGCGTCGGGGGCGGCGACGGCGGCGGTGGCTGCGGCGGTGGCGGCGGAGGCGGAGGCTCAGAGCTCCCAGTCGGCGTCGCGCCCGCACCTCGGCGTCGCCCTCACTGAGCGGCGTCGCGACGCCCCCGACGCCGCCTCCGCTTCTGCCGCCGCCGCCGCCGCCGTTGCCGCCGCGCCTGCGCCGCTGAGAGCGAGATCTCCGCGGAGCGCATGCTGCTCGCCCGCCCCGCCGCGCCACCGCCGCGCCGCCGCCGCCGCGCCGACCGGCGCACGCTGCAGCACACTGGACCGAAACGCGCCTCGAAGTGGGCGTCGGGAGAGGTGGCTCAGGGCATCAACTCTGTGGTCACGGGGTAAAAGTTCTTAAGTCAATTTTTGGCAAAATTGGGTGAAGTACTGAAACTACAAGTTCAGTATCTATATTTTATTTTAGTAACACTACCGAATCCAAATGTTGCCTCCTTAACGACAAAAAAGCATTGGGAAATAGCGTTGAGCATAGGAAGAAGCGTTGGCTCAATAATATTTAACCCTTGTTTTCTCCAAACTAAGATTTTTGATTTAAGAACTTTCACGCCGTGACCACAGAACTGATGTCACGGTAGTGCCTCTGGCCGGGAGGTCTTAGGTTCGAGTCCTGACGGTGGCAGGAGTTTTTACACTAGATACATAGCTAAGTGGAATTCAAAGGCGGTGTTTGTAGGAGAATTCTAGCGGTCGGCCGCTTTGATCGGTTGTTTTCCGTGGTTTCTCCCATCAACACCAGGCGAATGCGGGAGCAGTACCTAACAAATGGGCCAAACGCGGACCGCGGACGTTTTTTCCCTTATATTCCTTGTCCTAATAGCTCCGTTACTTACAGACACTTACATGCACTACCCTAACACACATGTTGGAAGATCGGTAAGGAGCTTACAGCTAGTTGCGGCTGGGGTAGTGCCCCCCAAGTGGGAGTTACCTGGTTGCGGGAAAACCTCGCTAGCCGACAGGTAGACCGCTGTCGGATCTCGCCATGCAGCGGGGGAAGATCATCGCCACTTCCGAAGGAAATAATACATGCACTGCACTTACGGGACTAATGATCTTACTATTTGACGCGTCCGGAATCACTAATTAATCAATCAATCGAGGTGCGCGGAGGTATGGAGATGGTGAGATACGGGGCAACCTACCTCGGATTGCGGGGTTTTCACCACTCATTTATCTCCGACGAGCGGGGCACCGCTCCAGTCGGGACAAGCTCTGAGGTTCTGACGTGTAGGGTAGTAATGTACCGCATGTAATGAGGGGGAAGAGAAAAATCCGGAAGGGATGTAAACAAGCAGAAACTAGTGGGAATACACGGCCTACAGATATTTTCCCCCTCTTAGTGATGTTCTCAACAATGACTTAGATTTTTTAAAACCTGCTAGACATCATTTAAAGATCTACAATTGAATGAAGTTATGGAAAAACATCTAAGCCAAATGACTCATAATGGTTGAAAGATGGCTTGGAAAGTTGGGACGTATCTTAAAATTTCTAGTATCAAGGATGCACGCCCAAAATTAGATGTGTGCATTGTGGCTGAAGAAAAGTTAGAAATGTTCTACATATTCACTATAAGGAAAATTCCCAAATATGGTTTCTTTTCGTTCAGTATTAATACTAATGAGATAGATAATGAGATAGGCTTACACATTCTGGAACAGTACATTCATTCACTACGAGCACAAGGTTCAAATATTGCTGAAAATATAACGAATATTTTCATTTGTCAATATCTGTATGTGTATACTGTAGAGAAATATAACAAAGAAATTCTGATCTCCACCTTAACTTAAAAATGGAGGAGGAGGATGTAAAGGTGCAGAAGGAGAATCATGTAGAAATGGAATAGGAGGAGTGTTGGAAGATGAAAGAGGAACACGTGAAGATAGAGGAGACAGAGGGTGTAAAGATGGAGAAATTGGCGTGTGTAAAGACAGAAGAGGAGGAGAATGTAAAGATGGAGGAAGAAGGTGTGAAGATGCAGAAGAACTATATAGAGATGAAGTAGGAGGAATATGTGGAGATGCAGAGAGAAAAGCATGTAGAGATGGAGTAGGATGATGTGAAGATAGAGTAGATCGAGAATGTGAAAAAGAGCAGGAGGAGAAAAGGGAAGATGGAGAAGGGGAGTATGTAGAGATGCAGAAAGGAAGAACTCGGAGATGGAGAAGATGGAGAAAGAAAATATTACATAATGGCGAAAGAGGAGGCTTGACTATGGAGAGGATGAAGTAGGAGAGAATTGATTATGAGAAAGATGGAGGAGGGAAGCTTTTGATTATGGAGAAGATTGAGTAGGTGAGGATTTGATAATGGGGAAGGTGCAGAAGGGGAGGATTGGATTATGGAGTAGATGGAGGAGGTGAGGATTTCATTACGGAAGAGAGGGAGGAGTAGGTGATGGATGATGTGTTGGAGGGTAAGATGGAGAAAGGGTAGGAGTAATGTTAGAGAATGGAGAAGGAGGGGATTAGACGATGGAGGTAAAATAAGAGGTGAAACTTACGTCATCACGAAACGTAAATTTCTTAACGACAGTGGTGGCATATATTTGGTTGACATTCCATCACCGACAATTGTGTGTTACTCACACTCTCACCTTCTTGCATTTCTCTCACTACTTTTTAAAATCGTCGGTTTTTGCCAATATTTAATGAGGAAATTATTTAATAGAGACAAATTTTAACAAAACTCCAATAGTTTGTTCTTCAATCAAAAAAAAACAATGCATCTTTCAATTCTTATCAATAAAATATGATTGAAATATTGTTTGCGGTGTAGATCATTATTTAATGGTGGTTATACAAAATAAAAAAATACTAATAAATAATTTTAATAAAATTATAATACGTAAGTTGTAGGTTTTAATATTTTTCGTCCAACCCAACGTCTTCATTGCATGAATCTATTTTTCTAAATCTAGAAAATGATGCAAAATATCTCACATTATTTATGGACCATTGTATGTTAATGTAATAATGTATTAAAATGAAAATCACAAAATATATAAGTTTGTCATATTTTCAGATTGATACAATAAGTTATTTGTAGAAGTAGAAAAAATTGTACTTTCACAAATACTGTAGTTTATCACTCAAGGAGGCATTAAAAGGGCTCTGAATAATTGTTAAAAATGAACTTCTTTACAATTCATAATAAGTGGAAGCAACGGAAAAACACTGAAGGAGACATATTGAACGGCAGAATTCTGTTCTAAAAGAGAAATTAGCTGGCCTGGAACTGAAGTGGTCTATGAAACATTTTGGCTAAAATCCACCTACATAAATCTATTTAGTTCCAGGCATACTCTCCTAGATCGCAGCGCCAAAACACGTTTGGGGGAATTTTTTATAATCTTATGGCAGAATCTGCAAATACATTATCAGTTCCCCACCAGGAGAACGAAAAGCGTCCAATAACACATCGTATATCTTGATTGGTGCACGGGATGTAGTCTAGCCGTGTGTGACGGAACCACACATCCGAACGCACGCACGCTAGAAGTGTTACTCAAATACTGTATGCTAGTTGTATGTGGCGTCGCTAACGCTGTAAACTGTTTCAAAAGTATATTCATGTGTTGAAAATTTCTGAATTCAGGAGATCATCCTCATCAGGAGACCGAGGCGCGTTCAATAGCACATCATACGTCTCGATTAGTGCACAGGAAGTGGTCTAACCGTGAGAGACGGAACCGTTTTTCCACACGCACATGAGGAGTTTACTCAAATACTATATGGGGGTGGATATAGATTTATAGATAGATAGATAGATATAAGGTTTATTCTACAATTGGGCTGATGTTGCGCGGTGGCAGAATATACCGGATGGTAGTCCATGACCCAATCTTTGTGCTTGCACCGTAGTTTTGGGCGTAGCGAGCCAGTTCCTCATTTATACACACAGACAGATTGCACAGAAATTCCACGGTTATAAGTCAGTACCAAGGATTATGGAAGGATTAAGGAATCGATATACTGGTAATGGAATTGCCCTCTTCGTCACAAACACTGCTAAAACCGCTCAAGCCGTACGTAGGTTGGAACCTACAGCACTACTATTTACGAAACTCACCTGGGCCCCTGTACCCCGACACTCACTCACTCGGCCGTCACATTCGGAATGTGTCACAATTTTTTTGTCGCTCTTTAACTGCTGAACAAGTGTTTCCTTGAACTTAAATTTCTTCTCCATAGTGAATCATTTAGGTTGCAATATTGCGTGCAATATGTGGAATTTTAAAATATTACAAAAAATATTTTTTCTCAAAACGACTATAAATTTTTTCTTTAAATTTTGGCAAGGATAGTGTCTAATATACTCTATGAGATGACATGAACGTCATTTTGCTCTATTCTTTGTTTTTTCAAAAATTACAAAATTGTAATTTTTTGACTTATTCCTCACATTGTTAGTATTTACATTATGGTAATTTGTTCACATCATATTTATGAGTACATGTGCTTTAAATAATGTCAAGTAAAGTTTCACTAAAACTCAACCGTTGTCTGTGAAAACTAGCTCACAATTCGGCATTTTGAGAAAAGCTCAAACGCCATTTTCTCATAAGTGGCTCGAAATTTTTTCTTCAAACTTTTCGAACGGATAGTTCTAATTCCACTCTTTAGTATGACGTAAAGTTCATTTTGGGGTATTTTGTTTTTTTTAATTATACAAATGTAATTTTCGAAAGATATCTCACACCGTTAATATTTGTATTTTCAGGAATTTGTAAACACTGTTGTATTTTTGAGCTAAATTGCTTCAAATGACTTCTGATTAAGTTTTTCGAAAACCCAAAAATTTTCTGTTAAAAGAGCTGCAAATTTTGAATTTGGAGTAGCGCTTAAACGTCATTTACTTAAAAAAACGGCTCCAAATTTGGGAGAGAAAAATTGCCAAATAGGAGAAGGTTTTAGTGTTTTTTTAATATTCTTAAAATAATATTTCTGTTGTACTATTAAGAAAACGAAAAATAAAGAAAATGTCCAAAAAATGTACTTTGGGCGGCGATAGATGGCAGCTGGCAAGAGTATGTGTCAAGTTCGAATAGCTACCCGAGACCAAAGGAAATAGAAAACTAATACGGGAAAGTCTGTGATATTTGTAGCATCACTAATTTTTCATATTTATTGAGGTATTTGAAATTACGGTACTGTTTTCATGTTCAGAAACAGTTTTGCATATACGAGATCACAACATGGCAAAAGCATTGCATACCCGTTTTAAAGGCTCGATTAGGCAGATCGAATATCGCTCGGACCACATCGATCCACACTCTCACAGGTCGTCACGTGCATTGCTGATAACTGGTTGCCACGTGTCCTCGTAGAATCTCTCCTGCCCATCTAGTGACTATCCGTATTCCCATGGCCCTCACCCATGAGCATTATTCCCATGACTTCCCATCAATTTCGTGTAACATTATCGGGCATTTCGCCCATGGAGAGCTGCTATCTAGAAGTACGAGCGCTGCTTGAAACAGGTTACATTCATCTTTACACGGCGGTAGTCCAACAACTGATTTCACGTTGCTCTCTGCGCTATCAGAGACACTCACGCAGCAATTTGTCATTGTGAACACACTCTACTGCAGCACTTCTCTCATGTTACAAATGAAATTGTGTGATCCGGTATCTTTTAGAAAAAAAATAGTTGCCATGACGTCTGCCCCCACCCTCTTATTACTCTGAATATACGTACGTATACGGGAAAATAAAAAGATCTTAAAGACTCACAATGATCAAGAAAACCCGCCTCAAACCCTAACCTGGCATATCCACGAATTAACCTCAATATCTCACAACACTCGGCTCTAGACCAATGTCGCGCGCAGGTCGCGCACTCGATCAGCCGGAAAGCTTCGCCCTCATTTGTTGTACTTTGATTGGTCGAGAGACTTCCCGATCCCGGGCCAAAATAAATCTTGACCATCCTTCCCGTTCCCGACAAAGCTTCGCGTTCCCGTCGTGTTGTGAACGACCACCTGAGATGTCCGTCTTTCAACTTTCTTTACTTTCCCGTTCGCGTTGCCGTTCCCGTTCACGGGCTATTAGGGAGTTTTAGCGCCAGTGGAGTTTTTACTTTGTGGTCCTCCGCAATGAGTATGCAGTCTGGAATTTTGAATCGGCTTTTCTTGAGAATATAGGAACTATCTTAAAACAGCATTCGTTATGAGAATGACATAACCTAACCCGAAGATATGATTTCAACTTATTTTTCGCTAATTTCTATCCTATCACTTCTTTAATATATCCCGTTAATTCTTGCCGGCGGTTTGGAGTTGGCAAGGAATAATTGTAACTACCTCACATATGAGAATTGGTTTATCGGAGTTGGAAAAATTCAACCTTTACTATTTTTAGGCGGCCATTCTGCCGCTTGTAAGGTGAGCGTAGTAAATCCTACAGACGCGCACTATTTATAAAGGTATAAGGACGTACCTTAGGCCTAAGGCAAGACATTATGGCTTCAAGATACGTCACGTGACTGAGTACGCAATGGGCTGAATGAGAGTGGACCGGAGGTGTGAGAGGGCGGCTTCGGTAGGTCTAATGAGGTGTGCAAGATTGATTGATTGATTGATTACTGAATCCAGGCGCGTCAACTTCTAAAGAGAATTAGTCCCGTAAGTGTAGTAAATGTTTTATCGTGAGAGAAGGCGGTGATTTTCAATGCTAGATTAGAAGTGTCCAACATTCAAGGTCTCAATGCACACAAAAAAATTTCAATATGGTTGCGGATCATATTTACATAATTTGGGTGATGCACACTTGACTAGCCCGCATTGTTGACCTCAGCAGTTTTCCCGAGTGCTGTGAAACTGAGGGTATGTAACTGTGCATTATATCAGGCCGTATCATGCGTAAGACAGGGAAAGAATTGAAATGATTTTTTTTTTCCAATTTTACTAGAAAAAATAATTCTTCAATGTATACTTAACCTACTGTACACTTAATGGAGTTTAACCACGAGAGGGCGCGTGAGCTAGGCGCAAAACTTTTTCGCCCGATATGGATGCAATTGACTTTTACTTTTGACTTAGAACCTTTCGTGTGCCCCAATAAATGGCACCGCTTCAGTTGGACAACTCTGGAATAGATATATCCGGCGCCGACCTACCGTCGGCTAGCGGGCTTTTCCCTCCAATGGAGCACCATCCCAGCCGAAATAAGCTCTGAACTCCCGACTGGGCTCGCGGCATGTGTGGTAGTGAAGTGCATGTGTGTGTAAGGGGTAAGGATAGGACAAGGAAGAGGAAGGAAAGATCGCGTCCAGTCCAGAGCCCGTTTGTTAGGGTAATGCTCCGGCATTCACCTGGTATTGATCGGAGAAACTATGAAAAAATAGCGATCAGAGCAGCCGGTCGCCAGAATTGTCCTACAGAGAGCGACTGAACCTTATCTAGGACCTCCCGGTCTGAGAGTGTGCACAGGACAGAGGCGAAAAGTGATGAACAAACTGGGCACCTGGACAACTTTCAAGTATTTGTACAAGTTTTGTAGGAATATTTCCAGTAGGGATTTTGTTCTTAGCCGAAATGAAATCAGTACCCAATTGCAGTTTAAATAAATTTATCTTTATTTTATTTAATACATGCGATTACAAAGCATTTTTTGTGGGGCGCCAAAGCTTTATCTATCGTGAAGTCTTTACATGGTTGTTGTCTTTTCTATATGAGCAATTATAAGTGAATAATCGATTATTGTGTTGTTCTGCTCGAAGTTCTCGTTGAAGATTCCAGACATAATCTTTGCCGTTTCACTCTGGAGTTCCGCCATGTAGTCCTCTATCAACCAGTGGCGTAGCGTCAGGGGACGCTGAAATGCTGAGCATCCCCGTATATAAGAACCTTAAATACTGTATTGATAATCTTACAAGTGGTCTGTTGAGCGAAACACGTTTTGTATTAATTTAAAATTGATTTCCTATGATTGAATTCGGCGGGCTGTTGAAGCTGGCCTCTGATTGGTTGGAAGCTAAAATACTTCAGCGTCTGCCGCCAGATTGCGACGAGCAATGACGCATACGCAGATGGCGAGGTGCCCCTCTCCCCTCTTCACCCCTGGCCCAGAGAAACCCGACTGCTTTACGCTAGCGTCAACTGCGGAAAGAAGCTCGTTTGTGCACGAGAGCGCAGCACACTTCAGGCGTTCAGTAAATTATCTTTCTCTCTCTCACTCGGGAGTCCCCGCTTGGTCATGGGTACAAACTGTAGAAATAGTGCCTGACTACTATTTCTTAATTAATATCCAAGAAATTGTATTATCTCTTAAATAGATTACATATTATTTAAGTCTGCAATGTATAAATTAACAAATGGTCTTATTGCCATTCGCGTATAAGAATTAAAGCTGAGCCATTGTATAATTTGCTTTCAAGACATCGGCAGCCCTGACTGCTGTGAGGATTTTGTGGGAAGCGCCTAAACCGTCGTAAGCAATCGAGATCGTGGAAGTAGTCCCAGAGTATCTGCCTTGTGTTGCGTTCGCCTGTTAGACGAAGTAGTTGATAGTGACATTTTGTGTGTTATTGTTGAGCATCCCCAAACGTGTGAGTCACGCTACGCCACTGCTATCAACTTCGTCTTCAGTTCCGCTGGAATTCTCTTCAGAAATGGATTCTTCGAGATAGCAGCATTGGCAAAAGTGATGAGATGTATATTATTGTACATGCTAATTTATCACAAGACACTTGAAATTTGTTACTTACGTTGTAACTGCTTCATTTCAAAGTATTTGTTTTGTATAACGCATATGTCTAAATAACGTGGCGTCAGAAAGCAAGGCACTATTTTACTTTGATAAATTTGCCGACTGCGCGAAGAAAAATGTGTGTTATGTTTTTAATTATGTGTACCTGGGTTTCTTTGATTCTTCTATTGTCTGACTGATTCCACTAATATTATGTGACATTTGTCTTAGCTGCTTTAATGTCTCAAGCTGCGTCAAGTACCAAAAATCCACTACGGCCGAAATCATACATGATCTTGCTTCTTTTTTGTCCAGAGGGTTTGACAAATTTCTATACGTAAGGTATGTATAAAATCGTTTTGATATTGTAATGATCTAGGATCATTCCTCCATCATTTAGGAACATTATAATAAAAAAGACCTAGTGAAGTGGGACTGAATACACCGAAACAGGGCCTATGTGTGATAAGCAGAGTATAGAATAAACAACGGCAGTGTCGCCTATCAGTACCACTTTTTTATTTACATAAACGCCCGAAGAAAAATGTATTTGTGCATCAAAGTTAGATAGCGCACAATTAAAGAAGAATTTTGAAGTTTGTTACATCAAAATCGGACCACGGGTTACGTTGTTATAGTAACTCTTTTTTTTATTTAGTATTCTGCTTGTTCGGCATTACTGCCTTCCAATGAAGTGTATTATAATGGATACATAAGAACTTTTAGAGTCCGTCACTCATTGCGTAACTGCCTCGTTTTGCTAACGATATTAATGTATTTGTAGCTTTTGTTTGAAAATAGCAAATATAGTAATGAAATTTATTATTTATTTAAAATAATCTAAATCTTTCTTAATTACGGAGGTTTGAATATGTCTCTACGGAACCGAGATTTAATTCTGTTTGGTGCATTATAAGATGGGCCTAAATTAAAAAGTGAAGAACAAGGAGCTTCAGGAAGAATTTAAAAAAAAATGAATTTTGTTTTTCTAAATGTTTTCTAATTGGTTCTAATTTGAATTCTCTGTGTAACTGTGCGTTGCTAATAAACCATGGAGCTTTGGTAATTTTTCTTAAAAATTTATTTTGTACTATTTGTAATTTTGTTAAATGAGTGGAGGCTATATTACACCAAACTGGACTAGCATATGAAATTGTAGGTTTTATAATAGATGAATATATTAATAATTCAATACTGAGAGTGGATTTAGAATTTATAATGGGATACAATTTGAACATTTTATTGTATGTTTTATCTATTGTATTTTTGATATGGTCTTTCCAATTTAATTTTGTATCGAAGGTAACGCCTAAATATTCAACTGAACTATATTTTGATAGCCAGGGAATATTAATATTTCTTATGTTGAGTGGAGGTGGGATTGTGGGTTTTCGCAGGATAAATATTTTTGCTTATGATTTTTTCAAGTTTATTTTAATTCTCCATTTATCAGACCATTGAGTAAATAATAATAAATCATTTTGAAGATTGCCGTATGCGCAAAGAATTTCTGAATGTGCTGTGAAAAGAGCGGTATCATCTGCAAATAAGGCAATTTCAGAATCATTTAGAGATGGAATATCGGATAAATATATATTAAATAGAAGAGGCGATAAAAAAGAACCATGTGGGACTCCAGCTTTGATGGGATATTACCTAGAAATGGAATTAATTTTGACGGAGAAGTTTCTGTTTTCAAGAAAACTTTGAATCATTTGATAAAGATATTGCGGAGTTCCTAATTGTTTCAATTTATATAAAAGTCCAATATGCCACACCTTATCAAAAGCTTTTTCTATATCTAAAAATATGGCGGCAGTGTGTCTTTTGCTATCAAAAGCATTTGCTATAAATTCTGTTACAGTAACTTTCATAAAATGCATGGTCGACGAAAACGTCCAAATCGAGTGTTACGAGTTCTGACGTCATTTGAAGACCAAATTAGTGTTTTTTAAAGATTCCGGCTAAAAATGAAGAGTTATATTGTATTGGAAATTACGAGGCTGTAGAGAAGATTTTCGGGGAATTTATGAATGTATTACTGCAGTTTTAGGACACTAGGGAAAAATATAAATTGTTTTTCGAGTTCATAACATAGAATCAAAGCAAAACCAACTGCCGGAAGACATGGTCAAATAAGGTAATGTTATATTGTGAAATAAATTTTTTCGGCATAATAAGACGTAGAACGGCAAATTGAAAAATAGAATAAAGACATTGAGAATTTGTAATGAATTTAGAACGCTATAAAACCACAGGAAAATGTAAAATGAGCGAAAAGTAATTATTTCGCGAGCCCGTAAACAAGTAGAAAATGGTGAAGAGTTTGTTTTGTTTGAACTGAGATTATAAAAGTCGGGGTCAACAATGAGTGTCAAATTTGGTTCTGGTGTTGCCTAGCACGCGGACCTTGTGTTAGTAGCTGCTAGAATATTTTAGAAATGTTTAAAGTTTTATTTTAAAGTATTGTAAATACTTAGTGCCGTGAGATTCGGTCAAGTGTTGACATCGCATGCAGACGCTGTGTTAGTGGACAGAATATTTTGTGAAATTGTTAAGCTTTTATTTCTAAAGTTTTACAAAGATTTGTAAATACGTGATGCAAAGATTTATAATTACATGGTTTTTGTCGAGTGCTTGCAGAGTACACGGACGCTGTGTTATCGGCTAGAATATTTTTGAAAATTTATTAAAAGTTTCATCTTAAAGTTTTGCGGAAGAACTTGGTACCGCGAGAATTGATGGATTTTAATTGCCACGAAGAACCGGTCTAAAACTGTGCGTGTCTTTTCGTGTAGGAGTGCGCGATACATCAATGATAAATTTGTGCGATTTTGAGAGACGGTGACGGAAAATAGATGGTACGGTGACGTCGCTGATAGTCTGAGAAAGCGCCAGCGAGTGACCCGAATTGGTGGAAGCTTATATACAGACTGGGAACAGTGAAGTCTGGTGCCATTGAACAAAGCAGAAGTCAACAAACAGGAAAGTCCAAAAAATTCTTGATTATTTATTATTGAAGAAGATAAAACTCATTATTCAAGGCCAAGACTGTAGTTATTATTAAGAGTAAAGAAATGGTCATTCCAATCATTTTCAAATGATGAAAAAGCGTACGCATTGAAAGTAAAGAGAAAATTCATTCTTTTGAAATTTTAACGTAAATTTCAGTACATATTTGTCGTTTTGTTGTTGTTTTTTGTGTGTTTTCTCAATGTATATTTATTTTGTGTTATTTGTGTTGGTTCCGCCTGATCCCGGGTTTAGGGTGTGACGGTTCCTTTAGTTCACTGATCCGGTTCATTAGAGAGGAATCGACTCCATGAACTGAATCCTTGTTTACTATTCGCATGTAGTAACCTTCAACATAGTAACGTAATAATTAAAGAAGTAGAATGCGGTAGTGAAATAGAATGTATTTAAAATACATTCTATTTCATTACCGCATGCTACTTAAATATTCTTTACTACTTAAACCACACATTTTTGTTGTTAAAAAGAGCCAATCGTTTATTTAGTTAACCAAATACAACTTATTACATTTTTAAATTCTCTATAAGCCACAGAATATAAATGGAAAAAGTATAACTCTCGTATTCGTTGGAATTATTATAGATTTATTTTAATTTTTAGGTCTATCAATTCAGTCAAACCTCAAATGGAATGCCCACTTAAATGAATTGAACACAAAATTAAGCTCATTATGCTACGCGTTCAGAATTCTTTCAAATTCCGTCAGCCTTCATACAGCTCGTTGTGTATATTTTGCCAATGTTCACTCCCGCCTGAGATATGGCATAATATTTTGGGGAAACACATCTTATAGTTCACAGACTTTCAGATTACAAAAAAGAATTGTACGAATAATAAGCAAATCCAACCCACGTGATTCTTGTAAGTCACTCTTTATTAATCTAGGAATTTTACCATTACCTTGTCTCCTGATTTACGAATCAGTAGTTTTTGTCAAAAATGACTTACTTAAGGACGGGAATATATTTTCAGCAAACGCCGATGTCTATAAGTATAACACACGACGTAGTAATCATATTCACCAGGTGGCAGTATCAACAGCTCACTACAAAAAATTCACATACAATCATGTACATTACTCTACAACACTTTGCCAGAAGACATTAAACGATTAAATTCAATAGAAAAGTTTAAGTCCCAAGTAAAATCTTTTCTGCTGCATAACTGTTTCTATACAATTCGAGACTATACCGAGCATCAAAAAGGAAAGTAGAATTAATTTTAACAATGATAGTTAATGTAATTATTTATCATTTGGACTGTATAATTCTAAAGAACCTGTAACAAGTATTGTACCACAGTTTCTGGGTTGATGGCCCCCATCTCGATCAGGTTTTTCGTCCAGTTTCCCTGATCCTTGAGCAAATGCTGAGATGGTCCCTTGTTTTGCTTCTGGACATAAATGTAACTTCATTATTTGTGCACGTCTTCTGAATTTCAGTGGGAAATATAGTTATTCAAATTATCGTTTTTCATATTATCGCGGCAAAAAGTATTATTCTTTCATGAAGAACATGAGGGTTCAGGGCAGAAATTTATAGCTAATTTACCTTTGAAAATATATTTTATTATATAGGAGCGAATATTTTGTCAACAAAACTCAAAAAAACTCACTTTTCTGTATTCAAAATTCGACTAGAATATGGCTTAGGATAGAGACCACAGAATTATGAAAACGTGCACAAAATTCACTTCTCCCCATAGCTCGTCATACGCAGTTTTTAACTGTTTTTGACGTAAATAAATAAATAAAAATGAAATCTTGTAAAAGACATAACAATTCAATTTTAACAAACATGCGAACACATAACAATAACAAATAGAGAATATCTTGTAATATCTGGAACAATAAATGTACTTCTAAAATATTACAAACAAATTTATATAACCAATAAGAAATAAATAGTAATAACTCACTTCTTAATGCGATTTAAAATTAATTAATGGGTGTTAAATAACAATAAAAAACTTAAGAAAACTATGATGTTAACGTAATAAATATAATTATTTACAATAAATTCTATTTCACAAACCCATTCTACTTAAACTTTTATGGGGGGCTATCTTCCCCCAAATCCCTCATTTTAACTCTAAAATCTTGTCTAGACAGTAAACTTCGTTATGTTAGCACATTAAATAGAAATATTTAAAATAAATTCTATCTTACAAACACATGTTACTTTTAACCTTTTGTTATTGGGGGGCTATCGCCCCCCAAACCCTCCATTTTAATACTAATAAATTAACTCGTCTGTTATTTAAACCAATTCTACTTAATATGTAAAAGAAAGCAATATTTTAAAAGAAAAAATCAACTCATATATTCCTTGAAATTATACAATTTTAAGAGTATTACCACTACCATAGTAATACGGAAAATTAGTGTAGTGTCTCTGCACGAATTACACCCTTATAACACGAGAAACGTCAATGAGTAGCACCAAATCTGCTTATTTCTAAAAAAACCGTACTTTTTACGAACTGAAGCTTAAAAAATTAATAAAAAATAACACGTAAAGTTCATTATGCTAATAATATATATATTAATACTATGCTAATATTATATATAAGCTATTTATATATATATATATATATATATATATATATATATATATATATATAAGCTATTTATTTCACAAACACATGCCACTTACGCGTTTATTATTGGGAGACTATTACCTCTTAAATTCCTCATTTTAATACTAAAAAACAACTCGTCTATTTTTAAAGCAAATACTACATACTATGTTAAATAAATTATAAATAAATCTTGCATTTAGACCTTCCATCACGCTAGACATACATAATCTATTAAAAGATGTCTTGAAATAAAAAAACACGTAATCCCACGACCACAAATGCTTCGCGTAATTTAATCGCATTCAAGAGTATACGGGATTTCAGCTTGCTTTGGTCCCTAGATTTTTCAATATGGCGGCCATTCGGCTCTGCCAACTTTGAAAATGTACATGAAGCCAGACATCGGCGCTACATTCAAACATACGCAATTCGAGAAGTCTGCCATCAGGAACTTCTCTCATTATAATGTTAATTTTAATCAACTGAATGTTTTGAAACATTGAAATAATTATCATTTGTATCGATTATTTTGATAGTTTTCTTCTGAAACTCATAATGTTGAAATATGAGAAGTTTAATGTTTTACTTCATTTTAAAATGCAAATATAATTAAAAAGCTTTAGAGAAATAAACTACATTCTTACAAAGATTGTTAATGATTGATATAATATAGAATTAATGGAAGGAAATTTTAAAAAATTGAAATCAGAGTATTTCTTAAATTTTATTTGTCTCCATTTCATTATTACAATAATACATTCTATCTCAACATTCAACAGTGAAAACTAAGGAAGAAGAGTTAAAACACTATTTATTTTTTTACCAAGTAAAATTATTTCACAATAGTTGCAAACAAGTGTTTTTACAGTTAAGTTTTTTGTGAAATCTTCATCTACACTGCCCCTGATCAGATGTACAATTTGTTTTCACAATATACCCCATCCTTCTCTCTATACACAACCATAATTTTCTCTGCATTTTTCCAATTTGTCCAAAGTTGACACCTTAAAAAATTAAATAATGTATTCATAACACTATTAAATTTAAGACATTGAATCTCATTTTCCTTGTGTTAAATGTGTCAATGAATTTAGATAATTAAGATACCTGTTTAAAAGCCTGCTTCCAAAGGTTTCTGGCCTTTTCCATTCTGTAGCAAGATTTTCTAAGGATATTCTTATTGAAGAATCACTTTGACTGAGATCACATATTTTCAGTTGAAACTGCATTAGAGAGTAAGCCTTCAATCAGTCTGCCCTTCAGTTCGCTGCAATTTATAGACTATACCCTGTTGTTGAGTACTTTTAACGCTTGAAAAAATATTTATATGATAACTGCTTAAATCATTTTAATAGAATATATGAAGGTGAAAATGAAAAGATGAAAATTAAAATGCAAGAATAATAATATACAGCATTTACCATGTATCCTAACAATAAATATTTTTAAAATGTTCACATTTTGCACAGAACGTTAGCAGTATTGGTCTTATTTTACTTATGATATCTACATTACAGATCTGCTCATGGGCTTTCTGGCCTGGCTTCATAAATCTTTGGTCTCATTGTGTACTACATACACTCCTTTCTTTGGGTCAGCCATGACTGTAAAATATCAAAAAATTTTAATAAATATAATAGTTATATAATTACATTAATACTATACAAAGTATTGCATAGTGTAATGTATAATATAATATAGGTTTACATAGTAAATACTGTCCATTTAAAATTCTAAATATATATCCATGGGAGTGTGAAAGTATCAAAGTATGTAATCAGTAATTGTATGTTCAAGGCAATGTAAATATGCATATGATTTATTGAATATGAATTGCTAGAGCACAGTACCTTGTCATACATTGTTTGAAGCAATTCTCTTTGACAGATATCATTGTTATTATTTTTACTATTGATATTATTATTACTACTAATAGGCTGACAAAAATAATTCTCCTGGATAATTTACATCATCTTTACCTCTATAAACAATATACTTACTTTGATTTTCCAAACAAAATTCTTTTAAGAATTCTGAACAAAGAAGTTTAAGGTCCTTGGAAAAATAATGTATCATAATTGCCTCTGATATTATCCCAAATTTCTTTTTCTGAAAGAACTTTCCCTGTAAAGAGTGTTCCCTATTATTTCTTCTTTGCAAACTATACCCAATACAAAGAATAAAAATATACACTCATATGCTGAATGTTACCATCATGAGTTTTTTATAGATGAATCTTGCAATTGCTTTCTTCACAACCATCTCAGTGATCTGATTGAGTACTGACTTCACAATACTGAAAGAATATTGTGAAGTCGATATGAACTGCATTTTAGAGATACACATACATTTGTAGTGTTAATTTTTTCACATATGGCTTTATTATTAGACCAAACACCATGAATTAAAATATGTTCAATCACCGTGTGTGCTACAATTCCAAATTTATAGGTATAACCAAAGATATACAAAATACCTGCATGTGGTAATGCACAAATAATCTATTCCATAGTACAAAAATTTAAGATTTGTTGGTTGTTATGTTTCATAAACATCTTACCTGAAATAAATATGCCACTTCACATGTACGTTCGGAATTCGTTTTTCATAATCCATTCTCGTTCTAATACGCTTTAAAATTCTCATATAGAGCAATAACATTGTATCTTTCTGCACTATTTAATATTCATTGTTTAACTTTAACACGATTTGCATGCGTCATTTTAACTCACTTACGTGCATTGTTTCCACTGTCTCGTTTAAAAATTCAAAAACAAATAATGCGATGAGAATATCAAATCAAAACGACAAATTCAATCTAAAAATTGTAAATATGCTTCTACGCCAGCTTCTAAGCGTGCAAGAGTGCAGTTTTGAACATGTTGGTAGAAAATAAAACAAATGAAAAGATGCCAATCCCAGCTAAATAAAGTCTCTTTCGGCGTGTATGTGCCAACACATGGGGAGTTTCGTTGACGGTTGACTCCTCTGAAATGGACCTGTACTAAACTTAAAGTGAAACGAAAAGTCCTTACGACAATGCCGTTAGTATAACGGGTGATATTCATGAAGTTGGTATGATCCACTTTCTCTGGGACCATTTGAGCCTGAAAACGGCTATAAAGTAAATAATTTTGTTGTTATAGTAACAACTGAATGTGATATTACAAGATTTTTTAAATTCCAAAAACATTTCTATATTAATATTTGAGTTCAAGTAGCAAGCAAAGCAGCATAGAAACAAGTTTATTTACAAAAAAGTGTTGTAAAGTGTAATTTTAAATGTGAAGTGATATTTTAAATGGTGTCGTGATGAAGAAGATATTGTTCGAAACATCGAAATGTATAGCTTCATATGACTTTGAACCCTTGATCATTTTGTGTATATTTATGCTTTGACCTGATAAAATTTATCAATGCCAACACAATCATTCGCCAGCTCTGAAGTGAACCGTAAGTGAAACGTGCCGAGTGATTCACGAGAGAAGAAAGAATCACAAAAGGAAACAAAGGAACCGTGCCACCCTCATCCCTGGATCAACCTTTTATTAAAATCACATGTGAGCCGTCACGATACCCACAAGAAAACAAAGGTAAATATGTAACGTAGTAAGTGCAAGTGGATAGAAGGCAGACTTATTTACTAAATGGCAAGTAGCTACTCCCAATACAATTCTGCCAACGAGTGATGAAAAGCAATTGCTGATTCCTGATCCTGAGAATGAAGAATTAACCTGTAATCATTGTATTTTGTTTTATGTTGCAGCTCTCTAATTAGTGTCTGTTCATTGAATCTCCACAGTAATTTGTTCCAAAAATATATCACACTGAATGATTCTTATTCCCATAAACTTTCTGTACGAAATATTTACTTGGATCTTCGACTATCAGCTGTGTTAAAAGTTGAGTTTAACCATCAATACTATCACGTGTGTTTTTATTATTTTACTTCACTTTCAAGTTCATTCATCAATGATAAAATATTGGAAAAGTACCTCAGAGTTATAGATAATATTATAACACATACCATTTGCTGAGCTGCTGTGAACTAAATAAGTAGTGAGCAAGTGTAAACTTGGCATAAAAGAATTTCATATTCATGATCATTTTGAATTCTAAGAATTTTAATTTTTCTTTAGAACATTATCTACGAGTATTGTTCCTAATTTTTGAAAGCTTTTTTTCCTGTCAATGTCCAAGGCAATTTATTTTCGTGTGTGTGTTTCTTAGGTGATAGATTTCATACTGCTTTACTGTTATCTTTCCAGCAAGAATATACAAAATTCAGAAGTTGCTGTTCACCTGAACTGATATTTAGTCAATATCAGAATAATAATTGTTAATAAAGTTCTTTTACTACTCAGCTAATGCCCTAAGTTTGCTACAAATTACATTAAACGTGGGAAAATATTAAGAAACAAATTGCAAACCAAAATATTTATTATTATCTTACATCTTTTTATTCTTTCCTCGTTGAATTACATTGAAAATTATTTAATGAAGGACTTGGCATTGAATAAAATGTGAAAGGCAATTTTTATTATGAATTTTGAAATGTGAAATCTTTTAGTTTTTAAAGACAATCCCATATTTTAGTAAATACTTATAGTATTTAAAACAGTGTTCCCTCCGTGAAGGTTATATTACAGCACAAAAAGTCGTGACAATATAGGATCTATTCAACAAACTCAAAGAAACAGTTTTTATGACCCTTTTCCAGGTAAAATGTACATACCGACTAGACTAATAATTAATTTTATAAAAGTGATTGTATACAATACGTGCCTCAAAATCATTAGAACCAGTAAGTGGTTGCTTTCAAATTTGGCCATGATTACTTTTGAGGTTCAAGAATAACTATTTGAATGTAAGTATGTTTTCTTCAAATGTGTCTTATGTTTAGTTTAAATGCAATCTGCAATGCATCATCTGTTCGGGAATCTTACGTGTATGCGCCGGGGAATGTGAAGGGACGGGAGCCCAGCAAGTGTGTAGGGCGCGGTCAGAGCAGTCAGATACGGGGGAAAGGGATGGCAGGGCAGTGTGAGCGAAAAGGGCGACAGGAGCAGAAGAAGTGACAGCGGAAGGAGGAGGCAGAGAGCAGAAAATTGGCTAGAAGTGTTGCAATGGGCGTAGGGGAAGAAGTGGGCAGTGATGAGGAGAAACAACATAGTACGAAACGAGCAGAATGGTGGTAGTGTAGTGCATGCCAGTGTGTGTAAGTAAGAGGTGAGGTTAGGACAAGGAAGAGGAAGAAAAGGTCGTGGCCTGTTTGTTAGGATACGCTCCGGCATTTGCCTGATATTGAGTGGAGAAACGGTGGAAAACTACCAATCAGAGCAGCAGGCCCTAGAATTCACCTCCAGAGACTGAACCCGTCCTAGCTATCTAGCTAGTGTCGAAAATCGCTCCACAGTCAGGTCTCGAACCTAGGACCTTACAGTCAGAGGGGTGTGGAGGGGAGAGAGGCAAAATATGATAAACAAACAGGGGGCACTCGGGTAACGCTGGCACCCAGACAACTTAAATGTATTCGTACAAGCTTTTTACGAATACTTTACAGTAGGGATTTTGTTTTCAGCCGAAATGAAATCAATACATGCGAGTGCAAACACTTTTGTGAGGGCGCCAAAGATTTATCCATCGTGAAGTGTTGACTTCTCCACATGAGCAATTATAAATGAAAAATTGAAATATTGTGTTGTTACGTTCGAAGTTCTCGTTGAAGTTTACGGACATAATCTTTGCCGTTTCACTTTGGAGTTCCTTTATGCAGTCTTCTATGAACTTCGTCTTCAATTCCGCTGGAATTCTCTCCAGAAATGGATTCAATGACATAGCAATACCTGCAAACGATACATATACATTATTGTGCATGCCAAATATCACAAGACACTAGACATTCATTACTTGCGTTGTAACTGCTTGATATCAAGTAAATGTTGTGTGCAAAGCAAACACCTCGATATTTCGCGGCGTCAGAAAGACAAGGTACTATTTTACTTCGATAAATTAATTATTAAAAACATTTTCTTAAAACCAGCTGCAAATTCTGTAATGAAATTTGCCATTTAGAACGAGATTTTACTCTTCTTTAATATTTTTAAAGCCATATTTAAGTTCTATAATTAGGAATCCGAAAAATTGAGAAAATGTAAAAAAGAAAATACTTAGGGCCGCGATAGATGACAATTGGGAATAGTATGTGGCATGTCCAAATAGCTAGAAGTATGTGCTACTCGTAGCACCAGCAGTTTTAAATGTCTGTCCCGTCCGTCTATGAGCAACTCTGGAGCATATTATTTGTAGGAGTTTTGCCCAAATGAATACTCCCCGATCAATCTAAACTGGTTTAAAGATCTACGATTTTTAAAGTATCTTTAAATTTTGGGGTATTTACCCCCGGAGTCTTTTTCGAAATTTTCTCAAAACTTGCTCTAAATATTTTCTTTCTAAACTGGTTTAAAGATCTACGATTTTTAAAGTATCTTTAAATTTTGGGGTATTTTCCCCCGGAGTCTTTTTCGAAATTTTCTCAAAACTTGCTCTAAATATTTTCTTCAAATTTTCTGTAAAAGTAGAATGAAATACAAAAGTAAAGATGGCACAGGTCCTATATTCGCTATTATTTCTTTTAGACTAATATGTATGTTTTTTAGTGAAATGTGGGTGATATTGTAAGTTAAAAACAACATTTTCTCAAAAATGGCTCCAGCAATTTTTTCTTCAAACTTTTTTCACGAATGGTACTAATGTGATGTAAACGTAATATTTATGTATGTTTTTTATTATCCAGAAATTCAGAATGATACTTTTTTGAAATATCTCACGAAGTTAATGTTTCCAATACAGGGGTTTTACACTTTATTCCATTTGGGAGTAAAATGACTTCAAATTTTTTCTTATGTTGTTTCTCGAAAACACAAGTTTTCAGTGACAACGACTTTTATATTGCGCATGTTCAGAAACATTCAAACCACATCTTCTTAGAAACTGCTCCAAATTTTTCAATGAAAATGTAGGTATAGAACCAGGTTTTAACCTTTTATAATGTTCTTGGTCCCCTTTCAATTTTATTACCCAGAGAAGTCAGGGGAATCGAGGGAAAAATTAAGAAAATGAGAATATTGTCGTTTTGTCGCTAATTGATGTCAGCAGAGAAGAGGTTGCAAAATCGAAAAGATAGCACATACTAAACAGATAAGGGAATTAACTAGTAGGATAAATTTTGGGTCATTTTTATGTAACATCACTAGTTTAATTCTAGGGAAAATGGCGCGCAATCGGATGATTTCAAACTTTTTCTTCTTAATTTTGATTTGATTTTCGTCCAAAAACAGTAAAACTGAATGTGTCTTGTGGGGTATAAATGATGTGAAGCGTATATAGGATGGCTCATTTAACTTGGCAAATCAAAATAATTCGAAAAATATGTAACGTACAAAAAAATGTCAAAGGTAAAAAATTAATGTCTCCCTGGAGTATACCTGTCACACCTAAAATCAAACTTCCCCGCTTGCCCCTTGAGGGAGAGGTGGCAGCCAACTTTGAAATCTTAAATGGGAACCCCCACTTTTTATTGCTTATTCGTATTCTACAGTAGAAAATACATAAGTTTGGTCTAAAACATATTTGATGGAGGGAGACGATCCAGACATGTTTCTGATAAAAAATTTATATCTCTAAATGGGAAAAATCAGCCTAACCTAAAATAAAATCTCCCTCCTCCGCCCTCTAGGGGTGTGGGGAGGCAACTTTGGAATCTTAAATGGAAACCCCCATTTTTTTGATTAAATATGGTTAAATCAGCGTGGGAGATTTGAAGCCGCTTGACGTACACGAATACAAATAATCGGATCGTCTCTCTCGATCAAAATGTTTTAGACCAAACATGTATTTTTTAGTGTAGAATCCGAATTTGCAATAAAAAATGGGGGTTCCCATTTAAGATTTCAAAGTTGGCTCTCGCCTCACCCTCCCGGGGAGAGCGGAGAAGCTTGATTTTAAGTCTGAGACATGTCTCCCTTGGAGATATTCATTTTTTTCCTTTGACATTTTTGGTGCGATGCATTTTTTCGAGTTATTTTAATTTGTCAAGTTTAATGGGCCACCATGTATATGAGAACGTATTCATGAGATATAGAATCCCTTCCCACCATTTTGTTGTTGATTAATGAATACATTTTATAGTTGTTTAATGGATAAAAGTACCTGCAAAGCGAAGTTAGGAACATTTGAAAATCAAGAACTTCCGCTTCCGAGTTAAACAAAAACTTACTTAGCAACATAGAACGTTACCCACACCTTTGGATCTGCCCTATCACAACAAACCGTGCGTATTACAAACTAATTTATTATACAAGCAACCTGTTATATTCAGAAGAGCATTTTGAGTTTGGATATGCTGATAAAGATATATCAAAAATGCAAGTACAATTGTTCCATTTCATTCATAGAAAGTTTTTGTCAAATTTGATTTGAAAGCTGATTTAGTGTGTTAAAGGTCAGATAATAAATAACACGGAAAAACTCGCCATAATTATTAGATAGAATCTTGTTAATTTAAGTTTCAGGTATTAGATTATCAGCCATTTACGTGAACCATAATGTATGTAGTACTACAAATACTACTAGTTGTATTTATGGATGTATATGTATGCAAGTATGTTAAGAAAACTTAACCTGAAAATTCCTGCATCGTGGGATAATTGTAGTTGACGTGCTCCAGGCGACAGGAATGGATGTGGAAGTCAGCCTGTTGCAGCACCTCCGAGAAGTCCTTAATGGCATCTGAAGAGTATTGGTAGGGTGAAATGAAACTGCGGGCATCCTGTTTGAATAGCAAACATTTACATTATTGGCAGACAATGTTCCTAAAAGGAAGTTTAGTTCCCGAAAAGAATATACTGCAGAAATTGTATGGGGAAATTGTTGAGGATCAGTTTTCTATATATTCAAGATGCAATGCGGAGCAAGCTTAAGTTAGCTTTCATATTCATTTTTTACTTTCCCGTATACTTAGCATATCCCTATATAATATTTGAGTAAACTCCTATACCGTGCATGTGTGGGGATTTTCGTCTCTCACGGCTAGACCATTTCCCGTGCACCAATCGAGGACATGAGGTGTCATTGAACGCGTCTCGGGTCCCCTGTTGGAGAACTGACAATTTGTTTTCCGATCTGGCCATAAGATTCCAAGAAATTGTCAAAAAACGTGATTTTTCGTATTTTGGATCTACAATCTTTGTATGGCGGGAATTAAGCCAACCTAAATAGATCTATTTGAATGTGGAAGCTAACTTAAGCTTGCTCCGCATTACATCTTGAATATATAGAAAACTGCCCCTCGACAATTTCCCCCGTACAATTTCTGCAGTATATTCTTTTCGGAACTAAAATTCCTTACTTTCTTGCTTTATCTCTAATGAATACGTAGTATTTACATGATACAATTGCAAATTATATCAAACAAACTATCAGCACACATTTCAGAATGTTTCGTCAAACGAAGACTTACTTAGCCATATTTTACGCCTATACATGAAATAATTTAAAGATTTAATAGTGAAAAATAGATTCCACTGACAAATAAATCTCTAGCTTCAAGCAATAGCTCATCGCTGGCTAACATATAAGCGTCCTCCGCGGAAGCCGGAGGGGCATACATTGCTAAAATACGCCCTTGTGTAAACGGGAGTGAGCTGTTTATAAATTCCTTGTTAAAGAATTAGGACAGAGTTCATTCTTATAAAGCATTCTAGAAATAGACTCGAAATTCGCTACACAATATATTTTTTTGTGCTGAAAGAGACCATCTACATGCTTTTGTTGTCATTACATCAAGACTACAGAATCTATAGAAGTAACATTGTAAAAATTCACATTTCAAATTTTCTGAGCTAATAAATCAAGAAAATAAATAATCACTGATTTTAAACTCATTCAGTGAAAATAAATATTCTCTGATTCTGAGTGATTTCATATACAAATTATAGTTGTTAGAGACCTTATCTCTCCCTGACGCACACCTATTTTCCGATATGGGATATGATTCACTGGATTCATGCAAAATAAATGTTCGTTCTCTGGTTTACCCTTCTTGTTTCTCTTTGTTTCCGCTTAGACGTGACGAAGTAAAATGTGTTTTGATAAATACATATCTACGTATATGAATAAAGAAAGAAGACAGAAAGAAAGGATGTGGAGAAAAGGCGGAGGAACAATACTCTGATAATTTATTCCGGATTTATTTTGAGATCACAAAAATAACGAAATGACAATAGTAAATAATAAATTTGGAACATTTGTGTGAAAGAAAACAAACAAATTTCGAAACGCACGAAATTACAGCCGATAAGGAGAAAATAAATAAAGAGTCCAAAGTAGGAGGTGAAGAGTGCACAAATGTAATGAGTGTGTTTATTACTATTCCGTGTCCAATGAGAGAACAAAGTGGATGTCAAAAAAAGCACGTGGGTTTGCAATCGCTGATTGCTGCAAGTCTACGGCAAACACTCTTTTTTCGCACTTTTTTCAGTCTACGCGTAAGAAAATAGTTCCGTGAAATTCAACTAACTGAATGTTATACACAATAGAACAAGCGTAATCACAGGTAGAAAGCAGAAACATAAGTGATTATTTACTTTGTATTACATGAGTTGATTCGTGAGATGTAAGGACAAGCGATTTTTTTTATTTATTTGCATTCAGGTGTACAGCCTCTTTTGCAATGGCGTTTGAATATATTGGACACAGAGTTACAGAGTCTAGATAAACTTAGTTTGCATATTTTTTGACTTAGAATTATTTAGGGAAATTTTATGTGTTCGGGGTTAAGGTGGGTCAAAAAAGTGTCTGGGGAGTTTCCTGCGAATGCGTGATCTGTTTGGGGTTTGTTTCTCTAATTGGAAGTGTAGGGCGTGCGGGATAGTAGGAATGTTGTGGTAAAACTTAATGGCGGATTGTTTGATGAAAGTGGTGATGGGGGTTAAGCCGAGCTCTAGATGAAGAAGATCATTGGGAATGATCCAGGATGCTTTGTTTATGATCCTTAGGAAACGGTTTTTGAAATGTCTGGAGTCTGTGGATATGGGATTTGGCTGCTGAACCCCAAATAGGACTTGCGTATCTGTTAACATTGGGCTGATCATAGCTTTGTGAAGGTAGGTACCAGTCTGAATTTGGAGGGGAGAAGATCGACGTAGAATTGGAAAAAGCTGATGAGTTCTTTGCGTGGCTAGGGAGAGTCTGTGATGGATGTGGGATTTTCAGGTTAGGCGGACGATCAAGGAGGACTCCGAGGTATTTTACTGATGTATTGGAAGGCAACTAGGGGATAGAAATAGTCTTGTAAGCTATTGGAGGAGGTAATGAGGGTCTGCGTAGAGAGAAGAGTTTTGGCATGAAATTTAGTTGGGTTGAATTTAATGCACCATTTATTAGCCCATTCAGAGATTTGGTCTAGGTGGTTTTGAACATCAAGAATTGCGTCGTCCAGTATTTGGTTTGTAGAGTAAATGACTTGGTCATCAGCGAAGAGTGCGAGAGATGTGTTAGGGGTGGTCAGTGCGTCATAAGTAAAAATATTAGAGTTGGAGCTAGGACAGAGCCTTGAGGTACGCCTCCTAAGATGGGAGCGGGCGCGGAGAGTGCATCGGTTAACGTATGGAGAAGGTTCTATTCGCGAGGAAGCTTTTTATTAGACGTATTAGATGCTGCGGGGTACCGAGTTTTAGTAGTTTTGAATAATAAACCGGGGTGCCAAACTGACTCGAAGGCGTTTTCAATGTCAAGGAAGACGACTATTGTATGGGAAAATTGATGGAAACCTTCAAGAATGCGTTCTATGAGTTTGAGAGTCGGATGATTTGTTAATACTTATGATTGAAAGCCAAACTGATGGTAAGGAATAGCTGACGTTTCGTTGAAGTAAGTTTTTTAGGCGAGAGAGAATGCACTTTTCAAAGATTTACAAGCGAAAATGATCAGATGACACGTATCACGTGAGCAGTTTCCTTCTAATGACGGATCGCGCAACACGTATGTGTATCGCGAAGTGAGATATTAGTTTTGAACTTATTAATGCTAATGGACAGTGTGAATGAATGTGACTTGTGGAATGCAACAGTATCAAGATTGATTGTTGTGAGTTGTATGTACAATTTTGTGACTATCTATTGCAAAGATAGGTGTCATGGCTGAACCCTCGCCTCAATCACCGGCACAGTCTACTATTATTAATCTTTTTTTTTTCAAGTAAGTTACGTCTAAATTTCATGATCAATATAAATATTGCGTAAATGTTTGTCTTCTTGTATTAACAAAAAACTCGGCATTGCATATTCAAGACACGGGACAGGCCCGCGATTTTAGTTGCTAACATGAATTTCGTAGTATTATTGGCAATAAAAGCATCACTTATTAACATTCAAAATTAATATAATTTATATTAATGATAATATTATTAATAATATATTAATTATAATTAACATTTATATTAATATTAAATGTTGAAAAAATTGAAATAATGGTTGGATAGAGAATTAATTTGTGGTTAGTTTTCTGTCAAGAAAATCTATTTTGCTGGACAGTTTTTTATTACGAGTAGTTTTCTTACACATTGGTGTTGCACCTGCCGGGGAGCCAGAAAAGTCACCAATTTGTGGAAAAAACAGTTGGAGCAAAACAATTTATTTTTGGATATTAGTAAAGCACAAACATAGCACAAAATTCTGTGTATAGAGAAACTGTACTTTTCAAAATGACTTTGCTAGCTTAACGGACGTTGCAAATCGTTACAAATTAATTTTGGTTCATTTATAACTTTATTATGGTGTTATGCAAAAGAATGTATGCAACTCGTTGCTTTCTAGTATACGTACCAATTTAAAACTAAATCCTAAAGTCGCATTGCTTGATTTCAAATCAATTATGCAATAAGGCATAACATTATAAACTTGTTGCGTAATATACTCAAGCCCAATAACATCAAGGAAAATCATGTGAGGAAAAAATACGCACATGCATGTAGGTTGCCCAGCGTGGGTGCTTTTGCAGCATCATGAAGGCGGCGTAAATTGGTGCAGACACGACTAACGCCAAAAGTGCCTCGCCTCCCGGTCGCAGCAGGGTGAAGATGTTGCGGAGCGCAGTTCTGCCAACAGTAATCGACAAAATATCACCAATTAAGCGCACGTGTACTAATGAAACGTTCCTTATCTGACCGGCTTTTAGTAATTGTCGATTCTTAGATTCACGAGGATAATATTCTTCGGTGCAAACGCCTAGTTGCCTACTGCAACCTGCTGGAAGACGCTGCTCTGCAACACTTTAATTTGGGGTCGCAGCTCTGGCGCCACCCCGTCAACCAATCTCCTGCTACTGCAACTCCTCTCGGCCGACATCCTACTGCTGCAAGGAAAAATCCACCAGAGCTCCAACGGATAAGTGACCGGTTACTTATTTCAACTTCTTTCTGATGCATCAGAATTCTACTTGAGTGCACTTTTAATCTATTCTAATTTATCGCAAGAAAACACTTTAATAGACTTCAAGATTGCTGTTTTCAATCACTTTTGTTCATTTCTTTTTCATTACCCTTTTTTCACATTAATTTTTTATCTTACTGTTTTTTAATATTTTTGTTTGTTTATTAATTTTTTTAGTAATTAAATATTTGGTTATTTTTTATTACAGCAAATGTTGTTCTTTTTTGCCCTATCATATTCCATCCATCTATGCAATACCGTACAACTCCATTAATTTTATGTGTTATGTGTATCATTTAATTACAGTCTGCTGGTCCTCCAAATATACAAATATAAAGCTATCAGGGATTCCTCCATATTCTACTTCTCAATATTTATAATTTAATCTCCCTTGTGTTCTTTTTTCCTTTTTTATACTGACAAATCACATTTTGCAGGACGATAAACGTAATAGAAAGAATAAACTAGTGGTGCGTAAACAGCACGTACTTTCTCGCCATTAGTAATGGTTATGTAATACTATTCATCCAACAATTTCTCTCCGTATTAACACATCTCAGTCATCATTTTTTGTAAAACTCATTGAGTACTCACTCACTCGTAGATCATTTGATGCGAAAATTAAATAATTTCAAGCAAACACTTTTTTAATTTCAAAACTTTAAATGAAAAAGCGCAAGGAAAATCTATTTCTGACATTGAATTCATTGTAAAAGGTATGCAGTGTATTCACGAAAATATAGAAGTAAAATGCACTAGTTATTATTAAGCACTATGGCATTGTAATATTTTACAAATATGTAAAAGTATAAAATTTATATTACCTGCGGAAAAAAACACAGCCGTCATTATTGTCCTTATCAGTGCGGCGTTACAGCCACGGAAAATGGCCGCTCATCTATTCGTTTTCACATCTAACACAATTAAAGGAGGCAATTGAAATTGAAATAACACAAATATAATATAAATATAATAAATAATAACAATAATAATAAAATGAAATAAATAATATACTAATTCCTTCTTCCGTAGCATCCAACTGCCATAATTTGGGATAAAACCCAAAAAATCCCCGAAACATTCCTCTAGTTACAGATACATTAGCCTTTTACCCACTGTGTCTAAAATCTTCGAGAAACTAATTTAATCAGACTTAACAAATTCCTTCAAGATACGAAGCCATTCCCTCCTTTTCAAATCGGATTCCGTCCTCTTGACTCGATCCCCCGTAAGCTTCTCAGAATTGTAGAAACCATAGGGCAAGCATTTCAAAATAAGCAAACATTGCTCTGCAATGTTTTAGACTTTGCTAGTGTATTTGCTAAAGTCCTGGCACTCAGGTCTACTCTTTAAACTGAGAAACTACGGCACCCCGTTTATCTTATCAAAATCATCAGCAGTTTTGCCGAAAATAGGACCTTTTCGGTTCGAATAAATTCCTCTCTCTCCGCCCCTAAGATAATACAAACTGGGGTACCTCAAGGTTCGCCTCTCTCACCGACCCTCTTCAATTTGTGCACAGCTAATATACCAAGTACCCCCATCCTGCTCCACAGTTTTATACGCAGATGACACTACGTTATTCTCTGCAAACCACGATATATCAGTAGCAATCTAAACTTACAGTTAGCCATCAACACTTTCTCGGACTGAGGAGGAAAATGGCATCTGCATCTGTACGCAGCAAAATGCGAAGCAAACATTTTCGCACTTAGAAGAATAACTAGTCCTCCAGCTATCACACTAGAAAGCTTCCCAGCTTTCGCACTAGAAAGACTAACCCTCCAGCTATCACAATAGGAAATTCCCAGTTCCTGGCTTCCTTCCAACAAGCGAATAAAATACCTAGGAAGCAATCATAGACACTGTCTAACGTGGAACCCCCACATTGCCCATCGAATCAACAAAACGTATGTGCTCTCTTTCAATTTATCATCCTAAAAACCATAAAAAAATTCCTCCAAACTGACATAACCCTACATATTTATAAAAACGCCATTCAGACCTTCACTAACTTCCGCCTGTCCGTCGGGGCGATTGCAGCACCAACAAATCTAAAAAGGACTTCAAGTTTCCAAAATAAAAACCCTCCGAACGTCCGGTAAAACAGTACGTCCGAACGGTCGCTCACGGTCATTATCCAATAAACAGCTCCACAGAGAATTGAAATCGTTACCTCATTCAACATTTCTCAACATTAACAAAAAATTCTTCACCAATCTGAATCATTGGTCCCCGGTGCCCGACTATAACCTAGGAGAAAATCTCCTTAGACCCCAATAATCATCATAGGACATTAATTCTAAGCTCACCCCTCCGTTTCTCACACCCATCTCACACGTCCTGAGCACAAAATCAACTAAATGAGGTTCCCAACGGGGATTTCCTCGTACCGTATTAAAAATTGTGAAAAAAGTTTGGTTAATTTGCAAAGTACCTCGGTGCTTTATGGTTTTAATTTTGTATAAACTGTTTTCGTGTTTGTAATATCTCAAACCTGTAAAGTGGCTAACCTTGATCGGGTGCAATACATTTTTAAAAAAATTATTTGGGAGGGATGACTAGTAATCTTATGTCAACTTCAAATAGACTTTAAATAATTGTCTAAATGATCAATTGTAAAACGTATAACAAAAAGCTCCAAATGTAAGAGAAACGAACAAGAAATATGAAATAATATTCCACATTCTAACATACGTAGCATCAACCTTATTAAAACACCTCGGATATTACGATCAGGAAGCGAGTATTTTAAGGATGGGCTATAATTTTGACTCCCATTACTTAACTAATACTCATATTTTCTAACAAACTCAACATGACCTTATTTGGGAGATCTGGTTTTGAGGGACACATTTCAGAAACAGTGTATCTTTGCAATTCTACTATTTCTATATTTTTTATTTCTTTTTAATCTATTAATTTTTATTTTGCAATATGAGGAATTATTTTAACAACATGAGATCTGCACCATTCTCATAAGCTTCCTAAGGTCCCAATTTTATAAAAAAGTGCGGTTTTTAACAAAAAATGGTTTAAAAAACTAAAAGTTGACTAGTTTGGACACAAAATTTCTACAAATATGAATGCTTTGAAAAATCGGACAGGAACTTATTAGAAGATTCGTTTTTGATGACCAAATTTAATTAAGAAAAAATTGTCTCTCAAAATTTTTAGTTGCAGAAAGACTACATGGGTATGACATCAGCCAGATCCATTGAGGAATATCAACTTTAGAGAAAATTGGCTGAACGGGGTTTAGGCCGCTAGCGTTGTTCACAG